>JADWPL010000024.1:385378-473951 GCA_016109495.1 Phialophora tarda | reverse complement strand
CCTTCTCTCTTTTCGTGCCGCCTTCTCTCTTTTCGTGCCGCCTTCTCTCTTTTCGTGCCGCCTTCTCTCTTTTCGTGCCGCCTTCTCTCTTTTCGTGGTCTGAGTAAATAGAACTGGAGACAATGCTCGAGACGAGGAGCAAGAAGGCAGACAAGAAGACGAGCCCGAATGACAAGGAGGGGGATGATATGAAGGAGTAACTCCCGATAATCGTTGAGAGGTATACCGCCCGTGTTGATTATCTCTTGGACCGGAGAAATTGGAGCTACGAATGCTTGGACAGCTTGCGCAAGAGCTTGACGACATGGTATTCGCAGGGAATGAACAGAGCGGACTGAATGCCGGGGCATTTCGCTATGACTGAGGAGAGAACTCTCTAACTCGACACACCTGGATAAGTAGCTGCCAGTCTATGGATGAGCAGAAACAGAAACCGACTCTAGGCAGGCCCATCCATCATCTCAAATCGCCAACCCGCTCAAGTTCGCTCCATCGATCTTGTTCTTATGCAATTCTTTCTTCCCAGCTTCTTCTCCATTGACTCCATTGATTCCCAAGGTAAGACTGTCTTGCTGCTCCCGCTCGCCCTCGTCAGGAGGCACTTCGACCCCATACTTGCTACACACCCTCCTCGCGACGGCCTCGCCGCTCCACCACGCTCCCGTCGTGGTCCCCAACGCGATAAACGGCGCGGTATGTTCGCCGGCCAACCAGAGGCCCCGCCCCGTCAGCCCGCCCGCGTCTCGCATACACTCGATGTCCTCGTCGCCGCGCTCGAGCCCGACCTGGAAATTACAGTACGATCCGTTCCCCGCGAGCCGGTCGGCCTGCCACCGGGTCATCACGAACGAGGAGGGCGTACAGGAAGGGTCGCTGGGCGAATAGTTCGGCAGACGGGAATAGAAAGGGCGCGCGAAGTCGTCGAGCACGCTGTTGTATTCCGCGCCATGGGGCGGCAGGTCGGCTGTGGACTTGACGAGCCGCGTGCCGCACGCCCCGTACATGTAGAATAAGAGGGTCGGGTGGGCGGTCGGGGGCGGCAGATGGGCCAGCGAGACGACGGACTGGTTCCATGCCTCGTCTGCGGGGTGGGGAACGTAGGCTGGGTCGTGGAAGTGCGTGAATATGGGATAGCTGGAGGGGTCATGGTCATGGTCGTAGCCGTCGTCGCCGTCGCCACTACTGTCGTTTTGGGAGAGCCAGAACGCGCGCGGGAATGTGACGTACAGTTTCTCCAGGCGGCCGTAGTTGATGTTTGAGATGGCCGAGGCGAGTCGTCGGGGGAGCCGTGGCGTGAATGCGCTTTCGTGGTTCTGCTTCAGCCACCCGAGAGGACAGGTGACGATGACTTCGTCGAAGATATGTTTCTGGCCAGAAGACGTCGTGATTGTGACGCTAGATGGCTTGCTGTGGTGCTCCCCGCCCTCGCCATTATTGGTTATGTTGCTGCCACTGTCACTGTCACTGTGCCTGTGGTCTAGTTCGAAGTGCACAATCTCCGTCTCCAGCCTCAGGTCGACGTTGTCGCTGTTCGATGTCGCGGTGCGGCCCACCTCCCCTAGGATGTCTCGGTACGTGCTTGCCACGAAGACGTTCTCCCCCTCAATGCACTCCTCGAGGAAGAAGAACTTGAGACTCTGGGTCTCGACGGCGTCGCCCACGAACGGGCCCCACATCTGGGCTTCGCGGAGTAGGTCGTCCCGTTGCCGCCGCCGGTCGAGGCCTTCTTCCTCCTCCTCCCCGTCGATCTTCGCTCGGAAATACTCGAACAGACTCTCCTGCGGGTCGATCCGCGCCGAGTTCTCGTCCGAGTACTTGAACGCATCGACGACCAGTCCCCACATCTTGGTCGATAGATCCACGGCCTCGGAGTCGGGTCGTCTCACTCCCCCGGCGTCGAAAAGAGCTTGCCGTTCCTCGGGCTCCATCACCACGGTGCCGGTCTGCCTGGCCAGACGCATGATCGGGTTGCCCTTTGTGCCATGGATCCAGTTGGGACCCATGTCCACGAGATGGCCGGCCGAGTCGACCTGGTGGACGCGCCCGCCTATCCGGTCGCGGGCTTCAAAGAGCGTCACCCTGACTCCGCTGCGGGCGAGGACGTCGGCGCAGCGCAGGCCCGCAATACCCGCGCCGACGACCGCGACGTGGGGGATTTTGTTCGAGGCCATGGTGCTGGCGTGGCGGATGGCGTGCATGGCCGAAAGTGGTGCGGTTGAAGTTGAAGACGTTGGGCCGTGCGCTGGCCCATTGTGCGCACTGCTCGCGAGATCGAGAGAGATTCGAGACATTAACAAGGCGTCTATTATCTCTAGCGGGACGCTCAAGATTGAGCCTAGGGAACCCCGTACTGGCCTCGACAAATTGAACTGGGATATCTCCAGGCGATGGTAGTCCGTAGTCCGTAGGAGTACTCCGTCCAGCACCCCTTATTCCTCCAGCCAATGAGATGGGTTGCGCAGTCGAGCGATATAGAATACGAATCGTCAATCTGCCCGTAGCGATATCAGGTCAATGCGGTGTTTACTGATCTATCGATAGTCGCTACAAGGGATCAATCAGAAACAGGTAGCAATCAAGTGTCGTGATGGTGTCTGCGGCTCCTCGCTATGTCGCGGCTTCCTGCGTGCGTTGGTTCCTTCGAGGTGAACGGCTCATCGCCATCTACGGAGTAAGCGCCAACAAGCACCGCAAGCGAGCACGAGCCGACGCCAAATCACCGCAGCCAGGATCTCGAGATGAGTTGTTCGGGAACATCGAGTCTTGCATTCTTGTCCAATGTTATTATGGTACATTTGTCGAATATGCCTCCCACAGCGGACTGGCTGTTATCAGTCCGTGCAAGGCTCAGCTTACAACTTAAGTCTCCAAGCATTTTGTGCTTCGTCGCTGATTGACCAGACCTCCATGACCTGACATATTTGTCCCGATTTTGAACCGGTCGACCCCTTCACTCGCGTTTCCGCAGCTTACTTCAACGTCCACGCACCCTGACTGAGCGACAGCAAGCCCTGTACACAGTCCATTTCTTCGCCTTTCGCCTTCTCCTTGGTTGGCGACGGCCGGTGATCAGCTCCTTCATCAGGTCGCCTCCGTGAAGGGCTCACGTTTGGGAACGTCATCTCCTCATTCTCCTGCAGGATCGGTCGCTGTCGCCCACTAGGCTCGGTTCTGCGCAGAGCATGCTCCGACATTCTCGTCCCAGGCGCCCAGTTCTCCTTGTCCGAATCTCCAGACGGTGACCTAACATGGCCTTGTTGAGCTTTGGGTTTCTCCTGGACCCGTTCTGCCGGGGTATTCGGACCTTGCAGACGTCCCAGGGACGACTTTGCTCTCGATAATTTGGGTTTGCTATCCTTGGACGATGTCATACGAGCGTTGATATTCGACAGCGAAGGACTGAGAGCTTGGGTGCGCGATTTGAAGCTGTTTGACCGAATGAGGTTAATGGCGCTGACAGCAGATCCAGCGGTTTCAGCTTCGGCCTGGGTGGAAAGAGCATCTTTTGTCTTGTTGTCGCAGTAGAACTCCCATGTTCGCGCGTCACGAGAGCGACCAAAGCCAGCTCCTACAGCTCTGGATCCTGTCCCTTGGCTGCCATCACGGTAAACATCCACCACGCCAAGAACACTCTTACTGCGACTCATCGGTGTGTTTGATCTAACTTGCGCGGCGGGAGGTGAAGGACGGGGCTTTTCAGGAGACGGCGTATCTTCCTGTCTTGTTCTCACTTTGACTGCACCATCTACAGTCATGGCCAACCGAACGAAACTGGAGGTTCTGGTGAGAGGATCCTTCAACTGGCTCGTTTCTTCAGTCGGGCTCCGTCCTCCTGATTCGGAACTGGGAGACTTCAGGCCTCTCATCTCGTCGTGATTTCTCTTTCTCGCGCTGCCGTATCCACTGCTAGTGTCAGATAGACTGTCGACATCCTTTGGCGCGTCCTCTTGTGCTCCAACTACGGCTGGATCCTTCGTCGCCAGCGTTGCATTCTTCTCAGAGCTGGATGATGATATAGGGTTGTCTGACGCATCCTGTGGGCTGTGCTTGGAGCTTGCCTCGTCCAGAGGGGCGG
Organism: Phialophora tarda; assembly: GCA_016109495.1. Taxonomy (NCBI): domain Eukaryota; kingdom Fungi; phylum Ascomycota; class Eurotiomycetes; order Chaetothyriales; family Herpotrichiellaceae; genus Phialophora; species Phialophora tarda. The sequence continues at coordinate 469,876 of JADWPL010000024.1, read as the reverse complement.
GGTTGAGAAGGTCTTGAATACTCGAGGCGCGCGAAGCTGGTCGGTTGATGGCATCTGCGGGTGCAAGAGATGCGTTCGACGGCGGCTGAGATAGGATGGAGTCTTCGGGAATAGGAGATGAGCTCGCCTGGGGAGGAGTAGGACTGGCGGTGTTGTTGCGCAGATGGGCAACGAGTTCATGTGGCTCCAACGGTTTCGAGCGTCTTCGGTCGTTCTGACGTCGATTCTGGAACCAAATCTGCACGAACAGTCAACTCAGGCGGGGCAACAAGTGGGAGATCGGTATTCACTTGAACTTCTTTCTCGCCGAGTGAGACCTGACTGACGATCTGGGCTCGTTGGACCTTGTCGGGTTTGGAGTTCTTTTGGTACGCCGCTTCGAGAATGGCGTGATCCTGAGGACTGAGAATGGTCAGATAAGGCATTGCGAGGGTAAGTGGTGACTGGGAACGACCGACCTTGTTCTCCGCCTCTTTGCTTTCACACCAGCCGCGCCGACAACAAGTGTAGAAGGGGACATGTTGGTGGGATGGATCTGGAACGCGTAATGAGTGTGGTGAGGCGCCGCAACCGCAACCCTCGTCGCATTCTGTGTATCCTCCTCCATACTGTTTCTTTGCTGATCAAAAAGGAAGGACTATGGGTCAGAGCCGTGAAAAGACCAATGTTTGAGTGTCGTGGGTGTGTCACGCGCGGGTGTGGGTTGCAGAGCGCGTCACGCCCACCAAATCCGCCAAGCAAACAAATCAACGTGACCCACATGTGACGCTGGTGCTGCTGGTGCTGGTGCTGGGCACCCTCTCGTGCCTCTGCGCGCCTGCACGCCATCCATCACGGTTTACAACAATCGTCAAAGAAAAATTAATTTAAAATTTCAACTCGGCTTCATTTGTATCTTCACACAGACTATGATGTTCCACAACTGCGCTGCTGTTCTATACTGTGCTATCCAGGAACCTACGTCGATCGACTTGGGCCATGAAGACAAGCGACGACTACAGAGGTTGCTGCGCGCTGACATCTACTCGTATGCAGGATGGGTTAACCGTCAAAACTTTCAAAGTTTTGAGAGATGGTCCCGTGCAGCAGGATCAAATCGAAGAGGATCCGCGTTGGTGCAGGTGAGATTAGGCCTCGGGTTGCATCACTTCCACTGAGATAACTCGGAATATTCTTACGATTACTCACCGAATGAGCTTGGTTTCCCACAGTACGAGAACACTCAGCCGTTGATCGCGACAAACGCACGAAACAACGTGATCTCGCCTGCACGGCCCTGCGGTCCATCTCAGTCATGAGATGAGCTATGAGGCCCTGAACACAGGATCGCCTGTAATACACCGCCACCCGCCACCATCGGCTGTAATCTAAGGCCGACACTGTACAAGTAAAGCCTTGAAGGCAAAACCGCTCCCATCCATTCTCCGGCCGGCGCTCGCCTGAGCTCTTCAACCACCGAAGACTAGAATCGAGTTTGGCAGGCAAAGAGCGATCAGTGACAGCGGCTCATTATTGGCCCTCGAATCAAATGGCTTTCAGCCCCCAAACCACCGACTCTGGTCCAACCTTCGAACATCAGTCCTAGTCAGGGTCGAAACTCAATCATGATCTTTGAGTGCGTCCTTCCGAGCGTGCCAAATACCAGGGCCGTTTGTCTAGCGCACTTTGGTGCAGACTCCGCTTCAATGCGCAAGTATCTTAAGGAGTGCGCGGTTGTACAGAGCCTCTGACCCTCTATACTACATATGTGACATGCCTGCCAAGGCATCTGTCGCAGCAGGCAGCAAATCCCCCTTTCTCCGTCGAGTCACTATATATTACGAGTCAGCAAGTCAGAATCGCTGGAAGGGCTCAGCATTGCGACATATCCACCCACACGGCTCGCCTGACGCCTAATAGGGCTGAAGGCAACCTTACTTCCGTATGAGACGGGAATACCACTAGCCTTGCACTAAGCCCTTCGTACATTTCAAACGTTCTTCAAAGTACCCGAATTCCTCATGATACTGCGCGTGGAATTGCACCCTGCGGCATCTCTGGCAAAAGCACCATCCTCCAGGTCAACCGGCCAATCGTTGCTCCTGCTGTCTCCTATGTTGCGACATTTCTTATTTCCAGCGATGTCCCTCTTCATCGTTAATCTTCTGCCGTCCGGACAGCCTTTCCCCTCAAGGACTGCGCTCGCTGCATCATAAATACCGATTTGGCTCATTCAAGCGACGGTATGGCGAGAGTCGACCGGACAATCTCCCGCGTGACTGTCGGGAAGAATAGTCATGAGCAGCACTTCCCTCGATGCCTACTCTGCCTAGGATGACTCTGATGGAGATCGCTGTCATTGGCAAACAGTGATCGAGAACTTCTGGACGTGTCTGCCTTGGGTAGCGTACTGATCCTGCTCTCCCCCCGGATCCAGGTCCCATTGGCGGTCTATTCCCATGTTCTGGGCCCACCGTATGGGCCTTAATACTCCTGCTCGACCCTATCCCGGCCGAGAATACAAGTTACACTCAAATTTCATCCACTGAGATATACACCTGTCTAGGCGAGTCATCCATCGCAGTGCATCTATGCATAAGTCAACGATCTCATGATGTTGCTGCCATTTATTTGACTCTCTTCGGCCTAGCAACCCTGCCAGCATGCCTCGCAACGGCAGATATATGTCCAAATGTTCGACTCACGACGGCACTCCTCTGGGCAGAGCGCAGCCATGATTAAAGTTGCAGTGGTTGGTACCAACGGACTGGCGCAGTACATCGCCAACAGTATAGCAACCCAAACCTCCCATCAGTTCGTCGTCCTATCGCGAAGGGTATGTGTGCTCCCAGGCGTCTGTTTGCAGTGGCTGACCGACCAAGCCTAGTCCAGGTCTAACAGCAAGAGGATGGCAAGTACTTCAGGTGAGTCATCCTCTCCCTCCTTCTGCGCATGGTGCGGTGCCTGCGACGGCCTTCCGGGAGAGCAATCCTGATCCATGGCCAGCCAGCCATTAGATACCTTGGTCACTGACTCCTTTTCCGATTAGGTCGACTACTCCAACCCTGGGGACCTCAGATTCAAGCTGGCCGGAGTTGACACGGTCATCTCGACAATCAGCGGCAATGCGCAGCTTGCCTTGATCGACGCCGCCGCTGCAGCTCACGTACGACGTTTTGTTCCTTCAGAATTCGGCGGGCCGCCGTCCTTGCGTCCGCAAAACGATCTCCTTGACCACGGTCGACGCGCAGCCATTCTACGGCTTCACCAACACGAGTCTTCGGGCATGAGGTTCACAGTCTTCACGTGTGGTGTTCTCTACGAGCGATTTGCTCCTGGCGGGATGGCTGCTTCCCAGATTGGTCTTGGGAGTAATATTGGTCAAGAAGGTGACTATCTGATGGACTTTCGCCGCAGGAGAGCGCAGGTCCCTTATCTCAACACTGCTGGACAACCTTCGACGATATGCATGACATCCGCCGCCGACGTCGCCCGCTTTGTAGTTGCAGCTCTGGATCTTCCATCCTGGCCGAGAGAGTTCCGCCTACGAGGGGAACGTTTGACTGTCAGGGACGTTGTGGCCATTGCCGAAGACATTCAGGGTACGTCACGAACAGATGGTGGTTCAACGGACCAGATGGCTAACGTGGGAACCAATGCAGGTCGGGCATTTGAGATCTCGGGCCACACGAGGAGCTCGCTGCAGGACGCGCAGACCTATGCGAGAGCTGTGGGCGACCATGCACGAGAAACTCGCGTCCATCATCTGATCGCCACAGCCGAGGGTCGCTATGACTTTGTCAATACCAATTTGAACCAACTGGTCTCACTTCGACCGGAGAGCTTTCGGGACTGGCTGATACGGGTCTGGTCGCCTGTTACTTGAGGATCGCTTACCTTCGAAGGATCTGCTACAGGGGACCGGAAGAATGAATGCGACAGCAGACCCCAAGGACGGATGCTACACGACACCGGAAGAACGAATGCTTCAGGAGATCCAGTGCTGAGGCTGGCGGCGAGGAACGACCAATGGCCACTCGATATTAGCATTGGCACAATGAGAAGCCAGCCAGAGGGCGCATCGGAGTCCTGGTCAAACTCCGACCCAGCCAAGAGCTGCGTTACTTACTCGTATACTCGTACTGAACTGAGGGAGTTCAGCAGTATTGGCACAACCCCTACCAACTGGCAGTTTGGCTTCGAGGACGGGACCGGACCCCATTCTGCACCTCTCCCTATCAGGCTCTTGCAGGGTCAGCGTCGGGGAAATGTTCCCCAGCCCACTCCAACGACTGACCGAGGTAATGGTGACGATTTCCGACTCGCGATTCCCACTACCGACCTCTCTCCGAGCTCGCCCTCACCAGAGGATATCAGAGTCCACTGGGAGCTTTGGCCGGCTTTCTGGCGTGCTTGGTCAGGGTAACATTCTTTCCGATCTGCACCTTGGTTTCTCCCTTCCGCCCGCTTACAATTCGGTTATTAGCCTTGGTTACTTAGATACTTTGGTCAATGATATCACGAGAATGTCATGTTTCGCATTCCACTTCTAAAAATTTATTTCAAACCTCCTTCGTGCACTCGTGCTAGAGATCCAGTTTCGGGGGCATTCCGATCGCACAGACTCTATTCCTCTAGACCTGGTGACCAGCGGGAAAACAATCCGAGCCTATCCTTATCAGTCCGGCCACCAAAAATGAAGGCCGTCGTGATCAAGGGCAAAGAAGCCTACGTCGACCGAGACCGCGCTGTGCCCAAACTGCGCGATGATTACATTCTCATCAAAACCGCGGCAGTGGCACTCAACCCCACGGACTGGAAGCACATTGCTTTCGGTCTAGGCGCGCAAGGCGGCCTCGCCGGGTGCGACTTCTCCGGGACGGTCGAAGAGGTCGGTTCTGCCGTGACCAAGTCGTGGTCCAAGGGTGACCGCGTCGCTGGCGTTGCTCACGGTGGCAACGCCGTCCAGCCAGAGGACGGCGCCTTTGCCGAGTACGTGCTCGCAAAGGGGGACATCCAACTGAAGATCCCGGACTCGTTGAGCTTCGAGGCGGCCGCCACCCTGCCGCTGGGCACAACGACCGTAATGCAGGGCTTATTTCAAAAGGCCTTGAAGCTCAATTGGCCGACTGACCCGGTCAAGGAGAAAACCTACGTCCTGATATATGCGGGCAGCACCGCTACCGGCGCACTGGGCATCCAGTTCGCGAACCTGTGAGTGCGCACCGTTCTCGACTTGCTTTTCTCCCTTCTATCATCTGCTAGTGGCGAACATCCAGATACTGACGATGCCTGACACAGAGCCGGATATACCGTGCTGACGACGTGCTCGCCCCGTAACTTCGACTATGTCAAGTCGCTGGGCGCCGCGGAAGTGTACGACTATAACGACAAGGAGGCCGCGTCCAAGATCCGCCAACTCACGGACAACAAGCTCAAACTCGCGTGGGACACGATCAGCGAGAAGGACAGTGCGCAATTCTGCGCCGACGCCCTCTCCAGCGAATCGGGCGGCAGATACGGCTCCATCTTACCGGTCAGTTGCCCTCGCGAGGACGTCGAGAGCGTCAGCACGCTCATGTACACGATCTTCGGCGAGCCGTTCAAATTTGGCCCGCAAGAGATTCCGGCCGTGGGTGAGGACTTCGAGTATGCGAAGAAGTTTCTCGCCATGACCGAGGGCCTGTTGAAGGAGGGGAAGATCAAGGCGCACAAGCAGACCGTGGGCAAGGCCGGGCTGGAAGGCGTGTTGAAGGGCCTGGAGGACATGAAGAACGGAAAGGTGAGTGGAGAGAAGTTGGTCTACCGGGTTGCTGAGACGCCGTGATCTGGAGCTCGCTGTCGCTTTGAGAAAGAGAGAGACGAGAGGGCTGAGAGACAAACGATGAAATTGACGTGCAATGAGGACGAACTGGGAGGCTTCTGCATGTACACCTGTACATACTGTAGGTTTATGTAGTTCGGTTAAGCCCAAACAATGGGGGACAGGCTGTTTAGGGCCGCCTGAAAACGGGAACCCTAACAGCCAGCGGCGCCGCCTTTAACCACGGTAGCGCCGGGTCACGCCTACGCAGAACTTGGCGCCTAAGTTAGTGGGAGTGCTACATAAATCAATACTGCGTAACCGGAACTCTGAATGAATCGATCAGTTAATCATTTCCTCTGTGCAAAGTACCCTGAACACATCCTCCACTTTGCTCAAGGCGTTCAGTCTCGTGATACTGTGCAGGATGGACGCATTGTCGCCGGCCCGCAGAGCGGCGTCCGAAAATCAGCACAGCGGTGACGCGAAATCGCGAGCTGCTTCCTCAAACTGGTAGTAGCCCAAGGACAGATTAACAGGCTGAAACAGGTGGCCCTACACATTGAACCCTCATTCAATTGACACAATCCTTAGACTCGACCCTTAGACGCCGTACCCAGACGCAACCCTGGAGATGCAACGCTTTGCGACGGTATATCATATGCGTTGTCCTTCCTACATTGTGCGGACCTTGGCCCTACTGTCAATTACAACTCGCAGTCACCCGTCCTTCCCTTAGCAAAGTCTTCAAATGAGCGGCTTTCTCGAGGTCGAACGCCGACAGATACTTGACCAGCTGGAATGGAAGCCTAGCGATGACAGAAAATTGTATTTCTTCGAGTGCCGTCAACCATCGAGTGCGCCATCCACTGCAGAGCTGAAAATTCGAGAAGGCTTTCTCGAACACGACGAGGTGCAACCATGGCTGCAACAGAAGGTGAGAACAGAACCCTGACTCCTTCTGTGTGTGTTCTTGTTACTTGAAGTACATGGCTGTCCAACGAATCCGAACTCACCCATGATCAGGGCAAATTCAAACCGGTCAAGTCGTCGGCCCCCGGCGCTGCCGTCAACTCAGCGGGAATTCGTTTGCTCATTGTGGACGGCGTCGAACTCTCCGACGAGGAGAGTGATTGGTGCCTGGCTATGAGGCGCGAGGACTACGAATCGCTCGAGAAGGCATTCCATCTCCACGCCGCGACACTCCCGAGCCTTTTCAAGAGCACGGGCGTATGCTCTGCATTCAAGCACCTTGACGCAGCGACTGGGGATGTCCGCCGCGTTTCCACAATCTTGAGGCCGAGCAACACATGGCAGAACAGCATCTTTGCCATTTCGCAAACCTACGATCTCTCCTCCAGGCACAGCACTGCTCTCATGGTAGGCTACGGGTTAGTGGGGGACTCACTCACCACTCAGACGGACTACATCAGGGACCTGCTACAGGCAAACCCGTCGCTCTGGACACACCCGGCCCTGGTCCCGACCATCTTCCTCCGCGCGTACGGCGAGTGTTACAGAGACGACGTGCTAGGCTGTGAGGGCAAAACGACCGAACTGGAAGGATCCGTCGGTGCGACGTCGTATTGGAAATGGACAGAGGAACAATCGTCAGAAAGCGCGTCGATCAAGTCATCATCGGGTATGTCATCGAAATCTACGTGGAGCAAGTTGGTCGGTGGTGGTCCCACCGATTGGCCTGCTTCGGTCGACGTCAAGACGGCGACGCTTTCGATCCACTTCCACGCCTCGGCAGTCTACCAATACCTGGCGTCGGTGAAGTGGCACCGAGATAGCATCCAGTTCCTGCTCGATCTGCAGATCCGGACGGAACAGCGTTGTCTTCCCGAGGGACGATTCCCCGTGGAGTGGGAAACCATGCGCGACAACATGGAATACCACCTGCACACGACGGAGCAGATGGTAGAGCACCTGCAGTGGCTGCAACAGCGCGTGCAGACCCAGACTAACGTGGTAAGTTCGTGGATGGGATACCCAAATCAAACCCCTGTCATGTTTCTCTGATGCTGTGATATGATTGATCTGTAATACATGTATATATATTCATATCTGACCTGTGGTTTTCCTTAGCTCTACAGCGCAACCTCGCAAAAGGATAACCTGGTCGCCAGCCGAATCGCCTCGTCGACGAAAAAGGACAGTATAGCCATGATGGCATTCACCTTCATCACCGCCCTCTTCCTGCCGGGCACGTACATTGCCTCGGTCTTCAGTACGGGCATGTTCGACTGGATGCCCGCGGCCAGCTCGTCCGGAGACGGAGACGCCGACCGCGACGGCCGCAGAGTGGTCTCGACGCGCTTCTGGATATACTGGGCCACCACGGTCCCCCTGACCACGGCCGTCATGGCGGGCTGGTACTTCTGGTACCGAGCCGCGGACGCCGAGTGGCGAAGGACCACCCAGCTAGAGATCCACACAGAGGATCAAGGAGAAGCGGACGGGGAAGAAGCAGAGAAAGAGGAAGAAATAGACGACAGAGATCCCGCACAGCTCGAGAAACAGGCCGCTTCGACGACGGCCCGGTACGGGTATCGGTTTCGTAATCGATGGCACATGCGTCGATCGGGCACGGCATTGAGCGCCAGGGACTCGCTGGGGCGGCCTAGCAGATCCAAATCGGGGATACGCGAGAGGTTGAAGAGCGGAGTTGTTACAAGATGAGACTGGGGGTGTGGACATGTGTGTGTGTGTGTGAAGAGAAACAGTTCAGGCCGCTCGAGTCAGGAGCAGGAAATACTGCCATTTCTATTGTTTCGCTACAGATTTTTGCTCACTGCCTCGTATCCTACATACGCTCAACGCTCGACGCCACTCGAATATGCTCGGATTGCACATCCACACGTACGTGTCAGATCTGAGACGAGCGAGCGGGTAAATTCTCAGACAATGTCTTGGAAAGAATTTACTGTGGCGTCGATCAAATTTTTACTATAGCGTCGATTGCTTGCTCCAAGACATAGGCGTCTATACCTAGACAATTGGCAGATCTTCGCGCTCTCACGCAAGCTGCCAAATGCTCTATTCTATGGATAGCGGTCCTACCGTGGAGGTAGGTTGCCACTCCGTACTGTTACCTAGTTAACCGTAGCCCTCGCTCATGCTAAATGCAGCTTCTAGTATAGGACTGTATGTGCAATCCAATCCAAGTCACGAATGATGGATGGTCCTGTCCTCGTTCTAAAAAATGCAAAAGAAAGCACGACCATCATCGGTATGGTCTCATCGCTTTCCATCCCCGGCCCCCTTCCGACTTTGTCTCTTCACGTCCTCCATCTCTCGTAAAATTATGTCGTTGAAATCCTGCGCATTATCTAAGTACAAATGGTGTCCCGCGTCCTTGACGATGACGACCTTGGCGCTGCCCTGATCGCGTTCCTTTTCTTCAGCCGAAGCGTTGGCAAGGTTGCGCTGCGTCTCGGCGTCGATCTTCTTCTTCGCCGCGTACCCGCCCTTGACGTCCATCCAGTCATTTTCGCCGTACATGAGCACAACGGGGAGACCCGGCTCGTATTGTTGCTTGGTTGACGTGGAAGCGTCGGTCCCGGGAGATGCAGGTGAGGATGCGCCTGGGTGTTGTTCCAATACACCAGCGGCGTTAACTTCGTGGGTCCTCGATTCCAGAGGTTGGCGACCCACACCCGCCATCCGTCGTATTAACGGGCTCCGTGCAAAAGCGCCAGGTGCCAAAATGTACGCGAGTGCATATTCTCCCGAGCCCCTGAGGCGGAATAATGAATAGCTGTAGTCATGCAGTGCGAGGGCTTCTTCTGACGGGAGATGCGAGAATCGCCTTGACGTCCACCCGCTGACGAGCCGGGGACCAAGCGGACCGGCCCAGCGGACGAAGCTGAAAGGTGAAATGTTTGCATCCCAAAGGTACGTGAGCCATTTGGGAAGGGGTCGGCGCGGGGGCGGTGCTGTTGAGGCATCGGAATCTGAGGCGTCGCCGGGGGCGGGTAAGCGGTTCGGATTCGCCTTTTGTTTCAGCTGGGCTTTTTCCGCTTTCTTCCGTGCGTTGAGGAAGTTGTTGTTATCGCCTGTGCTTGGAGCCGAGTCGGCGTCTCCGTCTTGCTCTGGTGGAGGGGGCATAGCCGCGTGAGTTGCATAGGGGTCCTCGGGTATCCCCACCGGACTCGCGAGTATCAATTTATTCAGGCGGCCCGGGTATTTGAGGGCGTAGCACACGGCCATGTAGCCGCCCATGGAATGGCCGATCAGGGTAAACTTGTCGATCTTCCTCTTCAGGCGCCATTCTTCAAGGCTGTCAATGAACCAGTCCTCAGCCTCTGTAATTTGCGCCTCCCTCGTCTTGGACCTCAGTCTAAAGGGCGGACGTGAACTGCGGCCCATACCGAGCATGTCTAACGCGTAGAGTTGCCACCCTTCTGCTCGGGAGAGGGGCTCGAAGTTCTTGTAGAAGAAGCCTAGACCGGCGCCGTAGCCGTGGAGAATGACCAGGTTGTTCTCCACAGTCTCTCCCGTGCGTTCGACGGAGAATTCATTGAGAGCGCGGTTTTTCCCCGACAAGGGGACGAGGCGAGAGTGCCATTTTCGCGGGCCGTAGGGGTCGGTAATCGAATTGGTGGTAGCAATTTGCTCGGACGGGGCGTCTTGATTTATTGAGACCATCGAGGCATTTCTTGTGGGCGGCTCGGAGCCGGTCTTTGCGTGGGTAGGCGGCTGTTGGAGGTGCGGGATGAAGGACAACACTCGGTGTTCTGCTTGAGCGGCGGGCAGGGCGGTCCACCACTGTGAGAAGCCTTGCTTGTATGAGAGCGGGAAGAGTCCATCGAAGCGAGATTTCCGGGGATTTTGCCTGTCTTCCCTTGCGCGCTGGGAGGCCAGAGGGCTTCTCTGCGCCCGTCCCTGGAGTTCACTGTCTGACTCGGCGGCGGAGGAGGACATGACGGGCGGGTGGTGGGACGACGGCGCGATGAGAAGATCCTCGGGGTCGGTGGCAAGTGCCGCTGGTGTTGAAGAGGATTGGAGGCGAGGAGAAGGACGAGGAGAAAGGCGTCGGGCTCTGGGGGCTGCCTCTAGGAGTGGAAGTGCTGAAGGGAGAGTTCGTCTCATATACGAGACACTTGCCTCCCAGCGAGATGGAAGTGAGGGACGCGGTGTTATTTCAATGCAAGTCGGATGCTGACGTCTTTGGAACCAGTGCCGGTCCAGAGTGGGTTGTACGGAGTAGACAGGCAGCAAGATTAATGGAACGGCATACGCGAGAGCGATTAGTCCCCCCAGAGGCAGCGCCGCTATGCAGAAAGGAAATAAAGAAGCAAAAGTCCAGTCCTGTCAGTCGGTCGCCAATGCCGACATCATCACTGACCAAAAATCCGAAGGGGCAGCATGCACGATTCAGCCACTCGGATTGCAATTCGGCCGTTGCGTCCCGGAGTTAAGCGTGCCGGCGTTCGCTTCAGTTCATCCAGACAAGGTCTAACCGTCCTGACGCGGTGATTGTTTACCTATCTGGTGGGATAATTTAATTGTGCTGCCTGGCGTCGGGTGTCCTCTGCAGGAACCATCTGGTGCTCCAGCTTTGGGCACCGCGGCTCTGGGCATAGCGACAGGACTACCAGCTGACCGCAGATAAGGAGAGGCCAGACGATCAGGACGTTCCACTATCGGGACTCCAACATGTCAGGTCAAAGATCTATACTATTAACACCACACATATCTATAGTAGCTCTATTAATTGAGAACAATAGAGAGTACGTAGATGCCGCTGGGGCAAGCCTGTAGCTTAGCGTCTGGGCACTGCCTGCGCCTAGGGGCGCGAGTGCGGAACGGAAAGCATGAATACTGCATGAACGCGGGCGTGCCGCTTTATAACGACTTACCCTCCCTCTCACCTTCGCACTCAACCCTTCATTCTTAAATCTACTCTACCGCGTGCACGTCGTGATATCCCCCTCTGAGGCGTGACTGTGCAGTCATGAGCCTCGGTTTAGGGGTTTCTGAGGCGCGTTCTGAGTATCGGGTACGTATGCACGGCACTTCTTATAAATGTACAACTGCCGGCCAGACGTCGACGTCGCCTTTCCCCCGCCTAGGGAAGTTTTGGTACACTGTACTAGCCGCCCACCCCCCGGTTGCTTCGCCTCTTGTGCCGGTCGTGCGGGGATTCCGCTAACTGCCCGGCCGAGAGATTCAAATACCAAGAGAACTTTCGTACTAAGTATGAGACCCGTCAAGCTCGTCCCTGGGAACAAGAATGGCACCGATCAAGGAGATTGAATACTTTCGCGTTCCTCCACGCTGGATATTCGTCAAGATCACCGATTCAGATGGCAAGACAGGCTGGGGTGAAGCCTCCTTGGAGGGTAATTCCGAAGCCGTAGAGGGCTGTTTGGATGCATTCAGGGAACGATTCGTGGGGATGGAAGCCAAGTACGTGTTGTCCCCTTTACCGTTGAACCTTTTGGGGCCGACGTTACACACGCAGTGAGATTGAGAACATATGGCAACATGCATACCGGGGAAGTTTCTATCGAGGCGGACCGGTCATTATGAGCGCTCTGGCGGGCATTGATATCGCCTTGTGGGATTTAAAGGGTGAGTAAAGCATACCAACCCTCGAGCAGAGCGGAGGCAGTACGTGAGGTATTAATTCATGGTGTAGCACGTAGACTGAATGTGCCCATCTATGAGCTCCTGGGGGGCAAAGTCCGCTCGAAAATCAAGGTCTACACCTGGGTCCGAGGCGAGAATGCTGCTGCTTGTGCAAAACACGCGCATGTGCACCCAACCTGCCCAAGATTAGACCATCGCTGACATCTTTGTCGTTCAGCCTGGTGAGAAAGGAGCAAGGGTTCAAGGCGGTCAAAATGACGGCCACCGAAGATCTCGGCTGGGTGGATTCTCCCGCGGCTTTGGACGATGCGGTGGAGCGATTGAAAGCGGTCAAGGCGAGCGGCGTCGATTGTGGACTGGATTTCCACGGCCGCGTCCACAAACCCATGGTGAAGCTGTTGGCGCGCAAGCTGGAGCCTCACGAACCCCTGTTCATCGAAGAGCCGCTGTTGTCGGATCACCCGGAAGGATTTCGGTCTCTGGACACCACGATCCCCGTCGCGCTGGGCGAACGACTGCACAGCCGCTGGGCGTTCAAGCCGTTCATGGAGCTGGGCAAAGTGGACATCTTGCAGCCGGACATCAGCCACGCTGGGGGTATCTCGGAGCTTCGTCGCATCGCCACCATGGCCGAGGCCTACGACATCGCTCTGGCGCCGCACTGCCCGCTCGGACCGATCGCCCTGGCGGCAAACTTCCAAGTCGATGCCGTGAGCGCCAACTTTTTCATCCAGGAGATGATTCTCGATCCGAACCAGACCCTGTCGGTGGGACAGGGCGACTTGAAGGGCTACACCAAAAATGCCGAGGTGTGGACGGTCAAGGATGGCATGATTGACATGATGGACGGGCCGGGACTGGGCATCGAGGTAGACGAGGAGCGTGTAAGGCAGTCCGCGGTCGGTACCAAGTCATGGAGATTCCCCACATTCAAAGGGCCTGGCGGGGAGCTACGGGAATGGTAGAGTTGGTAGTATATCGACCGGAGTGGAATGGATGGTGCGGACTGGAGAGAGAGGAGCTGGCTGGGGATGGCACGAGGTATTTAGGCTATCGAGAACCGCTTTAGATACTGTACCTCTGACATTGAGTTATGAGCATAAATACTAGCGGAAGCTGGGGGCGAGCACAGGGCGGCATCACGCTAGGCCCGATCTAGGGTGTGGCGCGAGCAGTTTCCACTCACCTGGCGACTGGCCTGCAGCTCCCCGGCTCGATCCAGCCTCGTCATTCCCCCATCTCTCTCTCAATTCCCCATCCACCAGTCCGCGGCGCGCTCAATTACTAGATGAGCGAGCGGGACTTCGCAGGTCTCACATTTCTCCATGGCCCTACAGTGATCTACGCCGAAGAACCCCTCCCCCACGACACCAACGGGCTCACCTTCGCCGCCGCGACCATGAGTTCGCCGTCCCCGTCCCCCGACCTCCGGCTGAACCAGATTGTCAAAGGCGCGCCCACGACCAAGATCTCCGCCTCCCCAATACCGCCTCCGCTCCAGTCGCTAGGAAAGCAGTCCTCGGACGCGCAGCACTCCTCGCTAGACCCCCATCTCTCGACTCTCCCGTCGTCCCCACCCCAGATCTACCTGAACCTCTTGATCCTCGAATCCTCCCTCCGCGCACAGTACCTCCACCTGGTCTCGCGGCGGCGCTTGAATACCTTCTTCCTTCTGCTCCTAGCAGCCTGGAACGGGCTCTTCTTCTACGCGCTCTTCCTGCGCCCACGAGAAGATGGCACCGGCCTGGGCGGCTCCGTGTACTGGGTCATCGAGACGGGCGAGAAACTCGCGCTGATGGGCGGTGTCGTGACCGTCCTCCTCGTCTGGGGCACAGGACAATGGGAGAGGGGCATCCGATGGCCGCGGAAATGGCTGGGCACCACGAACCGCGGGCTCCGTACCTTCAACCTCCGCGTGGTCATCACCAAGAAGCGCTTCCTCCGCGAATTGCTCGGCCACCTGAGTTTCCTGCTGCCCTTCGGCCTCTGGCGCGAGGCCGGCGGCAGCGACTGGCACCTGGTCGAGCACGAGACGGGGCTCGTCGTGGAGGAAGACCTCGCCAAGGGCGGCGACGGCATCATGCTCCTCCTCCTGCCCAAGTCCTTCTCGCCGGAATTCCGCGAAAACTGGGAGGAATACCGCACCGAGTACTGGGACAAGGAGAACGAGCGGCGCGCGGGCCTGCGGCGCAAACTCAACGCCCAGCGACGCTCCAAGGCCAAAGAGGCGGGCGGGTGGAAATGGTGGACGGGCGCCTGGCGCCTGCAGTCCTCGCGCCAGCACCACCAGCGCAAACACCACGATCTGGAGAAACACCCCCACGGCCACCATCTGCACGGCGGCTCGTCGCACCGCGCGTCGCTCTCGGAAAAACACACGGGCCACAGCCGGAGCCGGCAGTCGTCGCGCTCGTCGACGCCGCATCTCGACTTTTTCGACGGCGCGGCCGAGCGCCCGCTGGCCGAACGCATGCGCCGCGGGAGTAGTGTCTCCAGCACCGCGAGCGCGAGGCGCAAAGCCACCACCGCCGCCGCCCGCGACAGGAAGGACGGCAGCACCCCGACGGGATCCCCGCTCTTGAGTCCCCTGACCAGCGCGAGCACCGGCCTGAGCATGAGCAGCGTGAGCGGCAGTGCCGAGGACGAGAGAGAGGAGCGGAGAAGACGCCGCAGAGAAAGGGAGGCGGCCAAGAAGGAACGCGAGAAAGAAAGGGCAGAAGCGGAGAGGGAGAGGGAGAGGGAGAGTCAGATATTAGAACAGGGCTCTCCTCAAAATCAAAATCAGCAGAAGGCCAAGATCAAGGCCAAGGGCAAGGGGAAAACGAAACAGGAGCCCGTAGCGAAGAATGAGAGCGAGACCACGACCGGCCAGGCCAATACAGCCATCTCGGCGGGTGGTTATAGCGCCGGCGAGAGTTCTGGGCCCACCACGCCCATGGATAATGGCCAGGCCTTCTCTCTTGACATCGCTGCTCCGGCGCCGTACGAGGACGGCACGATAAAGGCCGAGCCTTGAGTCATGTTTGCTCTGTAATGTACAGCATCAGTACGCGGTGCGGCTGGAGATGCAGCTAACCAGGCATGATAGAGCAGGGCAGCTATCGTTCTCCTGGTACCAGTGCAATGCAATGATGTTATTGACGACCCCCAGAGGAATGAACGACATATCTACGGTACTGCTTAGTTGTTCGTATCCAAGTGTCCAGGCAGTGTCCACTGTCTATTGTCATTCTTCGCAGTCCGGGATGCTATCACTACCGCGCCGGTTCAAGCTCAAGCTCGGAGGTGGCGGACTCCAACCTGATCTCCTCCATGCCCTTTCAACATCTCTCGTCTCCTCCGCGCCATCGACGCCGTACGCCTGTTCTAACTCGATCTCGTCTTGGTCTGAGGTCGCCTGGTCCTCCCTTTCCTTCTCAACCACCCGCTTCAGCCGTCTGCCTACTCTTGGCTTCCAGTTCATCGTCCCGTCCGTCAGGCTTCTGTACGCGGTTCTAAACCCCAACAATGCCGTCAAGATCCCGATCGCCGCCCCGGCCAGACAATCGATCGCATGATGATGGTAGCTCAACCACAACGTGCAGGAAATATAGGTCGCGCACAGAATCGGCATCAGCACCAGCAGCATCCTCCAGAAGCCCAGTTTCCCCGCGTGCCAGTCGTGGTCGCCGGAGTGGAGGTGCGTGAAGAGGTAGATGGTCAAATAGCCGAACCCTGCAAATGCAATCTCACTGTGTCCTGACGGAAACGACTGTATCCCCCACTCAATTTCTTTGGTGCTGCCCGTGCACACGTCTTGCACGCGGTACATGATCCCGTTGAAACCGACGCCGCTCCCAAGGGGCATAGTCCGCGGTTTACAGACCGAAAGGAAATGTGGCCGGAGTCCACCGATGGTCTTTTTCAGGATCACATGGAAACAGGTACCGGTGGCAAGGGCGTACAGGAGACCGAGCGTCGCGGCCCAGAAATCGGCGAAGGACCGGATAATGAATTGCGAAAGGAGTATCATGCCCAGCGGAATGAGTGAGCTCAGCAACCCCGCAGTAAGGGAGTTGATGATTGCGGGTCTGTAGGGATAGGCAAGGGAGGGATTGTAGACGGCGCCGGTGGGGTCCAGGAGCGGAAAGAGGAGAGGTGGACGGGTTGGGATGAGGAAGAGCTGTGCGTGATCGTAAGTTTATTGACCATTGCCACGTTCAGGGAGGGACAGAGGTCGCGTACCGCTCCTGCAATAGCGGTGATGAGAAGGACGAGGAGGAGGTCTGGCCAGTGGTCGAGAAAAAATGCTTTGCTGTAGCGACCGAGACGGCGGAAGGACGCTCTGTGTGGGATTGAGTCGGAGAGGGACTGGTAGATGCGGGTCGATAACGGAGGGCGAGGTGGCTTAACGGGTGCGCTCCGAAGGTCGCTCATTGTCTTTGCTGGATTGCATAGATAGGGATAGAAGGACTGAATTAATGTTGTGGGACCTGTGGCCCAGTCTTCATGGAAATGCATATACGAATGGGGTGGCTTTTCGGACGAGACCATTTCGAAGAACGATACAGATGTTGATCGTCGCTTGGACGTTGGGCGGGCTCAATGACTGGCAACAACGACCTGTGGCAGCTTCAGTTGAGATCAGATCGCATATGCTGCTGCAGGCAGGGACGAACCTCCCCGTTGAGAACGCAAGAAATGCAGGAAATAAAGCGTCGTACACGATAAACCATCTCGAATCTACGCCTCTTCTAGTCGGCTCATCCGCGTACTCAAACTGTTTTGAATGCTGCGCGTGAATGGGGATGCTGGAGACGAGACCCTGCGGTTGTCTTGAACGCGATCTGTGCGTGGTGTCGAGGCGGTTCGCGCAGTCTTGGGGCAGCGGTTCGTCTTGCTTCATACGTGCATCTCTCACACCTGCAATCACCGCCCAGTACGGCTTGCAGGCGACCTTGTCGCTCCCGGTGGTCTTTCTCCTGGACATCGGTGTAGTGGTTCCAGATCTCTTCGCCGGCACGGATCCCCTCCCACGGCAGTATGCTGGGCTTGTCAGGCCGTTCCCATACTCTTTCGTTGACGACAGTCAGGTTTCTGACGCCCGATGGTTTCCAGGTCACATTCGGGTTGCAGCTGTGGTTTGCCAGACACCAGAGTGGATGGACAGCAGCTACCTCGGGCTTGCCGGTCCACGTCGACTGCTGTGCATCGGCCACTCCTCGGAATTTGGCAAACAGGGTCTGGATGATCCACCAGTCATACTTCTTGAGCCAGGTGGCACTGTATGGTCGGCATCGGTCCCGCGAATGCATGAGGATCTCGAACCACTGCAGAGGCAACTCGATATGGTGCCGCACGCTGTAGGGCAGAGTCTTGGGACCACTCTTAATGCACAGTTCAGTAACATCAGGAGTGGGAGAGAAATCGCCCCAGAGATATTTGATCTCGAAGAGGTCGAGTGGGTGGAGTTTCTGCGTTTCCGACATCTGCATTGTCCGAGACAGCAGGAGGAAGTATAAGTCCCATTCTGGCGTTGTCGAGCTCTCTGCTCGGCCGAGGTTGTGGAGGTCTTCGTTGCCACTTGTTCCTGGGCAGAAGGGTGCTTCAGCTGGGGGATAGCCTTCGTCTGTCTCGTAGTCGTCCTCGTTCGGACGGTGATAGCGCTCTGTTGCGGCTGAGTGGCAGTCCTCGGAGCAGAACGGGACATTGCATCCGATGCAATACCTGCGCTCCGCTTGATCGATCCCTTCCAGATCTGCGGCGCAAGCGTCACAAAGAGCTTCTCCGTGCGGTCGTATGCCTGTCAAGACTGACCGCTCTTTCAGGATTGTGGCGCCAGGCGCGAGCTGCCTTTTCGCAAACAGTCCCAGTTGCGAAGAGCAATTGGCGTGGGTGGAAACACTGGGCTCTTTCTCGCCGATGGATAGCCTGGGTACGCCCAGGTCGAGAGACGGCGTGAGTGTCGGAAGCGTGGAGATTTCCACCTCGAGGTCTGGTGCAGCCTCGTGCAGTCTGTCGTTGATCTCTTTCAATGCCTCCTTGGACATCCTCTCGGGCTCATATTCATTCCAGGGGTACACTTGCCGCTGACACCAGCCGAACACCGTTGGCTTGTGGTCCTCTTGCCGCAATATCCCCACACATTTTCTGAACTTCGCCTCATCCTCGTAGACGGTCGAGTACTTGCAGAAGTCTGCCGTGACTTCCTCAATGCCTTTGGCCTTATCCATCGTCTCGTCACCTTCCAAGGCACGAATAGCTCTCTTCACTGCCATGATCTCGTCGATCCACAGCTTCGCCTGGACTTGAGCGCCCAAAATGATAGCGGAGCGGCACAACAAAACGAGAGACCAGTACTTGTGCTTCAACGCCACGGCAGTCACCTCACGCTCGTCCTGCTCGTCCCCGGTTGGCGGCCAGGGTTCGCCGTCCGGATCGACAGGCACCAGATCCGAGATATCGGGCCCGTCAAGAGCAACCAAGCATAATGTATACGAGACATACGCATCGGCCAAAGTCAGCTCACTGTAGCCCAAGGCCTCGTAGACTTCGGCCCGTCTAAGGATAATCTCGGGACAAGGACCAGGGCATTTCGCTAATCGTTCAGTCAAGCGGTGACGAGCCAGCAGCAGGTACGCGAATCTCCTCCGCCGATCTGTGAGCTTCCGGATCTCTGCCACTGAAGGGCCATTAGGAGTGCTGAGGGCAGCACTATGGTCGTCTGGCAGCTGGTCCAGGATCGTCCGCAAGTAGCCCGGGAGAGCCGAATCATCGGCGTGAGCCTGGGTGCCCATTGTTACAGTCCCTTCCTCGGATAGAGAGGGGTCAGAAATGGCGAGATCTGTCATTTAAGCTGAAAATCTGAATGTGCGAGGTGAGCCATCAGTATCTAGTTGATCGTCAAAGAACCAGATAAATTCTTCCTTGGCGACTTCTGCGCGATACTGGCTAGGCCTAAACTGGCGCCGAGTACTATGCGGGGGTGGGGGGCCAGGCTTTGGCGCTGGTGGCCTTGTGCTCCGACGTCGAGCCCCTACTATATACGGGGGACTATCACACTATGGACAGGTAAGGGCCAAACTGACTCCGTGGGAGTATATCGATCGAAATGCTACTGTCGGAACTCCCACTCCCAGTCCTCCCCCGTCGACGGCCTCAAGAAATCAGAGCAACTCCCCACCAAAATCTCCCAACGCCTGGTGGACTACTCAAGCCTGTATAGGATTACCGGACCTGTCCACCTGCTGAATCTGTCCATCATCACATTGGACTTGGACGGACTTCGCCCTGGCCGTCCGACCACGCCCAGACATGACGAACCCCTCCAACAACCCGTCACGGTACGCCTTGTGCAGAACAGCAGTTCTCCCGGCCTCGGTCTTCACTTCTCCTAGCACTCGCTCAGCTTCACTGTTCGCCGCTTCCGGCGTCAAGAAAGTCCCGCGCAATTCCATGTCTTCAACAGGCGGGTATTGGCTTCCCGGGCCAGAATTGCCGACGCTCATATTCGGGCTCGCAACAGTGATTTTCCAGACCTTGCACGGCAACGACCGAGCGACGTCCCGGTTGCGTTCCCTCAACAGCTGAAACTTCATGATGTTGCCATCCGGCAACGGGGCGCTGAAGTGCTCCACGTTTGGAAACGCCCCGCTGGCAACGAGGTCCTCGAGCATATCTCCGCCCATACTCTCTTCCATCTCCATCGTGGTGTGGAGCTGAACGAGGACCTTGTCTAACGGGTAGTAAGGTCCTGAGATGGAAACATCTAACATGTGGGGTTTCGAAGCCTTGAGGTGGTAGATCACGTCTGGGTCGGAGGATGGTGCTGGCCCGTCGTCGCCGGGCAGGCCGGTCAGGCGAATGGTCATACGACTTCTCGTCGGGACCTCTCCGCCATCAGCCAGGACACGGCATTCCTGTTTGTGTCTCGGCCAGTCACTGCGCTGGCAGTCAGTCGAGCAGTAGTGGCGAGCACGGCAACGGCCGCAACGCTTGAGGGGCCCTTCGTCAGGGCCGGGATGATGCTGGCATCGAAAGCAGTGCGACGTGGTAGTCTGGGAGGGATTTTGGGTGGACATGGCGCATGCTTATGGGTACGAATCAACAAAGACGATATATGCACGACGAAGGATGATGGACGAAGGAGACACGCAGCCTTTGCAATTTAATATTCAGGAGTGGTCGTCCAGGGAACAACAACCGAGCTGTCTCGGATGGGAGAGGGAGGTACAGAGTAGGTCGTCACAATAATACGCCACTGCGTAAAGGATACCTAGTACTCATACATCTCTCGACTTGACCTGAGGTCTTGGGGCTTGTTTCAAACCACTGAAGAGGGAACCTGCCGCGCAGCACTTTACGCGACCGCGTCGGCGCGTCGCCCCGAGTGATGAGGCTAAAAGGCGCCTAGCCGCTTTTCAGCAGCGGTCCAAAAAGCGGCGGGATACCAATGACGCAGGTCGAAGCATTCGCCCATTGACGCTCCCCGCAACTGCTCCTCGCACCGCTGGTCGTTGTGATCTGGTTCGTCGTCCACCATGGCTCGTATCCTCATCACGGGCTCCTCAGACGGCCTGGGCTCTTTGACTGCACGTGCGCTCATCCAAAAGGGCCATTCCGTGGTCCTGCACGCGCGAAACGATCAACGAGCTCAAGATGCGCGATCCGCATGCCCCGACGCCGAGACTTGCGTCGTCGCCGACCTCTCCGATATTTCGCAGACAAAGAAGCTGGCCGAAGATATCAATAGCTTGGGTGCCTTCGATGCTGTCATCCACAACGCAGGGCTCTACACGGGGCCCTATCGGAAGACGAAGGAGGGATGGCCAAGCATATTCGCAGTCAATACTCTGAGCCCGTACATCCTTACCTGCTTGATCAATCCCAAGCCGAAACGACTCGTGTTTGTATCGTCTGGCCTTCACAGTGGAGGAGACGCATCGTGCAAAGACATCAGCTGGCAAGAGCGCGGCGAGCGGGGCTACAGGGACTTTCAAGCGTACTCTGACACAAAGCTCCACGATATACTCCTTGCGTGCTTCTTTGCCAAGAAGTGGCCCGACGTACAGAGCAATTCGCTCGATCCGGGTTGGGTTCCGACTAAGATGGGGGGTGCTGGAGCTTCTGGGGACATTCACGCTGCGGTAGATACGTATGTCATGCTCGCAGAAGGGTCGGGCAAGGCGAAAGACGCATCGGGGAAGTACTGGTACCATTGTGAGCCAAGGTCGCCGAAACGGGAGGCAAATGAAGACGCTGTACAGCAAAACCTGATCAAACAACTGGAAGGACTCACTGGAGTCAGTGTACCGGATATTTGAACAACACGGCCCGATACTCAGCAAGTATCCCAGACGTTCGGGCCTCTAATTGATCTCTTTATCCGGGGCAGTTCTGCCAGCATGCATCCAAGCGGCCGATGGCATGGCGGCGACTCGAAGCCCGTCGGGCATAACGAGCATGCATCAGCACCATCAGCTTGAACGAGGCGGCGACGGCGCCCTCACGTGCTTCGGTTGGATCGACCGCCGGTAAGCGAGTTTCACATGCGTCTTACAGCCAATCACAGCCACGGGGAATGCTCCCGCCAGAATCTCACCGTGCGAATCTGACATTGCATCGAACCTCCTTTCTCACTGACCGCAACGTCGCCGTGTGCGCTTCCTTTTGTTCCTGCTTTCAACAGCCAGCATGTTCTTGCTTTACGCGGGTTTGTCTTTGGCGCTGCCTTACCTAATCTGGTCGTTGTCTCGGTTCACGAACAACTACATCGAAGCAAACAAGATCGGGTTACCGATCGTGGTCTGCCCCATCGATTCGCGCAATCCACTATGGCTGCTCACAAAAGACCGCCTCAAACCGATCATCTCTCGTCTGCCATTTGGCCTAGGCGAATGGGCTGACCGGGCAGAAGTCGGGTGGACATTTTACCCCAGATTCTCCGTTCATGCCAAATATGGTCAGGCCTTCACCATTGTCTCCCCCGGCACCAATGAGATCTACATGGCTGAACCCGCCGCCACTGAAGATATCCTGCGCCGGAGAAATGACTTTATCAAAGACCCCGACGTATATGGCATGCTCGACTTCTATGGACCGAACCTCGACACAGTCAACGGCAAGGCGTGGGACCGCCACCGGAAAATCACCGTCCCGCCCTTCAACGAACAGAACAGCGCATTGGTGTGGCGAGAAACGGCAGAACAGGCAGACCAGATGCTGGACGTCTGGTCCAAGGCCGAGTATGTTACAACCACTCAAGCCGACGTTCATGCTGTTGCACTGAATGTGCTGTGTGGAGCCGGGTTTGGATTGCACAGTAGCTTCGTCGACACCAGATCACCGGTTGCAGATGGCCAATCCGAGCTTCGGTTGGGATATCGACAGAGTCTACAGACACTGTTGGCAAACATCGTACAGCTTGTTCTATTGAGTCTCCTGAAGAAGGCGGGGATCCCGCAATACATGTTCTTCGGCGGTATGCGCAGGATCGCTCAGGCCTACGAAGAGTTCAAAGGGTACATGATGGAGATGCTGGAGAAGGAGAAGGCGGCGTTCGAACAAGGCGACCTCACCAGGCACAACTTGATGAGTGCACTGGTGAGAGCATCCGAACAGTCACGAGAGGCTGCCGGAAAGTCAAAGGAATCTCCCGACATGTCAGCGGCGGGCCTGACCGACGACGAGGTCCTGGGCAATCTGTTCATCTACAATCTGGCCGGCCACGACACGACCGCGGCTACTCTACATTTTGCAATAACCCTGCTTGCCGTCTTCCCCGAGTGGCAGAAGTGGATTGCCGAAGAGGTCGACGAAGTACGAAAGGCAAATCCCTCAGGCCTGTGGTACTATGAGGAGACTTTTCCCTTGCTCGAAAGATGTTTAGCGTTGATGGTAAGAATGAGTCATACTGTCGAGGACCCGCTAATGCCTTGTAGTACGAGACTGTCCGACTGTACGGACCCGTCGTCATGATGCCTCGTTACACGGGGGATGCAACCCAGAGGCTTAAGATCGTGGACAAGGAATGTATCATACCTCCGAGGACTTCGGTGACCTTGAATTTTGCAGCGTTACACAGCCATCCCGACTACTGGGGGCATGATGCGCTGAGTTTCCGACCGGACAGATGGATTGTGCCCGGGGAAAGGAAGACAGGCGAGCCGTCTCTCTTTCAGCCAGCCCCTGGTTCTTTTATACCATGGAACGCAGGGCCTAGGATCTGTAAGTTGACTTCATCCCCAAAGCACGTGCGAGTTACATACCCTACGCCATGGCATTCCGTCTGAAGCTTCTTTTAAACCGACGGGCTTTCCACCGTCGCTCACGCTGAGATTTGCTCTGATGTCTTTTTAGGTCCGGGCAAGAAGTTCTCCCAGGTGGAATTTGTTCGCATCATCTTCACCTTGTTTGCCAACGGCTCGAGGGTGGCATTGGTCCAGGAAACCGGGGAGAGTGAGCAAGCTGCTAGGGCGAGGATCCTGCGAATCGTAAAGGAAGCCAAAGTCGAAGTAACGTTGAAGATGGTCGACGCCGAAAGGATCAAGCTCAGGTGGACCAAAGAGACGAGTCTTCCCTGATCCGGAATGTGCGCGGAGACCGACTATGTTACTGATATTGGGCGATTACCATTCTGATGCGCATCGCTTACCTATTCCACCCGACGGGAAAACAGTTGATTCCCAAGGGTCCAGCTCGAGGCTGACAGTGGGACTTGTGCCAAGTGCCTAAGCGTGTCTGGACTCCAGGTAGCTCTCAAAGTCCTCGTGCTCCAGAAGCCCCTGTCATTCTATGGCGGTACACAGTTCAGTCGACGAGGTGAGACGAGAGGCCAAGAGCCGATGGAACGTTCCTTAGACGAGGGTCGCAATGACTACACCGCGCAAATGTCCGCTGCGTAAATTCTTCAATCATATACGGCCTGGTCGTGGCACCCCCTCGACCTGATTGCCGCCCGTCGAGCGCACACAGCGGAGTGGTCGGATTCTGCCGTCAACGATGGAAACTACAACCTCGAGTGCTAGCTTAGGAAAAGCTTCGCAAGCATGCCGTCCCTGCAGGTACCCTTTCCTCGATCACTTGAAATGTTCTTGTTCGCTCATGTAGCCAAGGAGGCTCAAACGGAAATGCAATCGGGAGCTTCCCTCGTGCGCGTTGGTGAGCATCTTTCCGGCCCTGGGGTGCTTGACGAGGAGACATCTTGGATCTTCGCGCTGGTGGGTTCAGTATGGCTAACGCCGAGTGGACAGTGTCTTCGCTTGGGCAAGCCTTGTGGCTATCCGCTCAAGCAACATCATGACACCGCGGAGAATGTAGATTTCTTGCTTCACAGGATTCAGCAACTTGAACACCAACTGAAGATTGCACAGTCCGGCAGTACTGCTGGTTTGGTTGCAGTTCTGACTCCCACGCCCGGTTGGCAAGCACCTCTTCTCCCTGTAAATACGAGCAATCGGCCGCTGGGCGGGGGATGGCGGCCGCTCGCTGCAGCAGGGCCAGTCTCTTTTCCGAAGGCAATCATGCTCGATGCTGACCTCTTCACATCATTGTCGCGATCTGGAATGCACAACATAGCCGGGGGGACTCCATGCGAAGTCCTCGACGCGATTGGCTTTGACATCAACGCCATCTGTGAGCAGTACTTCGCTGGTGCGCACATGTGGTTTCCCATGCTCAGTAGAAAGCGACTAGCACAGAGCCTGGCTAGTTCACTGACCGAGTTGAACCCTGCTGTTGCAATGCTTCTGCTTGGTATGAAGCTGTTGACCGAGCCGCTGCGTCCACACGACGCACCAGAGACGCCGCTCTACCAGCTGACCAGGCAGTATATTTCTGCGACCGAGAACGCCGGGTCCCTCAGCCTTCTTCTTGTCCAGACTATTATCCTGACCGCCATTTATGAGCTTGGCCATGCCATTCACCCATCCGCCTATCTCAATGTCAGCCGTGCAGTAAGGATCGGACATCTGCTAGGCCTCCACGACAAGGACCATGCTAGCCAAATGTTCCAAGCACCCGACACGTGGACGGTGTGCGAGGAGGAGCGTCGAACATGGTGGGCAGTCGTCATTCTCCATCGGTGAGCTGGCTGGACGCTAGAGGGCTGTGTAGATGTACTGATAGGTTCTAGCTATGTGCACTGCGGCATGACTGGCGTGCCTCTGGCCACATGTGAACCTCGCCAGGGTGGACTCCTGCCTTGCAACGACAACTACTGGTCTCAGGGGCTGGTCGGGTCGAACGATCCACTCTTCACGGCTAGTCCGTCATTCGCGACTCCTGGCATTCACTTCGCGACCGACTGCCGAGCGTCACACATGCTCGGACGGGTGCTACGGCATAAAGGTGACCATATGATGGAATTTCCCGACAGATTGGCAGAAGCGTTCCAGCTCCATCGAGCTCTCCAGTCACTGGAGATGTCGTTTACCTGCGATGCGAGGCATGACGAGGCCAGGAGATGCGACCTGCCCAGAGCGTTCGTGTGTAGTGCTCGGTTCATACTGTACAATATCTACGCCTGCAACGAACGATACAGCGGCTCCAAGCTTGGTCGAGGGTCAGATATGCAGTAGGTCTCAGTGGACGGCTTGTCGACGGTGGCGCTCACGGTAGCACAGATGGCACAACGATTCAGGGAAGAATGGGAGATGGGCGTGCGAGGCCATGCGCCCATGCTGGCTCATTGCATGTATCAGGCTCTTGGGGAGTGTGCGTGGTTCGTGCGCGAAGACCCTAGCCCACAGATGCAGTACGCCTTTGCCACCATTTCGAATGCCCTGAAGTGTATGGCACATCAATGGAGAGTTTGTGGTGAGTAGCTGGTCCTCGCTCGCTCGACCGCACAGCCAGTACTCGTACCGGCTAACATCTGCTAGACGAATACTTGAAACTCTTCGAGAGTTCGGAGGGCACGACCATCGACTGACCATCAACACGCAGGACGCACAACGCATGACAATCTTCTGTCCAAGAGGCGGTCGCCATGACCGAGCGTGTACCATCCGAGGTCGCCTAATTTCTAGGTGAAGATGGCACTCCAATCCTGCTTCTTCACCCAGTCTTCGACAGACGGGAGCTGCACATCCACACCAAGCTATCGTCGAACGTGGTCAGCGTCGGTCTCGACATAATCAATCGGGACGGGCTCCAGACTTACGTCCTTGGGATGCACAAGCGTCGGATCGTCCCTGCCTTCATACCCAAACTCTTCGAAGTACTTCGCATTGTCGGTCAATTCCTCGACCAGTTCTTCCGGGAGCGATTCCATAGATGCGCCAGGCGGCAGCTGCTTGTTCACTGCCTTGACGCCTTTGACGTGACAGATGATCCCCAGGTATTCGTCCATGGTCATCCAAGCCCGGTACGCGATCAGGTTTTTCCCTGGCGGCACCTCGAGGAGAGCCTTGGTGAAGGGACCGGTGTCCTCCTCGGTCGCGATCAACGGCAGCTTCACCGTGGTCGGGATGTTGTACGAGAAGACGTACACGCCGTTCTCATCCTGCAAGAGAAGATTTCTTCATGTCAGCGCCAACTTCGCGGAGAACAAAAGCTTGCAAGCGACGGAGGACGCCCCGCTCACCTTTTGCGGCTTCATGAACGGATAGATCAACAGATTCGACAGATAGAACCCAACCTGGATGACGCTCGTCTTGGCCCACAAGTCGGGATACTTGGCCTGGCCGTACTCGGCGGCATGAGCCTTGGAGTCGAAGTGATACACGTGGGGATACTTCCCCCGGGACCACTTCGTGGCGTTCGACAGGCCCGAGAAGATCAATCTCTGAAGCCCTTCGGTCTTGGCCGCCGCGTCGAAGACGTTCTTGCCCTGCTGCTCCTCATATTTGGCCGCCCACACGTTCTTCGGCTGGCCCGTCGCCGCGGCCCTGTCGGTGTTTGCCGGATCGTAATACAGGCCCCAGAAGTCGGTGACGCTGAAGACGGTGTGTGCGCCCTTGAAGGCTTCGGCGAGGGATGTGACGTCGTCGAGGGTTGCGCTCACGACCTCGTGCACGCCTTTGCCTTTGAGCTTTTGCGCGGCCGCGCTGTTGGCGTTGCGGGTCAGGGCCCGGATCTTCCAGCCGGGCAGGTCGAGGAAGGTGTCGACCACGGAGCCGCCTTGGGTGCCTGTGGCGCCGAGGACGACGATCAACTTCGACATGGTGGGACGAGATGAGCCGAGAGGGACGAGGAGGCGAGACCAGACGTGACGCGAGGAGACGATATGCTGGCCGGCGAGGACGTGTCAGCGTGTCCAACTAACTCTTCGCTCGACGTCTATGTAGTGTAGTTTCACACAACAGCATCAGAGCGTCTTGATATAATTACTTTCCCAAGCACACCGGCTTAGCTCGCATCAGAATCAGGATGAAAATCGAAATCAATACAAAATCCAAGGATTAGTCCTTCGACGGCCGTGCTCGGACGAACACAGCGTATGATCTGGTATGAGTCGTCAGTATGGAGGAGTCGACACTAGTCAAACGCCGGACAAAGGGCACCCTCTCCAATCGACTGACTGATTAAGTGAAGTGAGTCTCGGCTCTCCTGAGCGTCCTGCATAAAAGAGAGTGGCAAGCAAGATCTCCATGATCAAGCACTCCCGAGACTCCGTCGTGTCCGTCTATGGGTTGGGCTCGAGGTTGGATAAACTGGAAGTCGGCGCAATTATCGCCCCGCCCTCCACTTACTTCATTTGTCGTTGTGTCTCTCCTCTCCTCTCCTCTCCTCTCCTGTTGGGTGGGTGGCCTGTACCTGACGGGAGTGATTAATTCGCCCACCGCCCACGGCAGGCGGGGTAATAGGATAGGGGGTTGCGACGTCGTTGTCTATACCATTACGCCGAAAGGCAGTCTGCCCGTGGATCATATCTTGTGCATAATACAGTAACATGTACGAGTGCTCACACGAGGCTGCCGTCATATTCCGTTTTGATTTCACCGGATATCGTCGTCTTCTACTCGAACGTACTGCTGTATGAGATGGGATGAGACGGGATGGGATGATCTAGATCCGCATCCGTGCGTGGATACCTACCTAGAGGTATGGAGTGTACAGTATCACTCATTAATTAGGCCACGCCCCTCCGCCTTGGTCCGTCGTCCTCCTCGTCCTCGTCCTCGTCCTTTGATTCCTCCCCTCTCTTCCTTTTCTTCGTCCGGCTGCGTGAGTTGCTAATAAAGTAAGGGACAGTAAGTACAGTGCAGCACAGTAGCTGGACTGGATAGATGCTTTGGAGACGGGCCTCCCTATTTCTATTCCCGTGTCAATTAATCTGCTTGGCTTGACTCGTCTCGACTCGTCTCGTCCCGTCATGTGCCAGACACCTATAAGCCTGTCAAGGCGAGGTAGGTAGGTAGCGTATATGGGCACATACAGGACCAGGTCCCGCTGTACCCCTCCGACCGACGAACGACGAACAACAGGTCGGATCTGCTGCTCGTCCCGGGCGCGGGTACAGTATATGGCAACACCTGCCTGTTTTGGCGAACAACAACCACTCGAATCTGCTGCTCGTCCCGGGCGCGGGTACAGTACATGGCAACACCTACCCGTTCTGTCATACGAGGATCTGACGATGCGACGACGTGGTTGGCCACCGCGACGATTCCCCCTATCATCCCTGACGGTTGACTGTTTCCGAGCCCAGTGAAATGGACCGGAATGGATTAGATGATCCAAACCGGCGGCGGTTCAGTCCGTCTACCACCTTACTTGCCAGGATCTCGGGATTTGTCTGTTCGTCGAGTACTCGTCCGTATCTATCTAGATACCCTTCCGCCAACGCTACTACTATTTTTTCCCAAGACGAGAGAAAAGAACACTCGCTTAGGGAAGGACACTTGCTTAGGGAAGAACACTTGCTTAGAGAAGAACACTTGCTTACTTGCTTAATATTCCAGGCGCATATATATCCTACGCTACGCGGGACCGAGATATCGTCGTCATGTTGGCCTTGGTGGCCTTGGTGACCTTGTTTGTCTTGATGTAGTGGTTGCTCGGCTTTATCACCCTCCACCTCCGCGACTGGTCTTAGATGGCGGAGCAACAGGGGGAAGGCGGAGGGAGCGGATTTAAACAACACTTCAGCCCAAGACCGAGTCATTTGGCAAACCCGAGCCCGTCATGCGAGCCCGTCATGCGAGCCCGTCATGAAGCACATGGAATCCCTGGACAGCGTCAAGACCGCGCTGCTCAGTTTCTGGACTGGAGTGCCGGGAATTTGAACGTGGTGGTGAGTAATGCGGGTAAGCAAACTGGCGGAGAAAGTCATTGGATGGTCTTCGAAAAGTATTCCATGAAATACTAACACCGCGCATCAGGCATCATGGCAGGACCGCCGACAGCTTGGAACGCCAGTTCGGGGTCAATCACCTCGCTCACTTCACTCTCGCGACTTTGATCCTCCCCGTGCCGATCGCCAGCAGTACACCGGCTTTCAACTCGCGGGTGGTTTGTGTGTCGTCGTCTTCCCATCGCCACAGCTCCGTACACTTCGACAAACGTCAACTGCCGACCAGGCCGCGGCCTGGAGGGCAGATCCTTAGATCAAGCCGAACATGATGTCTGCGGAACAGGGTGCCAAGACGACGGTATGGGATGCGGAGGCTGGAAATACGTCGCTGACGGCCGGATTGCGCTGCCGGCAAAGAACCTTACCAGTTTGATGGATATTGGTGTCGGGTTCGGATGCATATAGTGTCGATGGAGAGGATTGATTGTGGAAGCTGAGTACAGGTTGACGGGTGTACAGATGCTTTGGGAGAGGATCGACTCTGGGGGTTGAGTGTTTGGTTGACGGGCGTACAGGCGTACAGACTCCGTGGGGGAGCGAAGGAGACGCGCAGGAAAAGAGAGTTGATCGGATCTCCGAGGCATGGACCACTACGTCTCTCTACTCGCGCACCCAGCTTGGCGCACCAGCTTGGTCGCGATGTCTTCCTGGCCACCTGTAATCCATGTCGGTCGGGATATTCTTGCTCAGATGATTCATATACGTCGGCGGGATGCGCCCCAGTCGTTTCCACCGCTCAGTCGGCGGAATTTCATGCCCCTCGTTATAATCGGCTAGCAGATCTTCAATCGCGCTCGCCCACTTGATGAGCCGGTCTTCTTGCCATGCTGTGTGTTGGAGTGTCAGAGGGACGGGCATGCCATCTGGATCCAAGCCGATAGGGATACTCATCACGGGATAGCCGGCCTGAGCGGCGATTTGGATACCTCCGGCCTTGACGTCGCAGAAGAGGAGGGCATCGAGCGGCTTCTCCTCCTCTTCAGGCACATTCACCCCCTGAGACGGAGGCTCGGGTAGAAATTGCGCGAACTCCCCTATCAGCCCCGGAGCGGACGCGAATAACCGCGTGACCTCGTCGTAGACCTCGCTTCTTGGTGTAGATCCTCGCTGGTAGGTTTGCAGAAGTTCTAGGAATTGTTTGTAGATTTCGGGCTGTGTGGCGAAACGAGTCTGTCGACGACGTCAGTACTATACGTGCGACCTCATCCGGGGAGGCGACGGGATTCTACCTTGACCTTAGTCACGTAGCTCATGGCTTGGTTGAACCCGACGAAGGGCTTGGTACTGTCTTCTCGGTAACCCTTTAACGCGGCGTCGATCCCGTTCTGCCGACATTGCAATTGGATATGCTTCAACGCGGCGTGGTACGTCTCGTCTTTGATGCCTTTGGTGTCGATGCATTTGCGGAAGAGTCGTTGCCCGTCAGGAAACATGGGGAGGTCGCCGGCTTGGCCGCCCTCGCTGCCGCGGTTTTCGTCGTTGAAGCGGACGACATCTTCGAGGGTCTTGATGGGCGTGTTCTTCAGTTTTCTGAGGTAGGCGTTCATCAAGTAGTAGGTCTGAACCTTGCTGACTGTGATTTCGGAGATTTCAGGCTTGTCTTCGCCGTATCGTTCCCTGGGGGGAAAGCTAGGTTAGGGTTGGGTGGAATTGTGAGCGCAGGGTATAGCATGACTTACCAGTCCCATATGCCGTCTTTGCCCATCCTCTCTTCCGCGCACGGCATGTCGACAGGGACGATCTCGGCACCGGCCTGTTTCAGGAGGCCCAGCACCTTCTCTGCAACAAGTCTTTGCGGGAACGGCGCGACGTCCCAGAAACACCTCATAGGCAGTCCAAATCTTGCTCCCTTGAGTGCATGCCGATCAGTGAGGCAGGCGTAGTAACTCTTTGGCTGACGTCTCCCGGGCTGGGTGCTGAACTTGTCGTCCGGATCTGGGCCGGCGACGACGTCCAGGGCTCGAGCCACGTCGGCCACGCAGCGACCATAGTGGCCGACGGAGTCTTGGGTCTCGGAGATGGGAATGACGCCTCCACGCGACGTGAGGCCGACGGTGGGCTTGATCGCAGCCACGCCGCACACCATGCCTGGCGAGATCACACTACAGTCGGTCTCCGTGCCAAAAGCGAGGGGAGTAATGTTGGCTGACACGCTTACCGCACTGCCTGAGCTGCTGCCATCTGTCGCACCTTGTTAGTAGCACACACTTGCCGGCCGGTGTATATGTACTTACTTGCAGAGCGGTTCAACATGTAAGGGTTCCGAGTTTGACCTCCGCGCGCCGAATAGCCCAGTGCATAGATGCTGCCTCTCATGCCGGCCCATTCGTCCAAGTTCGTTTTGCCTATGATGACGGCCCCGCTTTCACGTAGCAGATGAACGATGTGTGCATGCTTGGGCACAATGCATCCCAGGAGCGCCCACGAGCCAGCCGTTGTTTGCATTTTGCCCGACGTGGCGATATTCTTGTAGAGAAGTAGGTAGTCAGTCAGCTTGACTCGAGTGTGTGTGTGGAAGTACCACTTACGTCCTTGATAAGCACGGGAATGCCATGGAGCGGGCCTCGTGCACCCCGCTGCTTCCTTTCTTCATCCAACGCAGTGGCATGTTCAAGGGCATCGGGATCCGTCTCGATCACGCATTCGAGATACGGGTTGATCTTCGGCGCTGTTAGCAACCTCACAAGACGCAACAGCAGACACGGTCAGCCGTCCACCTTTTGAATCCTGTCCAGGCAAAACTTGACGTAGACAGAGGCCGACAGAGCACCGGAAGCATAGTGATGCTGCAACTCGTCGACGGAGATTTCATGGAGGTTCAAGTTGTTGCAGGAGGGTATTCGGAAGATCTCTGGTGTGTCACTCTGGTCTGGCAACATGACAAAATTGCCATCAAGCGAGGTAGGATCACTCTGACCCGAGACCGGATGCGTCGCCATGTACACTGTGGCCTCGATAGATCGACGGTGGTCTTGTCAGTCAGCTACCGGTAAGACTGCGCATCAGAGTCCTCGGTGAAGCTGTTGTGAGGTGCAGGGTAGCGAGGCTGAGTTCAGTTCAAACAGTCTTCGACGAGTAGTGGATGATGTTAGTTTAATACGAAGAGCACGGCCGCCCTACCTGTGAGTCGACAGCAGGCCAGGATAAGATACGGAGAGGGCCGGTTTGGCGGTCAGGTACGCACTGTAGGAATGATGGAGCGAAGATAGTCATCGGCCGGCGATGTCCTTGTTGCCTACATTTCACCGTACCTTTACTTGCGGGGCAACGTGAACACCAGGGAATTTTGCGGCTCTTGATTTATTATTGCCCAGGGAGCCATCCGCGCAAGGTTATGCTGCTGAACTTTTTGGCTACCGCGTCTCCTTGAAGAGGTGGTGCTCGAGGGTCAAAGCCCAGCCCAACCCGAGCCCATGCTGAAACAATGGGTATCAAACGCTCATGAAGCAGTCAAGTGCCACCAATATCGGCCGTAACAAACATTATCGTGGTCGAGCCAGCTCGTGAAGCATGATCATTCCTCAGTCCAGGCTTTCTGCCAACAATGATGCTTCGTCCCAGATATCCCGCATGCCCTTCGCGTAGATCCGATCAAGATAGTAGAACTTCAACAGCAATTCACGAAGCTCACCCCAATCCTTCAACTTGAGTACCTTGGACACCTTTGCGAGAGTCACCACGTACCACGGTCGCTCCCGTTGTCCTGCAGAGATGAAGGCACCCAGCATCAAGACCCATGTCAGCAATTCGAAGTACGGGCCCCACAGGCCTTTGAGATCTGAGCCTTGCAGGGCTGCCTTCAGCTGAGCGGTCAAAGTCCGGTTGAGGGCAGAGTCGGGCGCCGTGACTTGATAGTTGCTAAACCAGAAGATCAGCAGCGCCAGTCGACAAGCCTCTTCTTTGTCGCTGGCAGGCGCTCGTGGCTCAAACGGCGCCGACAAGACAGCATACCGAAATTGGTAGCTTTTGGCGTTTATGTAGTCATTCTCCTCTTGCACAGGTAGCACTTGCTTCTCGTGATAGTATTCTCGGTATTGCACGACATCTCGCATGTCCCGGAAGGCCTGTGATATTCTCCAGTCGAGGAGGGTGTCCACGTCCTGAGTCAAAATGCCAGTACCCATTTTTTTGATATCATCACTGACGTTCTGCCTAATTTCTTCGATCAATTTCGCAGGCAGGGAAGGTAACGTAGAGGTAGGAGGTGCCGCAGGTAAGGACCGCGTCAAGGCAGCGCTCATGTAGGAAGCCCTGCTCGCGGTGGTCAGACTTCGACAGGTGGCCACGGAATACCATCCAATTACTTACGATAGGATAAGCTCAGTCGCGTGAGGGGGTATCCCATGGTATCCACCGCGCCAGGCAATCAACTTCTGAAGTCCTGAAACGTGCGCGAACATCTCCTTGTGGTTTCCTGTAATAACCTGCGCAGGACCACTGAGTCTTGAGACGAAACCACGCTTGAAATGCAACACATACCTCAATTGAGAGCAGACACATCATGGCGAAGATCGTGGAAGCTTGGGCGGCCGTTTCCATCGACTTCATGGTCTCATTCGCAATCTTCACGGCGTTCAGTTTGTATGAAACAAAGTCCGGGACTGCGCGGTTCTCGAGGTCGGCTTCGGTGAACGTGGTTTCGATCGAGCCGCTCCTCAATTCTCCCAGTCTCGCGCTTCGTTCTGCCGAAGCTACAGCCAGAAGCGAGTACAAGACCAATGGTTCCTGCGCAGCATTCTGAAAAGCCCACCGAGTCTGGATTTCGGCTTGGTGTCGGGTCGGGAAAATACTGGGGATCATAACGTCAGAAACTAGGACAAGTCAGCTTCTCTGCACACTTAGGCCGCTCGCTCGAT
Organism: Phialophora tarda; assembly: GCA_016109495.1. Taxonomy (NCBI): domain Eukaryota; kingdom Fungi; phylum Ascomycota; class Eurotiomycetes; order Chaetothyriales; family Herpotrichiellaceae; genus Phialophora; species Phialophora tarda. The sequence goes on along the minus strand of JADWPL010000024.1, from coordinate 435,363 downwards.
TTGCTATTATCCCTCGAGGAAGAGATTGAAACACAGAATCGATTTTTAGCTCAGTGTTTGTAGCTTTTATCCGCTGCAGGCAAAAGAACCCAACCAAGTCAGCGCGAGCCTCCTGGTGTCAAATTTGTCGACAAATGCCCACCGCTGTTGATTCGACAGGCGCACTCGCGCCGCGGCCGAGAAGGGAAGCCTAGAGAAAGGAATGACTTACAATGGCGCAAGGCGGTGTTCATGCTCGGGGTAATATGGACAGAGCTGATATTAAAGGGGTCGAGAATCGTATTTCGAAGCGAGGAATTTGGAGAGCTCTGAATCGAAGTTCCCGTATGACCAGCATCCAATCTCTGCAAAATCTGTGTAAGTATGGATCTCACAGAGCTGGTCTCATCTTCGGAGCTCTCTCGTCGAACCACCTCGGTTGACGCATCTTGCTCGCTACGCTGAGCACTGACAGCTGCGTGAACTTCAGGTCGGCGAACATTGCTGTAATGTCGCAATCGGTCCAGCTGCTCTCGGTCAAGTTGCTCTTGGTCGGCGGTGGCAGGTGCCCGTTGCAGAACCGGGGTCTGTGGCTCGGGAGTGTGACTATCAGCTCGAACGCTCACCGTTGACGACGATGCTGGGGAGCTCGCAACGCTGGGGAAAGACGGCGCTTCTGAGGCACCGCGCGGCTCAAGAGCGGCGGCAGGATTGACAGCCCGAAGAGCCTCGATCGGTCGTGGCTGCAACACGGGTTTGGGTCGGTGTCGCCCTATATTCGCCGCTCCCGTCGTTTTCTGCTTCTGGGCGGCCTGCTTTCGATTCCTGTGAGCCGTCTGTTGGATATGGGCGTTAATGGCTCGCTGGTCAGAACGTGGTCTTTGCCCACTAGAAGACGAGTCGACGAACAGGAAACGGCTGGCTTGCTCCGACACTGTCGAAGCTCTCGCGCCTTCCCGGTCTATCCTCCGATACTTATTCGACGACTGGCCTTCCTCGCTTCCATCATCCAAAGACGGTGACCGGTCGGCTCTGGTGGCATTATGTACTGCTCCTCCAGCACCATGAGCCGCCGCGGCGCGTTCGTCCATGCTCAAAGGGGCAAGCGGATGTGCGGATGGAAGACTTAATGCAAAGATGATTCATTGAGCTGGTAAAGACAGGCTCCGCAGGGAGGGCATGATTCCTCGCCTACCTCTGCAAGTTGCGAGAGACTGTGACTTCTGCCATGGGATCGAGATGGCTCTCGACCTCGATGGACGGCTAAATGATGTAGTCCGAAAGCCACGACGGACGCGCTATGCCCAGGATGGTCTGCGCTCTGCCGCCAACCAAAGTCTGCCCAAATTTCACGGCCGTACGAGCGAATCAGGTCCCCTTCCCGACCCCTTTGCCCCTTCGGTGATTCTCGTGCTTCCTTCCCAAAACTACCGTTACCTCGAACCGACATTAGTGTGTTCTGTAGCCTCCATAATCGAAGTCTGATTGGGTCCAGCTGTGTCCCTGCCGCGCTATTGGTAAGCACTTGCAGCCCGTGTCAGGAAAGTCGTCCTCAGCCCCGAACTAGGCTCGATGAAGTGTTGAGCCATGCGACTCTGTGAGTGGTCAAAACTGCGAACTCTTTTGGGATAACGGTTACCGCCCAATCAAATCGACAACCCTCGGCGGTACTCGGTTTGCGAGTCATCGGCCCCCAGAGGTGACCCTTGGTCGTGCAGCCCCGTCTCGCCCTACGAGGTTGAGTGGACATGGTGGGCAAGATGACGGGAATAGTTCCATAGACCGTCTTGAAGACGCGGTCCCTTCGTGTCTTTCCGTTGGCAGCTCCATGATTACAAGACGGAGAGACTGCGCCTTTTGCCCTCACAAGAGCTGGTCGCATTCCGGTCGTTGAAAATCCTCTGTTCTCCCGCCACAAAAGATCTTCATTTCTAGTGCAAAATGAGTGTGGTTTTCACTCAGACCTTGGGAGTGGCCTATACCCCAAAGTACCTTTTCGTTTCCGGTGATTGTCAGCGTGGCACAGGCAAATCCAGGCACGTAATGAAAGAGTTCCTGCGCAAGCGCGATTCCATCCGTCGTCAGAAGCAATTGGCCTCTCGATCCAAAAGTCGGGTCCTTCCGTGGTTGCGACGAGAAGATATGGAACAAAGCGCATCACAAACGGTTAGCTCTGTGGCCGAGGCTGCACTGTCGTCGGACTCCCTAAGCGATACCAGTTCCAGGCCATCGTCGCCCCAACAGTCCCAATGGACGGCCGGAAGCACAGTGGCAGACTCGCATGCTTCTCCCACCTTCAGTTCCTCCGGTTCCAATGTGGAGTTCGGCGGACTTGCAGACACCGCAACGAAGACCTCACACACTCCTAGAGATCTTGTCACCAATTGTAAGTCGAATCATGGCAGCGTTCGCTACCGATTGCGACTGACTCCGATGCAGTATACACAGGTGTTATAGGTCGGCTGTACGAGACGACGGAGTCCAGCAAGTACATATCACCTGCATCTGCAATGGCAAATCATATAATGTCCCGGCCGGTGTCGTCACGGATACTTCTCGCCATTTCCAGCCTCAACCGCGATATCGAGAGAGGACATCAAGGACCGACCCCAAACACGCTTGCATTGGTCGTCGAGGGCATCAGCTTGCTTCAGCAACAAATTCAGCGACCAGATGCTGTATCCGACGACGCTATCCTTACGGTGCTCAACCTGTGGGCGTATGAGGTGACCTTGTCAATGGGATTTCCCCCCGAGAGTCAGAACTTCCCGAAGTCGTTGACACATAACATCCAGACTCACCTGAACGGCCTGCAAAGATCGATAAAGTGCTGTGGTGGGATGCAGAATCTGTCGTCGGAAACATTATGGCTCTTGGCCTGGTGTGTGAGTACGATGCCGGGATACTGGCCCATCGACAACCGAATGGTAGAGCCTGCCGTCAACAACACTCGACCAGCACAATCTGGAGCCGACGGCTATCATTTGCTGACGCGGCTGTTCGATACACTCTCGAACATCCAAAGACAAATGTCGGCGCCTGATTCTTTATCCACCATCCTCAACGAGCCATCATTTTCGTCACTGAGGAAGACTTTGCTTCGACTGAACATGATGCGACGAAACCTGGCCGACGAGACAAACCCTATGGGCAAATTGCGCAAATTGGCAGCACTGACAGCGACTTTGCTCTTCATCTTCGACGTCCTCCTGGGAGGGACGGATCGTGCTCACCAAGAAGCCCGAGAACGAAGAAAGGGACTGCTCAGAGCCCAGAGACGGCTTATCGACCACCGCCTTGAAGAACTTGGTTCGCTTGAAAAGGTGTGGTCGGTCCTTATGACCCAACAGGAAGAGCCGGAGCTCCAGCTCCATCCTAGGGCATGGTCGATTGTGGAGATGGTGAACGTGGTAAAACATCTGAATGTGCCCACGATAGATGCACTGTCACAACTGTTATTGGGATACTTGCTGCCTGAAACTCGAGAGCACTCCAGAGGAGACTACAGATATGAGAGACTGCTGGTTCAGATACATTTTGAGCTGGATGGTTTGGCAGATCTGAGGTGACAGCTGTTGAAACGAAGCTGTCCGTACGTACTTGGAGCATTGCGGACAGAGTAGCTAAATCCCACCGTAATTAGCGGGGCTGCGGTAGGGCGAAACAGTTTCACACTAAGCGCAAACACACTTTGCAATTCACCCTTCGCTCACCCTTCGCTCACATTCCTCTCTTCAGCTACAAGTGAACTACTGTATATGTAGGGAGGCTCTTTTTAACTTTGCACCAGCGCTCTGTTTGCTATGCTTCAGCCAAGGCCGCCCACCCCTTGCCGCCTCGCTCTCCCCCTCAGCTCACAGCAAACTTGACATGCCAGCTGACAACGCTTACAACCAGTCAAAACATCGTGCCACACGTCCTCCCTACGTGCACTCTCTCCTTGCATTTCCCTCCAGCAAACATTATTCCCGGTTGTTCCACCAAAAGGGCACAGGGGAAGAACAGGCTAGTTGATCCGAGTCTGTGTATCTACCTGTGTTGTACACAGCCAATTTGGCTGTGACCCTCGCGTCAAGACTTTCAATACACCCTCACAGTTGCCCTCCTGTCTCTCTTTTCTGTTTCTTTTGTCCCCCCGCCCTCCTGCGCAGCATGCTTGGCGCATGTGGCAGAGCGACTCTGTCTTCGGCCGCAGCAATCGGATCTTCTTTCGAGGACTTCTTACTCCTGTTACCTATGCTCCCCTTTCCAATGCCAGAAGAGCAGTGTTTGGATGGGCAGAGTGGGATACGCCAAGCCCCCAGTCCATGCACACAGTAAGTGTGTATTGTGTACGAGTATAGAGATGCCGCATTGTCCCTGAGGCTCAAAGTGTGTCTCCTTGCATTCTGTCAGTTGATGTCAACATAGCACATACTCCATTATTCCCATCAAGCCAGTGGTGACGCCATGCATGCCTATGTTGGCCCAGATCGCTCGAGCTTGTTATGGTGTGAAGCACGGCCCCAGTCCAATTCTTCATATCTCTTCATATCTCTCAACCACAACAACAAAGCTGTCACGGAGGTCCCTCTTCACAGCCGCGCTGTTTGCTCCAGGTTGCTTGTCCCTGGCTGCGGGTAGTCCTGCGCCGCTTCTGTTATTCTCGTCTTTTCCACCTCTCAACAATATACCACCTCTGCTTCGACTGCTGCTGTTCGCCGACACCACCAGTCATAGCAGAACCGGTCACATACACTCATTCGGCAGGCACATAAAAACATCCGTCATACCGAAACGGAGATCGTCAAAATTGGGTCTAGGGAGACTGATTCAACATTGCTGATTTACCCAATCGTACCGCAACATCCTAGACCTGGGGTAAGGAATTGTCCAAGATCGTCGATTGGGACATCTACCAGCACTGTTGTTGCGGCGACAGCGTGAAGCACGGAGCACGAAGCAACACACCAGCAAACCTTCATATACTCCAGCTTCGGCGACCGCGTCGAGCACGGAGCACGAAGCAACACACCAGCAAACCTTCATATACTACTTCATCTTCGGCCCCAACGCGGTGGGACGTTGGTCCAACCTCGTCCTCGCTTCCAAAATGCCTGGTGAACAAACCTTGCCCATTGTGGCGGCTGAGGAAGTCTCTGGATGGTGGCCCTCGGAAAAAAGTGCCAAGTCTCGCCTCAGAGCTTTCTTTGGCCGCACGAAGTCGGAGAAGTTCACAAGGCAGCACGGTAGAGTACTGGCCGAGTTCGACAAAAATGAACACCATGCCTCGAGCCTTCGAAACGGTTGTCGGCGCCCGGAAATAGCTCTTCAACAACACTTAAACGCTGACTCAACCTGGCCGAGCCGGAAGCTGGGCCTGCCTCGACGGAGCGGAGGGGAGGGTCGACTGCTCAGGGCTCAGAAGAGTCTGCCAAACTTGTTCCACGCTTCCTCACATCGGCCTGTGGAAGAGCTGCATCTTCCATCACCGGTGCTTCTATCACCAATGCCGCTGCCGCTGCTCCAACAAACCACGCCGCGCACGGTTTCGAGACCAACCACAGATTCGTCAGTGCATACACTGAACAGCCTCGATCACCTACGGGAGCGGTCGTTCTCCGATGACCACTCCATCTCTACCACCCACACAAGCTTCTCCAGCCACGCCGATTACGGCCCAGCTACGCCAGACTCTTCCTTCTCCAGCAAAGACAGCTATGAAGCTCCCATGCCAACAGATTCTAGGTCGCGGATCCTGGCCACAATGCAGCATGACGTTGAAGAGCCCTCCATGCACGTCGCCATCCCGAAATACCCAGGGACTCTCCCAAAGCGGACCACCTCTCAGGACACTCCCCTAATTAATGCTGCCGACCCGCGCAATCACAAGCCCCTACCCGCCGTCCCTCAGCGTCACACCAAGGCCAGACGAATCTCGACGGTCGCCCCGCTGCCCGAACCGGGACATATCCGAAAGACCTCGGCGCGCTACCGATGCGAGACCCGAGGTGGCGCATATCCTGAGCCAAGGACCCCGACGTCTCCGGCCTCCCGGCCCTCCAGCATCAGAAGCACAGCCTCGTCGCACGCGTCCGGATCATGTGACGGACACAAGCGGACCGCCTCGTATACTCTCTTCCCCCGAACGCCATCGATCAGACACGCCGGTGTACCGTCGAGGCGCACGCCCTCAACACCGCCGGCCACAGCCATGGTCCACAACCGTGAATGTGAAAGGGCGGTCTCTGACTCGAGGAGCGCGCCATCGCCACGTGAAAGAGCAAGCACTGATTCGATGCAGCCGCCGCTGCCGCCGCCATCATGGACCAAGTCCAAGAGACTCGGTATACTTTCGTTGGATACGAGGGCCGCGAGCGCGTCGGCGGTGGAGTCACTTCCCTCGAGCGCGTCGGGGGAGGACGCCGTCCAACCGTCGCCGCCACCTGCTAGGGTGGTAAAGGCGCCGCTGGCCAGAGACCAGATCATCAGGCAGAAGAGTATGCCGTCGTTGCGGTCGCGGGGCCCGCCTTCGGGGCCGCCGCCTAATGCACCGCTTCCAGCGTTGCCGACCGAGGCGTCGAGGTGGGTATCGCTGCCCGCCGCGACGCTGTGCTAGGAGGCTTTCATCGGCATTTTGTATGTAATAAGATTAAAGAATATGGCGTCGGTCCATTGAAGTCAAAACGGGCTAATGAAACGAGGATACGATAGAACGAGAGGACGCAGGATGTTTTATGATGGTGTCTTGATTCTGGTCGTCTCTTGGACGACGTCGAGCATCGATGCTCGATGCTGCTGGTTGCTCCCAGCCATTCAATACCAATGCTATGTTCATTGGACCCGGTACTCCGGTACGCCTTCGCTGTGCATTGTGCCTAAACCACGCCATTGAGGCCGGGCGCCCGACCTGGCAGACAAGCCAACGCCTAGTCTGGCAATGGCAAGTCCTTCAGGTACGGCCAGCCCGTCTCCTCCTCTGGCTTCTCTGCCTCCATCCCAATCACCCGTCTCAAGCATCGCACCTCACCCTGGAGGGCGGCAATGATGGTGTACTCCTCGTTCCACTCCTCACTTCTGAGTCTGTGGGCCGTTCTGATCATCTCACACACCTTCAGCGTCTGCGCGTGCCAGTGGTCTCGGTCCAATCTGCTCTGAAGATGTTCGTCCTTCTCCTGCTGCAAGAGATCGTTGTAGTGCTTGCGCTGGCGAAGAAAGCGTCCCTCGATGTCTCCGCAGTAGTTTCGCACTTGCTCCACCGCATTGCCCATTGCCTCCTCGTACATCGCGATCAGGTTTGTGTTCTCCTTTTGCTCGTGCTTGTACAGTTCGACGAGGTGCTTCTGTTTGGCGAGTTCGAGCTCGAGTTCGCGGATCTTGGCTTCTGTAGCACGGCGCAGTCAGTTGGATGCACGTGAAGTAATGGGCAAAGTCGGTGGGGGAACTTACTGTCATTCTCTGCCGCACCAGGTTCCTCTCCGTTTGTGAGCGCGCCGTTTGCACGTTTGGCAACTTCCTCGGCGTTCTTGGTGATGCTGTTGACCTTGTCGCGGTTGCTTCGTAGAAGATTACCCAGATCTTGAATCTGATTGAAGAGATGGTTCAGGTCTTGCTGGTGTCCGACTGGCAGGGGGGGCATGTATGCAGCAGCCGCAGCAGCGGAAGGACCGTTGACGCCATTGCCGCCGTTCATGGAGGGGTTGGTGGGAGAAGCGCCTGCGGAGCGGTTACCGGCGGGGCCCATGGAGGTGTCAAGAGCGGGGAACGCGTTCGAGGAGGACATGGTGCTGGTGGAAGGTTGGTCGGTTGTGTCTGAGGGTTGGGGTGTAGAAGCGTTGTTCCGTGAGGCAGCGCGTTGGCGGACTCGCTCGTACCACTCTTCGAGGATTCTGGCGTCTTCGCCTTCGACAGCCAGTCGCAAGAGCTGGATGTGTTCAGCAATACCACTGTTCTCCCTCACGAGTCCAGGATCGCGAGAATCACGAGAGCGGAGCGCAGGTGGATTCTCATTCTCCGAGGCGCGGCGTTCTCGACTAGCTGATGAGCGACCACGACGACGACGATAGCTGGCAGAAGTAGAGCTGGCGCGAACACGACGCTCGAAGAGTGGATGAAGGTCAGGTACGACTGGACCTCGCAATTGAGGAGTTGACAGAAGGGACTGTAGTGAGTCTGAATTCACAAGAAGGTCAGTTTGATCTGAGAATTGAGAGGGGGACACCGGAGGCCGGATTATCTCTAGCGCCGATGACGATCTTCACGGGTCGGCCCGAGATGATGGATAAACGCCGATTGGCTCGTTAAACTTACCCTCACTGGTAGAGGCGGAGCGAGCACGGCGAGCCATCTCGCTGTCGCTGTCGCTATTGTTGTCTTGGAGTTGTGGTCGTGAAGAAATGAAGTTGTCGTTCACAATGATGCGAAAGACATTGATAAAGGTTGTGTTTGGACCCGCTTTAAGCCTGCGCCAAGACCCGAGCAATCTTCATCCCATTTTACGTCTCGTTGTTTACTAGGGGCTCCCAGTCGCGACGTGTCTTAAACTGATCTACTGTCCCTCAAGAGGATCGACGGTCATTGTCGAGGTCCTAGTCGAAGGTCACAAAATACAAAGCCTGTCAATGGAGAATCAACCCAACTAGACGTCGAAAGGGAGGATCGATCGTTCTGGCAGTTGAGCGATACTTAAGTTTGCATCCTCGGTCCATACTGTTGATTCTTTTCCGGGGACGCCTCACGGTTACGGACGGCACTCATGTTGCATGCCTAATCACACGGGGACAAGGACCATTGCCGCAGCCTTGTAAACACAGACATCCTACTATGGGAACGGCCCTTTGCAGCCATTGCCTGCACTGACACTTCTCAACACACTCACGACCTAGGCTTGAATTTCACATCTATCACGCTCAACACACTCCCCTCCGGCTTCTCAACACTCGCAATCTCCAAATCCTGATCGGCTTCTCTGACCACGGACTCCCACTGCTGCATATCTCTTTCCTGACCACCCATAGCCTGCATCATGAACAGGTCTCTCATCCGGCTAATCCCCTTCTCCCGCTGTCCGATCGAAGGATCCGACGCACTGGCTAGCACGACACTCATAATCACAATCTTCGACTTGGCGCGATCCATGGCGGGTATGATGTTCTGCAGGATCCGGACCGCATTCTTGTGTGGCCAATTCTGCAAGCACTGACGGATGAAGAAGACATCTGCACCCTGTGAACTGGACGGCTGAGGGGTGAGAAAATCATGCGCTTGCAACGAAATCCTGTCCGTCAGGTCTTCAGGGATCTTGGCCTGCGCCAACACCGGCGGCAGATCCTGCACCAGGAACTTCAACGACGGAAACTCCTTCGCGAGAGCCACGCAGCAATGTCCCGTCGATCCACCCACGTCAATTATCTTGGCCCCAGAGGGAAGATCTCCCCAACCGTATCCACTCAGCACATGCCTGATATGCGACTCCTCCGCGGCGCCCACGCTGTTCATATGCGCGGCCTGCTGTCTCGCCAACTCCGGGTCCGACATGATATACTTGAAAATGGCACATCCGTCCGCTTCGCAATACTGAACGCCGTGATGGGTCTTTTCGCCCTTCCCTCCCGAGAAGCTGCGACCGTCGCCTCCGTCATTTCGGGCATCTTGCCCACCACCGAATGTCCCGTCTCGGTCAAGAACTTGAACGTATCGTGAACGGGACATGAAGACCGAAGGTCCGACGAGGTATGGCTGTGGGCGATCTTGCCCGGCGCGACCTCGCGGAAGAACCCCGCCGTCATAGCCATGCGGCAGATCCGAGCCAGCTGGTCGGCCGGCACCCCCGCTGCCGCAGCAACTGCGTCGTAGGAGACTGAACCCGTCTCGGGGATATAGTCGGCTACCTTGAAGCGACAGATCCAGCGCACCGAGGCCATGTGCTGTGTCTGCAGCGTCATCTGCTGTTGCACGTCCGTCGCAGACATGATCAGCTGTTGCACGGCCATGGTCTTTTTGATGAGTGCCGCTTTGGCGGCGCCGATCTCGGCGGGTGCCTGGGGCCGGATGGCGTAGCTGCCTGCTTGTCCATCCTGCAGAGCTGCCGGGTTGGTGGACTGAACGAACGTGCTGAGACGGTGGGCCGCTGTGCTTATCTCATGCACGAGGGCCCCCAGGAGTGAGTACTCATGGGTGTGGGTTTCGATCGAGCCCATTGTGAAAGACGAACAGACGATGACAAAGATTGAGGCCGCCGACGGAAAAGGTCTCTCCCGGTTAGGGCAGCTTCTTCGAAACAGAGCGACTGACTGACTGCCCTGTCTTCTGGAGGCGAACGTCCCTACAGCCAAAGGGCACGACTATTGTCTCTGACCGCGAGAGAAGGGTGACCAAGGAATAGGAATGGAATATGAATCCTACATAATGTAAGTAGACGAGTAAATGAGTAGGCAACTAGGTATGGAGTACTGTAAGCAGATAAGCAGCCAAGTCGGCGACCCAAGTTAAGCAATTAACCAACTAGGCAGGTCGGTGACAGGTAAGTCCTCCGCAAGAAAGTACTATACCTAAGTATCGTACCCTCATCCCTAAAGGCCCCAATCCTTCCATCTCGGCGAGGGTGAGAGTATAGTACTGTACTTACACTAACTGGCTAACTGCTGTAGCTAATTGACCGACCGACCGACTGGCAGGCAGGCAGGCAGGCCGGAACATAAGCACTATCCCGTCCGGGCCATCTCACGTCGTAGGTGCGCGCGCGTGCGTGTGCATGCATTCATGCACAATACATACTACGAAGCTTGCTTGCAAGGCGTTCCGGCCCATCACTAGATACTGCGGGTACACTGTTAGTTAGGTACAGAGTACAAACGGCAGGCTGCCTTGTCTGGGGTCCAGTCCAGTCCAGGGTCGCGAGGCTACAGTGCTCCCTCCGCCTTCACTAATTTGGTTACTCACCCGACGTGGGTAACAAGCCAGACGTGGACACAAAGCCCTGATGGAGAGGCAGAACTTCGAGCGCGATTGGTACTGTAGTCCAGAAACGGACTCAACTTCAAATTATAATTCCCAAGCGACTGTCTGGGGCTGGTACCGTTGTACCTCCTGATCAAATGGTTATCGCATCATCCAAAAACACAGTGCGAAACAGAACGCTCAGAAGGCATGAAAGCCAGGATCATCAGTCGTCAGCCATCCAACCCAACTATATATACATTGGGTTCCGTCTCTTCACATATCAGTTGTGAACATCCAAGCTTGATCCCACAAGTGGCAGCAACACCCATGTCGTCCTCGAGTCATTGCCTCGACTCCCCATTTTGCTCCCGAGGGATCAGGCCGGCATTAATTTGAGCCGCCAGCTGGCTCTCTCTGAATGCTTCAAAGCCTTTGGGATCTTGCTCCCTCAGCATGAGCAACTCCTGCGCGTTGATACCCAGCTCCCGGACAACGTGATCGGCTCCTTCTTTTTCCACCCGATACCGAATATCCTCACCCTTCAGCTCTTCGAGTTTCGCCCGCAGGGCAGCAATGTGGGGTGGATCAGAATCACCCGCGTGTGCTCCGTGCAGATGATCGTCCATTTCGGTCGGCTTGAGCACTTCTCTGCGAATGGTCTGGCCAAAGCGGTGCATACGGCCTTCTTCATCCGTGAATGCTTTGGCCGCGAGCGACGTGTTGGACGGGGTCCGGGATAATTTGAGAGCGTAATCGTCTTTGGGCGGGCTATCTGGCGGAAAGTATTCATCTCCATCTGTCATCGTCATGACGCCGTTCGAATCGATTGAGGCAGATAGCAGTGACGCGTCCACTGATGGGTCAGGTGAAGGCATTCCGTTCGCCGTCGGAGGAGACGCGGCTGCGACTTTCGTCTCGGGATACTCCTCTTCGAACCTTTTGATCATGCCTTGAAGGGTCTCATCAAGTAGAAAGAGGCGGCCTGACAAACGATGTTAGCAATTCCAAGTCGAGGGCAATGCCGGGAGACATACGGTAATTGTCATGATTTCCAGCCCTGTCTTCTTTGACGAGGACGGGCTGTAACCTTCGCCTAATTTTCCTCGCACTCTCGCAAAGCTCCAAGCTGACATCTCGAGGTTTGGACACCCTCCTCTGTCGAAACGGTCCCCGTGGAGTCGAAGTGCCACTGGCGGTAGGGCTAATGTTCCTAGAATGTGCTCGACTGTTGCCATCCTTACGATCCAAGCAGACACCTAGAGCTTTGACAATACCTGTTGAGGCGATCATGTAGTCTTCATCCGGTGCAAGCTCATCCCTGTCATAGTTCTCGGGATAGCCATCCATATGACCGACCAGGTGCAGCAGAACTTCCGGCGCGTCCTTCTCGGCAAGGTCGTCGGGCTTGATGCCTACTTCGTCCAAGGTCGTGCGTTCCATATTCCTCAGACTATACGCCATGACCTGCGATGAAAGAGCTTTGACGACTTCGCTGCTGTCCGCGGAGGGTACCTCGATGTCGACGGCAACGATGGTCTCGGAAACTCTGACCGCTGTCATCAATGAAGCGAAAAACGCACAAGCTTCCTCTTGCGAGCCTTCTTCTTTCGAGTTCATGGTATGTATCAAAGGAGCATTGTCAAGGATGCTGACATGAGCCATTGATGGACAATCCGGCAGTATTTCAGCGAGGGCAATCACCTGCTCGGGTGTCATGCCAACGTCTGAAAGATGCAGACGCTTCAATTGCGCCAACTTGGGGAGTAACTTCCGGAAGACAGGTACCGCATTCGGAGTACTGCCGAACAATGCCATGTTGCGGGATAGATCGATGAATTTGAGGTTCTTCAGTCGCGCAAATGGTATCAGTATCGAGGTCAGATCCTCGGGGGTCAGATTGCAATCTGACAAGCTGATAGCGAACAAGGGACAATCGCTGGTGGCCGCCTCTGCGAGCATGTGCGCAATGCCGTGCAGGTCGTTGCTGCTGAGATCGAGGCCTTCGCAATGGCCAGAGTTCATGTATCGGACCAAGTGCCCCAGTGCTTCCTCACTAAGATTGCTGGCTGCAAGCCCTAGTCTTCGGATCTTGCACCTAATGGCACAATCCACGAGATCACGAATGTTGGCGGTTGAAAGGCCGCAGCCGCTCAAAACGAGCTCCTCCAATCTATCGCCTAGTCGCTCGGACAATGCATAAATGATCAGAGAGCCCAAGTCCATCAGGGTTGAGCTTCCATTTGGCCCGCTGCTGTTTGAGCTCGTCGTCGAAACCGTCCTCGAGAGATCCGTCGACTTCGGAAATTGTATACCTGACAGGTCGATAGCCCTTAAAGACCGTGACATATGCATGAACAGCGCAATATGTCTCCAGCCGAGGTTGGTAATGCCTAGATTGTCTTTTAATGAAAGTCTTTCTATCACGCCCATCTGCTCTTTGCCCTGCTTTCCGCCGAGTCTCTTGGGCAATCTTCTGTTCTGTCGTGCTTGTTCTGCAGATTTGCAGCTGGAAAGGCCGGACAAGATTACACGGACACCCTCGTCGGTCAGTCCACAGTTGTCCAGCACAAGCTTCCGGACAGGTACAATGGCAAGCCAATCGCCCAAGGTGACGATATCTGGGAGCTGCATCTGGGAGCCTGAGAGATCCATTACTGCTACCGTGCCCGGTGCTTCTGCCAGAGTTGCCGTGGGCTTTGAAATTTGCTCTTTAACTCGGCCGAGGACAGTGGTTTCGCGGAGCTGGCAGCACCGTTTGTATATGCGGAGAGGGTCCGTCGTTCGGCCGTCAGCACCTTCCGGGGGTCGCTTGCTTGGTGTCGAGGCTCCTGGGGGTGTACTGCTGTAGACCGAATCTGAGTCGTCGTCGTCTCTAGTCAATTCTAACGGCACCAACCCGTTCGCCTCTGCGTGCCTTCTTTTGCGCTCTTTCCGTTCTTTTCGCTCGGCCTCTGAACGCTTCTTTTTCTCTTTCTTCCGGGTTGCGGGCGCCGGTGGAGGGTCCGGGCCCTGTAGCGACGCTGAGACCTCTTCAGCCTTCACTTCTCTCTCCTTTGTCTCTTCGGGAAGAGAAGGCTGTGGTTCAGGCTGAGGCTGCTCCAACTCTTCCTTTACTTCCGCAGGAGGTTTCGGGCTCTTGAGCGCAGCTCCTTCACCCTTTTCGTTCATTCGTGCATCTTTGGAGTCCTTCGTTGGTTCTTTGTCGGGTGACGTTGAAATATTCTGCTTCTGTGCGCTCGAAACTGGGGGTTTGTTGAAATGTTCTGGCTCTTCGTCTGCATGGGAAGAAAATCCAGCGATTTCAACGTCGACGCAGAAAGCGACTCTCTTAAGCTTGTTCTGGTCAAACTCGGTGATCTTGATGCGCTCGCGATTGTGGTCAATATTCATTATCCTTCTCGGGCAGACGGCGCCGTTTGTAGCGCTCTTACCCATGTTAGCATTCGAGGAGGAGGAGAGCCGACGAAGTGCGCTTGACAAGAAACCAGGATGTTCAAGCTTGGTTTCTTTCCCAGCAGCGACTAGTACTGAGGGTCTCCGGGGTGTAAGAGGCGTAGCGACGGGCTTCGGGTCTTCTTTCTTGTGTTCCTTCTGGCCATCTTTCGCAGATTTGTTTTTTTCAAACGGATTTGTCAGTTCCAGCTTCGGGCTTGGCTGAGGAGATGCTGTCAGGACATTGTTTGCTTGCTGGACGTCGATGCTGGAATTCCGAGACGCAGCGGGTGAAGATGAGAACTTGGAACTGAAGCTCGAAATCCACGAACTCCTCCGTCCCTCTTTCTTGGGGGTGCCCGGTTTCAAACCCTTCTTGCTCTCCTCGGTGCTTTGGCCTCTCAGTATGGTAGGCCGCGTCGGGTGATTTTGTGTCTGCTGCGCGGGGAGCGGGCTCGTCTTCTGTAAAGTGGGCTGCACGTTGTTCTCTTTGCCATTGACTGTGACGGCAGGTTTTGGCTGCTGCACGACTGGTTCCGTTGCTCCATTTCGCGACTCCTTCAGCGGTGTCTGCTCGGTCCGGGGTTGGAGTTGGACTGGTTTAGGATCGGGCTGGTTTGCATGAGGTGCAGTGGCCGCTTGCGACTCTTTCTGTCGGTTGCTCCTCTCTGCTGTTAAGTGAGCAAGGTCTAACGTGCTTGTTAGCGCTTTCCTTCCCCTTAACCCTTGGACCAGAGAGAGGGAAAGAGAGGCAGGCGCGGCATGGAAGCCGACGTTGTGGGATCGCACCTTTCTTGGAGCGCAGCAGCCAGTCGACATCGAGATTGCTCTCCATGGCTGCTGCCATCGTGTCTGAGGCGGTAGCGTGAGTGCTCTCTAGATCACAAGGGAGAAGACGAGAATTATTGCATTGGTATTGATTTGGCCGAGGACATCTGTCAGAAGTTGGGACCTCGACTAGAAGCTGAAAGATTGGCGACGACGGGCTTCGAAGTGTCAGCGGGGTCAAAGGTGGAAGAGGAGCTGGGAACTTTGTTGGCTAGATATGACGATCGACTGTGGTCTGGCTCGTGAAAAGAGCCACCAGAGGAGCTACTTAAAACACGAAGGCTCACTAAGATAGCCACTGCTATAGGCCCTGCATGACGGTAGATGCAGCCGAAAATTCACTTAAAAGGTCAGCCTTCCAATCGTCGTGATGCCCAAGATCGGTAATATTAGAGAGGAGGGGGAACGGTCGCGACCTGAAGGGCCCTGCGGTGGGCCAATGCATTATGCTGTCATCCTGACCAAAGGCAATACTGAAAATCCCCTCGCTGAACATTAACCAGCAGCCGGTAGTTGGTGCTTCTCTGGGGTCTCTCGGTGGCAATCCGCGGGGGGAACATCATGGGACTTCGGGAATCGTCGCGGCGCTGTCCTTCATCCCTGTTTCTGTCCGTGCTCTCCTTGCCTCGCCGACCACTTTGGCCGAGGCTTTCCTATTAACTCAATCCGCCGACGAATGACCTCGCCGGGAAAAGAAACGTATAATCCATCGAGCAAAGTCGCATTATATTTCTCGAGTCTTCTGGGTGCCACCACGTCGGTTGCAGGCCACACAAATCATCGCGGTGCCTGGCATACGGCCTCCCGTGCCCTGGCGTGCACGGTTGCTTAGTTAGCCTGTGTCCTGCTTAGGCTTGGACCCATCAGAGAGACTCCCTCCAAGGCCTACACCTCGTAAACCCACAGTACAGTAATGGTGGACTCACAAGTGGCTGGTGCAGGTCAGCATCTTATGTCAGAGGATGTCCAAAGGGCACCCGGTTCGAGGCCTGTGGTGGGCGAATCAAGATGCTACTGTGCGGAGGCCACCGAGAAAATATGATCCGTTGAGAATTCGATGTTTACAGCTCATGTGCAAAATATCCCGGAAGTTCGTGCGAGCTTCGCGTGGGTCTGGACTGTGCTAAGCTGAACTGTTGCTGATTAAAGCCCTGGACTACATTCGGCTTATGAAGACATGAGCTTCATTCCTGGCATCTGTCATTGACTCGGCAAACGGCGCCGCTGGGTGGTGGGAGCCTCCATACACCCGCCAGCAGGGCGACGCGTCCAGTTGGCACATTTGCACTTGTCTGAACACAAGCCCTGTGCAGAGGTTCCTGTAGCATGATGCTGGACCGTAGGGAGGCCCAGTGGCTGGCCAGAGACGCTTCCCCGACGCCTATGGTGACCACAGCCGCCTTCATTTTTTCAGAGATCGAGAAATCATCTTTGTCTGACTTCTGCTGGTGAACCAAAACAGGTGGTCTAAGACGCGAGAGTGGCGATCTTCTCCTTGATTTTGCGGGCCTTCTCTGCCTTGGACGCCTTGTGAACCTTGTACTTCAAGCCTTCCTCCTTCCATTCCTCCTTGCTCTTCTTGTCTTCTTCGTCATCATCCTTCTTGTATGGATCCTCGCGGATGGCAGCATGAGCCTCAGTGTACAGATCCTCAAGACCGTCAGCCTCAATGTCGGCGTCAATGTACTTGTTGAACTGGGACTTGTAGCGTTCCTCATCGTCGTCGGCAAGTGTCTCCATGTATTCGGCGACGTGGCCGCCGAAGATGTATTTGCGCAGAGTGTCGGCGTCCAACTCCTTTGACTCATTGTCATAGCCAGGGAATCGCTTCTCGTTGTGGGGAATGTAGAGACCGCCGTCAGAGGCCCCCTTCAGCGCACCGAAAACTCTGGCACCGGTGGAAGTACGATGCAAGCCGACGTCGAGGTACGCCTTGAAGGGACGACGCTCCTCTCCATCCTCACCCTCGGCAGCCTCGGTAAGAGCGTACTCGCCAGTAGCCTCCTCGACGCCCTTGAACTGCTCGTCCAGGTCAAGCTTCTTGAGCGCGCGGCGAGCGAGAAGAAGACCGGTGGCGTAGGCTGCTGACCAGTTGGTCAGACCATTGTTGATGCCATATCTCTTGAGCTCGTGGGAGTAGGCTGCAACAAAGACCTTGTCACCGGTGAGCTCGGCGGTCACTAGCTGGGTGATGATGTCGCGGTTGGTGAAGCGGACGACGAGGCGGTACTTGGGAGCATTGTACTTGTTCTTGGCTTGGGCGATCAATCGCTTGCGGGCATAGTAATCGGTCTGGTACAGTTGTCAATGGTTTTCCATGGCCAGGATCGAGGCATTGCGTACCTTTCCGGCCTGTCTGCGCTTGTACTTCGTCTGGTAGCGGGAGTAGTAGGGGGAGTTCTTGACACTGTGGTAGGCGCCGGTCAGTGATGGTTCAAATATTGTCAGTAACGCTTCGATACGGGTCGACTTACAGCTTGGTGAAAGGCATCTTGACAGCTTTGTCAGATCAAGATTCAATCCGGTACACTATGAAACCCCCGAATCAGCATTTTGCGCTGCAGACCCAATTCCGCAGCAACATGCAGGGATTCTCTCATACATCTTTTCGGGTTTGAGGAGGAGACTATCTGAGTCCCAAGAAGCGAAGGAGTGTCAAACAAAGACTGAGTGGAATGGCGTGGACGAGTGGTGGTTGATGAACTCCGCAATAAGTTTGTGCGATGCCAAGAGTTCGCCGAGTTCACTCAAGCTGGTGTTGCAAGCACGGTGGGCGTCACCGCTTGTTGGATACGTATGCCACCAGGAAAACATGATATTCGTTAAGTCGTGAATTCATTACTGGCATTATCTAGTCTTCTCTCATGCAGAATTTTTTTCGTCATCATCTCATCATAACAGCCGTCATATGTTCATCCTTCCACTTGCCAGTCGTCGGCTTGGGAGGGCAATCAACACAACGGAAGAGCAACAGTCATAGAGGGTTGCTTCGCTGAATGGAAGCCCCTTTCGTAGCCCACCTTGACTGGGCTGTAATCTTGTCCGTCGTGGTTCGCAGGAGCGTCGACAGTGCATTCCGGCTGTCCCAGTTACGGATCGTCCACACTTCCACCTCTTTACCATCCACCATCTTCCTGCTCGCCTTCAGTGGTTCGCCCACTGCGGCTTCCTCCGCTTCGTTCAGCCAATCTGCCCAGGCAGGCGTCTTCGGTGCCCAGCCAGCTTCCCTGACCCAGTTGCTTGTCCCTGTAACGGCAATGGCTTTCCACAATGCTTCCGTGTACGTGGGAGAGTAGTTATCCACCTTCGCGGTCCGTGGCGGCGTACCACCGTGGACCTCGATATGCTCAATCTGCAATCTGCTAAGATCCCAATGTTGAGCTGGAGGCAAGGCAGCACCGATCCAGTAAAAGATATTGATGAGCATGTAGGATCCAGCAAACGCCGTTTGCGTCTCAATTCTGGCATTGGCCAAGGAAATGACCCCACCCATGAGCAACAACGTCGAAATCAAGGAGAGTCCTCTATAGATCGCCGTGCTCCTGATGGAATAAATGCAACGCTCGCTTGGATTGAAATACAGATATCGCGCCGTTCGTTCTTCACAAGTTACCACGATGAACGCTCCTTGAGGGTATTTGATGACAACGTCTCCAGGGGGTGAATGAGGATCGGGTTTAGGATCATTAGGCGTCGGTGACCACTTGTTAGCAATGCCCGTCACTGTGCTCAAAGTCGACAGAAGTGCTGTTGCCAGTAAGGACATTCCGTCTTCGTAATATATAGAAAGCCCGAGCAACCCAGCACTCATTGCAGCTCCTAGGAAAGCAAGCATTGCCAACGGACCAAATCTCTTGATGGATGGACGCGGCTTGTCGTTTTCCGTCACACGGACACAGGTGACGGTGTTCGGGGGCAGTTTGTCGCCACGATGTAGAGCATGAGCCACATGATGGATATCTTCACCAGTATTACCAGAATGGACTCCGATCACTTTAGCACCTGCGGTAGTCTCCAGCTTCTCCGGTCGAGAGGGCCTAATGAAGATCTGCGGTGCTGGTATGAGGCGAGGAACGTATATGAGGTAGCTCAGGGTCGCAACCTGGGCGATGGTCTCGACGGAACCCTCTCCAAGGATGGCGAGGAAACCTAGTTGAGTACTTGTATTAGTGGTCTCCCTTGCAAGTTTGTGAAGCACTATCTCACCGACGATGTCAAGCTGAAAACCCTCGTTATTGCTGACATATTGCTCGATGAACCGCATCCTCGCTCAGCGGACAAATGCTCGGTATCACACAAGGACATCGGTGTGCAAAAAAGTCGAAGAACACAACTTTCGGTTTAAAGGCGAGACCGAGACAGTAACGAGAATCACAAAACAGGTGCCAGCGGCATTAACATTGTGCGAGTAGACCTGACGAGGCTCGATCCTGAACAAGCCGCGACGGAGCCTGGTGCTGGGGGTAAGAGAAGGACCTGGCCGGGGGGGCATCGGGGTAGGATGATGCTCTGTTGAACTTCTACTCGTAATGCAGCCAAGCTTGCTCAGCCTCGCCCCCGCATTAAACATGAAATGACATTTAGATGACAACAGAAACGCGGATCAGAGCACGCAATAATTGGGCTGATCGCGGTCAGACCCAATTCTTTCTCGGCCGCACACCGACTTTGGACAACTCATCGTATGGCCGGTGGCTGGCAAAAGGGGCCAGACCATTTGGCCATTCCCCCGCGTGAGCATCTTTCATTGGATGAATGACTCGATCACAAGGAGAAAGATCACGATCATGCGCCGGATCCTTCGAAAGACCTTTTGCGACCGAGTCGATATCGACGGGTATGTGACTACTCGACAGTCTTGACGCGGACGCTGGCTGCCCTTAGTCTTCGGACGAGTGCCTGTCACAAGGGGACAGCAGGCAGCCATGCATCTAAGATTGATCAAAAGCAGCCTCCAGGCGACGAGTGGGGTATATGACAACGAGTGCTCGGGGTCGAGATACCATAAGATCAGCTATGAAGCAGGGATATATTACAAGCACAGGGGCTGGTCAAGCTTGATATTCTATATGTTGGTACATAGAAAGATACGGTTCATACTCAAACAAAAAGCCTCCTCAACGACTGCCTGTCGTAGCAGAAGAAGAAATGTCCGTTGCCAGACGAGCATTGAGTCTATTTTTTGTGGTCATCAGGTCGTATATGCTTTTTGGGTATCTTGTGAAATCAAAACCCCACGCCATGTCGTTGATCGTTGGTACAGTGTGCTCGCAATGCATCCCGTGCGGCCCTCATTTTCTTGTCACCTTCTCTTCAATCTCGCGGTTTAGCCTGGCTTGGGCAGCACGCACGTCCTCACCACTGGACAGACGCTCTCTGCCTCGATCACTCGACAGCCCGCGTGAAAGGATGCCTCGAAGCACACTAGGCCTGGATGTCCGTTCGGTGACGTCCTGAAGTGACCATGGCATCAGTTTCGGCTCCTGCTTCACAATCTTGCAGAATAAAGTGGAGAAAATGAATTCCTCCCCGTGTCCATTAAACAAGGGGACGTGCCGATATCCTTTCTGGAGGCTGTCGAGTTTTGCTGTAAAGGCCGCAAGCTGTCTGACTCCTTTGCCTGTGCGTCTGCCGTCGTCGGAGTTCAGAACTATGAACCGGACAAAGACGAGTTCGGGATATTTTGTTTCCAGAGACAGCTCGATGTTCTCACCGAACTGAGGATTGTAACCATTGCCAAAGCGGATCTGGGTTTGTCGACGGTAGGGCGATCCAATGCCATGATAACCGTTTGAGTAAGTTTCTGTGCCGCCAGAACCGTTCGCTATTCCCCGCGCACGGTCCTCCGCGCTGAACATCTGCACTTCAATGAATGGATTCAAAGGAGTATCTCTGCCCATATTGGCGGCTCGAGGCAATTGCTGAGCGGAGATGACTTGAACCGAGAACCTGATTCTGTATCGAGGCAGCTTCACACGATGCTCAAACTCACCCTGCTTGGTCCGAGGCTTGCGCAGGTAAGCTGGCTTCAAGACATAGCCATATGCATCTGTGCCCGCGGCAAACATTGCCTGATTCATCTGCATATGGGCGTCGAAGGTTTGCCAGTTCAATGCAACCATCTGCACGCCTCTCCTCCAGAATGTGTTGGGGTCAAAGTTGGATGATTGGAAACGCAACGTCTTAGGGTACACTCGGCACAGATGATGGAGGTTGTGGTCTTCAAACATCGCCTTCTGCTCCGGTGAGCGGCAGAGTTCAATAGCTCTGTTCTCGTTGAGGGAGAAGATGTGGTTGTATTGCTGGAAGGAAAGGTCTTTGGCGTCCCGCAGGCTGTAACCTTTAAGGTATACGCCCAGGGCAGACAATTGAGGACCGACTTTACTTGGCTTCGGTTGCCGGCGCTGGCTATCGGCAGTAGTAGGTGAGATTGCAGGAGCATCGCTCTCCTCGTCGGCACTGCTGGCGCTTGTTGCCGTGACTGAGCGATCAGTTGGAGAATATATGGTTTCTGGCGGTGTAATGAGCAAGGGACTTGCGACTTGAGGTGCGTTCAGAAGGGTCCAGTTTGCTGGCGATGCTATCCCCCTGTTCGGCGAACTCGCACTTCTATCGCGGTATGAGGGAGTGGGGAGACGGGAAGCCGCAAGGTCAGCATGCAGCTCGGTGGATTTCACTTTGATGAGTATTTTGTGCTTGAGATCCTCCGGGGAAGGCAGTTGGGTATTGAAGCCGGGTAATGGGTAAAGGAGGAGCCGCTCGCCAAATACGTCTTTCATCGTCTTCACCATCTTGGCCTGCTGCTCGCTATCGCAATGCACTTCCAGGGATATGATCAATGGATAAGGGGTAACATCAAATGCGCACCTCTGGATGGCATTGATGCAATCCGAGAAAAGCACAGAACTGGTCCGTGTATGGCCATGGGTCACCCTCGGGGTCCCATCTTGGCCATTCCAACAGTCGATTTCGACACAGCGGCAACCGTGACGTAAGGCCGTGATGTATGTTTCGGCAGAGGCAGTACCTCCAACCTGCCAACCGGTCAGATAGGTGTTGTGTGAGCTTGAGATGAAATATTCGCTCAGCGGCCGGTCGAAGAGTGGAACGGGTTCCGCGGGTCCAGAGTAGACGTGGCAGTCTTTTGAGACGAGAAAGGACGCAAAGGCATTGGCGTCGATGAGCTCTAACGCTCGCGACGCCGGATCGTCAGGGAATGACATTGATATGAGATTGTTGATCTTCTCCTCCAAATGAAGGGGGTCAGCAAGCGCATCCATGTCGAATCCTTGATCGCGCTTGAGGAATGCGATGAACTGAGACCGCGGGATACCCTTAGAGTGGGCACCTTTCAAGCCATCGAAGATCTTTTTGACGTCGCTCCTTTCCCGAAGGCGTCTGAGGAACTCTCTGAAGAGGTTGTAGTCCAGAAGATTCGATGTGTTGACGTCGACAGACTTGAAATGCTCCTCAATCTCCTTATCAGGAATATGGATGTGCAGCTTCCGACAGAGGGTCTGAATGGCGCGGAAGTCCAACCCGTCAGCTTTGATATTGTCCTGCTTAGCGGTTCGTTTCGCCATTTCGTTCTCCCAATGAGCTCGTATGACCGACTCACGCTCGGTTGAGCCAATCATGCTCGTCATCAACTCCTCTCGATGCTTGGCCAGACTCTCCAGAGTATCGACCCAGAGTCGAAGGTCATGGTGATTATGAGCGACAAGATGCAAAGTTTTGACCTGCTTCGAAGAATCCGAGGTTGCGTAGTTGACCGTAAAGCAGAGGCCAGGGTCGACGGCTTCGCCTCGAAGCTCGTGCTGGTAGCTTGCAGCTTCCTCACCACTGCGGATGCTTTTGATGTTGTCAATGTGAAAGGTTTTGGTTGTCACAGCGCCCTTCCACGATACGCGTGAGCCTTCCACGTCCATGAAGAACATCTTCTCTTGCATTTTGTTCTTGGTGATCTTCGTCAACGAGCATCCGGCCACCAGACTCTCTGGTACGCATGGGGCTTGGCCCTCGGGACTCGAGTCTGCCAAGGTCGTTGGCTCGCTGCATATGCTCATTGTATCACCGTACAGCCCCAAGCCTGTGTGCAGTTCGAGGGGTAGGGCGTCCACGGCTAGAGCATCGGCGACATGACCGTTTGCCAGTGCAGTCCTGCTGTCGCTGCGACGTCTGGTGATGGGGCCGGTGCTTTCGTCGCGGCGAGATTGCGCCGACGAGGATGCTTTTCTGCGCAGCGTCTGCCGAGCAGAGGAAACGCCATCTTTGGCGCTTTGAGAGAGCTTGCGCATAATCCCGACAGGCTTCGAGCCCGTGGAGGGTTCCCGTGGAGAAGGAAACGCATGGGTCGAAACAAGACTCTCACCCAGGTCGAACGGGGCTGGATTTCCGAGCTGGGGTAGCTGGTATATCGGATGGGACACCAGGGGGGAAGACTGGATAGAGCTGATATATGGGCTCTGAGTCATAGAGGATGTGCTATTAGCCGACGCCGGCGTGACGGAGAAGGATTGGGGGAGAGCGGTGCTCACTCGTTGACTGGAAGCCATACTAGCCAAAGAACGCGGGTGAGGCGAAGGTGAGTCGTCGCGGCTCCGCAGGGCCCTGACAGCGGGCGATGCAGTCGCGGATATCATATCCGCGAAGAGTGTGTTCGGCCTGAGCGATTTTCAATGAAATTCACATTCGAAGTCGAAAGTGTAAGGGAGTCCAGCTCTGTCTGTAGCGCTTTGACGGCTTCATAATGCTCTTGTGCTGGAGGAGATCCGGTCAATGCGAGCGGGAATTGTATAGACGGTGCTGTAGCCTTCAGCAGCCCCAAACAGCAGCCATGCTGGTGCGCCTGATGGAGGTGTAGCGCCTGGCTCGATCAGTGTTGGTGCAGCTGCAATATGCAGGACCAGGATCCCGGTGGAAGTACAGCGCGTGCAGCGGTGGGCAGTGGCCGATCGAGGTGCGCAGGGCGTAGAGGTCTGGAGTGGCCTCGCAGACCCGGCCTTGTAGGGTAGGTGCAGATTCGCGGCGCAGCGCGCAGTGCAATTAATAGGATGAGCGCGCCCCAAGCGAGAGGGTCGCAGTATGCAGTCAGATACCGGTCAGGCGAGTGGACAGCAAGCCTTTGGACGTGCAGCAAACAGCAACCCTGCGGTGTTCTGGCTGGGGAGTGGTGTCGTGTCGGTCTTCGTCGTTTCGCAAAGGGGGGGAGCTGGCTACGTATGGACGTAGATGGGATCGGATAGGAACAAAGGAAGGGACGAGCAGAGGAGCACTGAGCGTCTACTCTTATTCGGAGTTGGTAAAGATCCCTGTGTACCACAGCAGGGCCAGCAATTAGTAGTTCTTTGGTTAGTGAGTCAAGGTCGAAGGAGCGTCTGAAGGAGAGGATTGGATCCCAGTTAGGTACTGTGAAGGAGTTTCGGACGGAGAAGAAAAATGCACGAATGAGTTGTTGGTGGAGTGCGTGGGGAATGCCAACTTCGTCGTCAACAGTCCAGGGCAGGGGCAGGTACGAGTCACGGCGGGCAAGGAGGGACCTGAATCCTGCGCTTCCGGTACGAAGTTGTAATGCGTTTTTGCTGTTCTTTCCCTCCGAATCTTCACCCACCCTTTTGCCTCGTCTTTTCATAATGCTACCTGCCTTACCTAGAGACTTGGCGCGCCGAGGTCAGGCCCCAGGGGCAAGAACGCGCTTTGGAACTCGTCACCCTTCGCCCGGGGTTCTCCTCCTCGTCCCCATGCTCACGTTGCGAAATCCTGGCCCTGGTCCTTCGCCAGTTTTTAATCACTCTCTTTGATCGCAGATGGCGGGCTCGCCATCCTCGCTTCTTCTGCACCCTCGCCATCACGATCCTCTTTTCGCCTCAGGACGAGGAGACCTCCTTCCACTCGTCGCCCTTAGTTCGGAGCGGGCTGCCATTGGTGATAATTCCGTCCTCTCCCGGCAACCGTACAAATGCCGTTGGTGATCAAGTGTCTTTCCTACTCGCTTGCAACCCCCTTTTTTGCACCATTTACAGCTGACATCCCGGTCGCCTAATTGGGGCAAATATGCATCCACGCCGTGCTGCCCGGCTTTGTCCGTTATATCGCACCTGGCTAAAATACGGAGTGTGTACATTTTGGGACGGTTGCCGCTCAGTTGATGGGTGAGTTGCACGACGACGTCGGAGGGAGTCGTTTGCACGCGCAAACTCCAGGTGGGGAGCCCCGCGAAATTCAGCTGACGGCATGAGGGTCGCTGCAACAGCTCATTCTAGGTGGAATTCTCAGTTCAACTGCAGCCATAGGCATATCGAGCCTCGCCTCAACCCTCCGCGCTGACTCGGTGCGATGCTGCAGAGGACCAAATCTGGCCGTATGCTTGTGTCCTGCTGACAGTGTGTCCCTGCGCATAGACACGAGCTCACTAGCATCAGAAGCGTACTGACGCCTTAAGGAAAGTCGCATCTGCAAGCCGCCTCTCTCGCATCGTGCCGACCAGCTGCGGCTCAGGTCGCTCGGTGCTGAGCCCTTAGGGCGGACTCGATCAGACACGAGTTCAGATGCAGTGAATGGCGCCTCGTGTGTTGTGCAGCATACGTGGCAGATGCTACCGCCAGTCTTTCTCTGATCCTCCGCTGCAAGCTGCAAGTCAACGACCGCGAACCCCCACACCAATGACCGCAGCTTAGACCAGATTGCAATCTGGTGTTCGCCGTGCTTTGGACCATCTAGAATGACTCGTGATCTGTGTCATTGTCGGTCGTACATACGCTGCATCCAGCGTTGGCTCGACTTTTGTTCAGCTATGTACTGACGTGTCCGGGGAGTAGTGGACAGGCCTAGGAGCATGGCCCATGGACATGAGCCTGCTCTCCAAACTCTGCACCTCGACTGATGTCAGACACGGCAGACTTTGCATAGCATGGCCCCAATTATCGAAGAGATTGAAATGACACGTATGGAAGATAGGGTCTCCGGAAGCTGGGTGCCTAGCGTTCCCAGCGATGTGGTCTCAAGTCCGGATTTCGGTCGACAGAGTCTGAGCATTCGAGAAGGCCTGAGCTGAACACGAAACCAGCACGGCCAATTATGGATAGGTTGATCTCCAGACATAATTTATGTACCCATAGCTGTCGCGAGAGAGAGTACGGAGTAAGGGCTCGAGGATGCCGAACACTGCGCCCCCTCCGAGGTGCTCCATTTCTATCCAGTGGCCGGAAGAATCCTCCACTGTCCTCTCTCTGGTAACTGATGCTCTCAAAAGAATCTCACGTAGGCATAACGTGATTATTGATCTATAGTCTGCCTATCCTCACCTTGCAATTGCTAGTTATCCTCTCCGCAAACAACAAGCAAACGAGATGGACCCGTGCGTGTTTCAGAAAGGCCCCAAGCGCCCGCCAGGCCGGGAACCGGATGCGGGCACGGCGTAAATTACTGACGTCGTTCCCCCCTCGCTTGTCCTCAGTGGGCGAGATAAGGAAAGGAAAGGCAGGACTGACGCACCCCGGATTTTAGCCACGCACGACATCATTTTTGTGCGCCAAACGATAAGCCTCGGCACTTCCGGGCGTGGGCGCAAACGTGGGAGGCACGACACAGAGCAGAATGCACAGGGCTCATTGGCCCTGGATGGGTTGAAATGCAGTCGAAGAGCTCTCTGCAGCAAACTGTGATGAGATGTGACTTTACTGCACACAGCTGTTTGTGCAACTTCGCGTCGAATCTTCGATTGCCGCATCTCGTCTCCACAAGCTGTCCGAATGTTAGCGTCCAGGGCGCTCTTCACCGGGGTGGATGCACAAACGGGGCGCTCTCAAGAAGATGCGACATCATGAGTCCAGAGCATTCTTCACCTGAAATTGACCGGTTTCGAGTCGTGAAAGACGCCCCGTGCTGTCACACCGCCTCCTGCGCTTTCTCACTTGTTCGATTGTCCGTTGGCTGCTATTCGCTGCGACCTCCCACGAATCGCTTCGCTAACACGGAGGAACGCTACAACTCCAACGTCACGAGGGCAATGTAAGTGCCTGGAATTAACGGTCCAAATTCCAAGAAATTCCTACGGTCGGGGGCCAATCGCGAAACGGAGAGCTCTAAGAATTGAATTTACCGTCAACAACCCTGGCACGTTAGCGACCCGTCACAAACGGAGTCCCTATTGTGCGTTGGCAAGCCCGCCGACCTCATTGTAAGCGCCGTGGGATGTACCCGTACAGGTGTTCGCAGGCTTCGTTTCCGGAACACGTTCCATTTCGAGCGCCCTCCAGCAATCAGGGCAGCTGTCGCAACTGCCAATCGTAGCTGCATGCGCGGGGATAACATCATTTCGCCATACCTCGTACGATTGACACCCATTGTCACTGGTGTCAACGCTGAAAAAGGGGCTCCTCTCTAACGTGTTAAGTTGGTCGTTGGAATGTTGCTTTCGGGAGTTCGGGTCACATAGTATCCTGGACCGGTGATCAGCACGCCTTCAAATCAACATTCTGCGCACTCCTGATGATCAGGTCCAGGGATGGCAAGGAGCGGGCGTCCAGCACCGCCGTCGTGGCATCCTCTCCGGCTCAAAGACACCTGCCGAATCACCCGGACAATGTGGGGTTGCAACTCGGCGTGTTTGTCATTTTGAACATCAACAATGATGACATTCACGCATCGCTCTGGAAATGGAATGCCGGCTTGCGTGACGTGGTTAAACTGCTGCTGACCTGCTACTTACTCGTACGAGCGCGACTGTCACCTTGCCTGTGAACGAATTGCTTACCAGACTGTACAGAGTACTCGTACAAGTACCCTTCCCAGTTCTGGAGTCACAGGCGTGCCGCACAATGACAACAACACGCATATTATGCACGTCTTAGAAGAGCCGATCTTGCCCGCACACCACTTTCCTCTTGAACAGTCGTAATTCGTAAATAACAATCTGTTTTGAGACGACACCCAGCTGGAATGATCCCATGATGCATAACAAGGGAGAAGGGAGTTTGATAGTATTGCGCAGACCCAGCTTGAAACGTCGGCCGTTGAAACGATGGTTCCAGCACCCCTAAGAATAGCAGCTTGCAGGCACCAGAAGGGTCCATTGCCATGAGATCATCAGGGGCCCGGCATGTCCAATCCGCAGTTGTGGGGGCAGTCGACTTTCCATTGCATCATCAAATCAATAAAGGTTTGCTAGCACGGTACGGAGTACTAAGTAATTCCCGCTGGAAACATTTCAAAAAGTCTGGCGACTCGACAAATTTCAGGCTGGAAACACGTGTAAAACTAGCGGCGACGTCGGAGATTTTCGAACTGCTGCCGCGTCTGGTGGCGTGTCGTTCTAGAAGATAGAAATGAGACCCTGCTTCTACTAAACCCTTGAGAGCGCCCGAAACCCGGAGCAATCTCAATTCTGAGATAAGGTTATCCTCCATCATAGATCTCCTCGCCGCAGCACAAACTCTTCTGATCCTCCGAGCAGCAATTTCGGATGTCGCGTGAAGGACAAGTGCAGCCATCCCATGCTCCGCATATTTCACCTTCAGGGTACCGGTGTTGTTTGAGCTGGTTGGCAAGGAACCACAGCCTGAGACATGTTAAAGTCGCCTGGTTTGGTTAACCCAGGTCCGGTTGCACTTGCGAGGAACTGTGACAGTAAGGTCAAGATTGCTATCATTCCGGGCTGGTCAAGACGCAACTCGGAATCCACCGTAAGGCAGACCACGAAGCTAGCTCTGAGTTAAAGAAGTCCACATCCCTACCTGAGCTGGGGAGGCTGGTCATAAAATCTATTTTCGGCATCAAAAGCAACTTGTACGTACCGAGTACTAACAGCAAAGCTGCCTCGCCTCTAATAGTAGTAGCAACAGCGCCGGTCCAATGCTCGCGGACCGTACCTTCTTGCAAGACATTTTGAGTCGAAGTGCAGGAGTGGATCGTTCTTCGTCTTGCTTCGGGTGTCGATGCTGTAATTAGACAACCCACCGGCCTCAGATTAACGAGTCGACAGTCTCTTGCAATACATCCTTTCCTTCTACTGTACCGAGTACGAGTACTCCAGGTCGGCTGAGTTGGCAGTAGACCTAGCTTCCAGGACATAAGCGGCATGGTCATGGTCGGTGTCCTCTGTCGGGCTCCTCTTCGAACGTGAGTGGATAGCTCTGCTATTCATAGAAGCGCAATCCCGCTTCCGAGTCATTCATTTATTGTTTGAGCACAAGCTGGCGGCACCGTGTGTCCTGCCTGTAGGTGCGCTCAATAGCACGCTGTGTCACGGCATCGGCGCCGCGAATGTTTCCAAGCTAGTTGCTACACCATTTCCCTTCGCACGGCTGAGTCGGAACTTGTGGTCTGCTACGGAGGCTCTGAGAGGCATCGTACCCTATCAAACTCCTACCTCGCAAAGCATTGTTCACTTTCTGATGGAATTCTTCAGCTGAATGCCGACAGTCGACTGCGGCCACTAAGCAAAATGTGAATGGGAGGTGCTGGATGAAGCATATCTGGGAGCCAGCCAGAGAGTCATCCAGGATAGCGGAGGATGCTATTCCGCCTCTCAGGCCCGAAGAGGATCGACTGCGCCCGTCCTAATGGATTATATCCTCAGAATGGGTAGAGTGGTGGCCTCGACGTCGCCGGCTTCGAGATGGAGGAGCATTTACGGATACATCTTCTATCTGCGCCAGGAGGATGTATTTGGATCTCAATCTTTCCGAGAACGATCGCCGCCGTCTCCCTGCCCAGAGCTTGAGGAAGAGGTTCTATAGCAAGCGAAAGAAGGACCACCACGACGAAAAATACTTCCCGTTACGATAATCTCATGCAACCCCGCAATGTCCCGAACACTGCACGACTAAGGTAAGTAGGCTTGAGTGTATTGCTGTCTGAGTCATGATTATCTCCGGCGGAACCATTGAATACCGTATGCCCTTACGCACGAGAGCGGTGGCCCTGACCGAGACATCGGAGAAGATGGTTGCAGGGCCGGGTAACGAGCCTCTGGAAAGACGATTCCACGGGCCATTTAAGAGCCCTTTGTGGGTGCGTCAAAACCACTGAGAGCCTGCAGCCCCGGAGTAGTCGTGGTCAAACCGGCACAAGACCTCGCGGCAACCTCCCCAGGTGCGGAATGGCGCAAACCAAACATGCGGAGATAACGTGGCTACACTTTGTTCCATCATCTGATGTCTCGTATACAGAGCTGGGTGATGTCCTCAACTCCAAGGGGCACGCAAATGCTGTAGAGCAATACGACTCGGCCGGAACCAAACCAGTGTTCACGGCCGTTGAGGCGATAGTGCTGGGCAACAGGGAGCTTGCCGGCTGTGGCGCCAAGGCATGTTAGATAATCAGCGACGCTTACCTAAATCAGGTTAGCGCTCTCTGGTAGTGGCTGGCTGTTTTCTTTGGCGTCGAAGTTCTCGATTGTTTCTCCTCGCATCATCCCAACCAGCCCAGCGCTGCTCACTTCCCCATGGCTGGCTCACACACAAGCTTTCTCGTCTATAGGGCAATGCACAGCATCACGACACTCCCGTCCAAGATTTCCTTGACAAACGCAAATGAAAGAACAGTTGTGACTTGGCGTCCAACGTGCGCTTCCAACGAACCACACCTCGTTCAAGATTTCCCAAATCCGCACAAAGCACCAGCTTGGCCTTGTCCCCCAGCCTCGGCGCCATGCTTTGCCAAATAGCCAAGTCTATGGTACTTCCGCGGCGTCTATTCCGCCGGCTCGTACGAGTACGAGCCTTCTTACGCGCGATCCGCACCTTAATTCGATTGGCTGCTTTGGGCAATTGCTCCTGGGGAGCATGAGACGTCTTTGCTCGCATAGCCCAACTCGGCCTAGCTTCAGCACTTAGACCTCCCTCGTGGCAAAAGGCAAAAAGAACATTCCACGGACACAGTCATTTATCTGCACTCATCTGGAGCAGGGCATATCAGGCGCATCCTGTTGTTAACAACTACATCGAACGAGTGCTGAGCAACGCTTGGCTCAGGAGGCCTTGGCTAGGAGCACTCAATAGTGAGTGCCTTCGCTTCCTTTCTCGCAAACACGAGAAAAGCACGGAGCAAATCATGCAATGACAAGGAGTCCGCCGCGCATGGGTTTTGGACTACCCTCCAGCCGCCGGTCGTCAAAAGCCATGACTGGCAATCTGACCGTCTCCCGAGTCGCCTTTCGCGCAATAGGGCATTCATTAGCTCCGTAGCCATCAACAATTGCCCCTGACGGCGATAGCCCAGTGGACACTGCTTGGTAGCGTTATGCTGCATCACCACGCCACTGCTGGCCTGTGCCAATCAACATAGGCTCCGTCGCAATCAGAACGTCGCCAGCATCAACGCCCTACAGTTTAATAAGCTGCATACGGAACTCGTGGCGCGCGCAATGACCTTAACAGGATGTTTGATTTTTAGTCATCCTTTCTGTCAGCTCCTCGTCCTTCGTCAATTCAGATTGAAAACGGCGAAGATTCGACTTAGCGAAAGGCCAGATGGGTCGCTTATGACCGTGGAGATGCTCACGACCATTCACGGACGCAGTCCACGGTACGGCCGAAGTAATCGTATATGGGCCTTTGTGTAGAGCATCAAACCCAAGATCCGGTGTACGGTATAAGATCCTGGACAGCCTTCACACTACCGGTACTTACTATCTTGCCTTCGACTCACACCCCTACCTACTTCGACATCGACGTTTCATCGACGATTCATCCTGTCGCCAACATGCTCCAATCCCTTAGGGGGACACCTGCTGGTCAACTGATCCGACTGGCCTCCCGCGGACGCCTTCTCCGCTATAATGGAGACGCCAACGGTGTCGAGGTACTGAAAAACCGAAAATCTCGACCCCACGACTTCATCCCTGCCGTCCCCGTCGAAGTCGAAGCCGATCCCGAAGTCCTTGCAAGGAAAGGCACGAATGTGGACGACGTTATCATCGTCGATTGGTATAGTCCAACTGACCAGGACAATCCTAGAAACTTTTCCACACACAAGAAGCTATGGATTGGCTTCGTCATTTTGTGAGTAAATGAATCCTCGCGTGCAGACTCTTGTCTTGTCCAGAGCATCAGATACTGACCGCGGGTGTGGTTTCTAGCCTCTATACCTTCATCGTCTACTGCGCCTCTGCAATCACCGTCCCTTCCTACCCCTACATCGCACCTCGGCACGGACTCAGCGAAACGCCTGTGTCTCTGATCCTCGCCCTGTATGTTCTCGGCTACGCATTAGGGCCCTTGATCGCTGCTCCAATGTCCGAGATTCCGTGGATTGGACGCAATCTTCCCTACTGGGTGTCATTCATCCCGTTCCTCATCATATCCATAGTCCTCACGCAAATCCAAGATTTGAATTTCGCCACAATCTGCGTCTTGCGCTTCCTGCAAGGTTATTTCGGCTCTCCTATCTTAGCGACAGGTGCAGCATCATACGACGACATCTTCGACGAATTTTCATCGCCATACGGCTATATGCTTTGGTTGGGCGCCATGTATGCTGGCCCGGCCGTTGGACCTCTTCTTAGTGGCTACGCCGTTGTCAAAGAGTTCCGCTGGCCATACTGGGAAGTCGCGATCATGACAGCAGTCCTGGTACCGTTGATCCTCTTGCTCCCCGAGACGAGCTCCGACTACATCCTGCTGCAACGAGCCAAACGACTGAGGAAGCTTACAGGCGACCTCAAATACCGTGCACGCTCAGAGATCAAGGAGGTGCCAGTGACCAAAATATTCGTCGATGCTTTGATGAAACCTGCAGAGATTGCTGTCAAGGATCCGGCGATTGGATTCGTGACAATTTACGGAGGGATTGTGTATGCCACATATTACTCCTTCTTCGAGGTACGTTTCTTTTCTCCATTTTCGGGTACGCATCAGTGCTTACGAGAAGTTTCTTACAGGCGTTCCCACTCGTCTACTACGAGCGATACCACTTCTCCCTAGGGGCCATTGGCTTGATCTTCCTCACCGTCATAGTGGGTTCCCTAAGCTGTGCAATCATCTACGCCATCTATCTCCAATACCGCTTCATACCCTACGCTCGGGCAGAAGTAGACAAGTTTGCAGCCGCCAACGCATCCTCCAATTCCATCAATGACACCGTTACACACGCCGATTCCCAAAGTGACCCTGAAGCGCAGCTCAAATTACAACTATCGCGCGTGCTAACGGCGACGGGCAAAAGACCACACATCAACGAGGCAGTCCCGCAAGAGTCCTGGCTGCTTCCCTCTATCCCCTTCAGCGTCCTTTGTCCAGCCGGCCTTTTCCTCTTCGCGTGGACCTCCGTCGCGACCAATGCTTCTGGGGACCCTCGATTCAGCTGGATCGTGCCTACGATCGGAATCGGGCTGTTTTCAGGAGGCTCATATGTCGTCTTCCAGTGCACGATCATCTACATCTCCCTGTCTTATCGGAGATACTTTGCTAGCTTGTCAGCGGCGTATGACATGTCTAGGGGCAGTTTGGCTGCCGGAGTGGTTATGGGCAGCCGAGCTGTGTTTGTGTCATGGGGCGTTGACAACAGTGTTAGCCTGCTTGCGGGCATATCTGCCGCCGGCGTTTTTGGGATGTGGTTTCTGTGGTGGTATGGGGGCAGGTTGAGGTCCAAGTCGAGATTCGCTGAGAAGCAATAGTGAAGTACGAATATGCCTTTCGAAGCGAGAAAACGAAGATGGGATCCGTATATGGATGTGAAATATGACACGACGCGGTCAAGCGAAGGCCGGGGTTTCTCGGTGTAATTGGGGAGACTTGATGGCCACCTCATAGCTTTGCCTATTGGATAGATAATTAGTATCATAATCAACTTGTAGTAGAACACGGTTGACCCCGACCCTAATCGAGACCACTTGCTTCGTGGCTCGCCGCTAACCCCACCTAGGTTATATGTAAACTCAATAAACACGCCAAGAAGCATGTGCTGGTGGCGTGGCCAATCACAGAGGCGCTTAGTTAGCCACGGGTTTCCCGTAGTCAACCGCCACTCTAACGTCACTCGCCCGCCCTGGCTCGTTATCTCCCGTGAATGCTCCGAGACCGAATTTCTTGTCTTCTTGGCAAGACTCATTGGCGACATCTCTACAAAGAGGACCCCATTCTCGGGTGGAAAGAAGCAGAAGACGTCAATCGTTCGTCACGAACGCCAACAGGAGTAATTGTCGCAGAATTCACCTGTGCGGTACCTATTGCCTCCTGACCATAGAACCTCCGGCGTCTGAGTCTGACTTCCTGCGCCGTGTTTCGTGAGACCAGACCGAGCATCGAACCAAAGGAGAGGACGCTGCCCCCCGGGCTCGACCATTCAGCCATGCCGTAAGTTGTCCGTACGCCCCAACACATGCATGTCCTGCTCATGCCAGAGACGTACATACCCTGAACCTTCTCTTCAGCTGCTCGCACAATCTGGACATACAAATGCCCGTTCTAATGCATTCATAGTTTCACGGTTCTCACGAATGCGGACGTCCAGGAGGTACTTTATTCGCTGGATAAGGATGATGTCCACGAGCTGCAGTCTAGTCTCGCCGAAGCGCTACATTCATACTCTACCGGGGATACGAATTCTCCCTGTAGCGCATCATTTCAGCCTCACCGAACGGTGATTAAGAAGAATGGAGTGACCACTCTTTTTATGCCTGCTTCCACGGGGATTTCGGTCGGAATGAAGATCGTGTCATTAGAGCAGCCCGTGTCTATGAGCAAGAAGTCCTCGATGTCTTCTGGCATGTCAGAGACCCTTTCAGGTACCCCAGCTGGGAGTATGTCCGGGGCCTCCATAAAGTCTGCAACCAATGATTTGGGCTCGATGACCCTGTCGCCTGCATCTACCATGTCGTCCGGCCGCAACTCAATCGACGGCTCCTCGTTCCAACCACCCTCATCCGTGGCCAGTTCACAGAGCACCGCACCGAAAGGATCTGTCACCCTGCTTGATAGAAACGGCAATCCTCTAGGCATTGTGAATGCTGAGGAACTCACCGCTTTTCGGACAGCACTAGCTTCCACTATGCTACTGACAAAGCGACAGAACGTTCATACAGTTACCGTCTTCGGAGCGGGAAAGCAAGCGTACTGGCACATTAGACTGGCACTGATACTCAAGGGAGACCAGATACACCACGTTAATATCATCAACCGAAGTTTTGAGAGATCCATCAAGTTGATGAAGGCGTTTCAAATGACGCAAGAAGACCGGGTCCAGTGGCGGAAGGACATCAAATTCTCAGCCATGAGCCCCGAGTTCGGAGAATACGGACGCCTCCTGAAGGAGGAGGTGCGGAAGGCGGATGTCATTTTCTGCTGTACGCCATCGACGGAACCGCTGTTTCCTGCCGAATTCCTGACATCGCGCGAAGGACGAAGGAAGGGGAGATATATTGCGGCAATCGGGTCATACGCTCCACACATGGTCGAAGTCCACCCGGATATTCTCAAACTGGCTGTCGAACCAGAACACGGCGGACACCACCACCACAAACATGCAAGACAGGGTGGAGTAATCATTGTCGACAGTCTGGAATCTTGCCTGAAGGAGGCTGGGGAGATCATCAAGGCCAAATTAAAGCCAGAGCATCTTGTCGAGGTTGGAGAGCTTATGATGATCAAGAAAGCCGCGACAAAGGAAATCGAGCTTGGAGGACCTGGAGAGCAAGGACTTCTCGACTGGCTAACCAAGGGTAATCTCATCTATAAGTCTGTTGGTATGGGCCTTATGGATCTGGTGGTCGCTGGAGACCTCCTCACACTGGCAAGGGCGAAAGATGTGGGCACTACCATCGAAGACTTCTGAGGATACCCAACGAGGCTGCAGCTGGTTAACAGGGCAGATGATGCTGCCAGCAGAAGCGATATTCTCGGCATGTTTTCCCGCTTGCATTGCTCCTAGCTGACTTGTAGATGGAGGCATCACGAGGCATGTGAGTGCGAAACGCGGCTGCAGAAAGCCCCTGACAGGTTGTGAAGGCCTTGAGACGGGCCGAATAGACATCAAACGTTTCGCAAGCACCATCCGGAGTATTCAGAATTGCATGGACGATTTTGCGCAACGCTCCCCAACCACCACACTGCTGTGCATTTTGCTCTGGTTCATGTCAATGGATTCGAGAATGGCTAATTATACAGTAGTCGGCACAGACCTGAGATTCGAACGGCCCACTGGGAAATCAAGCTTTGTGCGCCGGTTGCAGCGGCCGCCGTCGCCTTCTACTCGTCTGCTGAAGTTACTGCGAGTTTGGCTCATCTGGCATGCATGGCGTGACCCGCTGGCTGACGACCCTCGCCTATTTTGACCCCTCGTCGTTAGGATCGGGGTGCCCCTACGGAGCATTCGTAGCCCAATCCTATC
This sequence comes from Phialophora tarda, assembly GCA_016109495.1. Lineage (NCBI taxonomy): Eukaryota > Fungi > Ascomycota > Eurotiomycetes > Chaetothyriales > Herpotrichiellaceae > Phialophora > Phialophora tarda. The sequence continues at coordinate 398,877 of JADWPL010000024.1, read as the reverse complement.
GTCAGCCCACAAGACAATCAGCCCACAAGACAGTCGAGGTGGGGCAGAGCCATTGTTGTTGTTCCTGGTATGCCCAACGTCATTTTTGTCTCGCAAGCAACAGCCCATCTCCGAGAGAATTTCTCACACAACTCGAGTTGCACGCCAATAAAGGACAGGAACGTGAAATACGCCAGTCTGGTGTCGACTAAGCCAGACGGCTGGACTGTTTCCTTGGTACTCCGTAGTGCTGCGGAGATCTCACTTTCACATTCACTCTCGTGTCTTCTCCACTCGTTCGATACAGTACTTGGAGTCCCCGAGTTTCTGTTCCGAGACGAGACGAATTGCAACAACTGGCACACTTTATGAACGGGAGATCTACGTCTTCTAAGGCTCCCGTCAATCCGCCATCTTCAAGTAGAAGTCTCCCACTTTGCGCCGCTGAGCGCCGCTATGCTCTGAACAATCGGGACATGGTTCAGCAAGTCTACCTGCCCAATGGGTGAGTCTGTCCTATGCGTGCAACCGGCATCCTTACAGCGTCAATCCAAATATGCTTCATGCCGCCCGATACAAGCTCACTGTGACTTTACAGGCAGATATATATTGTCACGCCCGTCTTTGGCGGCTTCACCTTTAAATCCACGAATCTGGACCTTCACCACTCGGCTATGCCTCCGGGATGGACTGTCATCCTGCAAACAGAAGACCAAGTGGACGACGATCAAGAGCGTAGGAAAAGCCGAGTAGAGGGTATATCTGGCCGGGAGCCAGAAGAGACAGGACACAAGCATACCGTCACACATCGATTTACAAGGCCTACCGTCCAGGGTGACTCCATGTTCATATCCTCGATATCCATGCCATCGAGCACAGACTTCAAGAACACCGCTTCTCCAACGAGACATATCGCCATGATGCTGTGGGCGACATTGTGCTGGTATTTCCACAAAGAGCCTCCCAACCTTCACGCCCTCACCGATGCGTGTGCACTGACGCCAGAGCCTGGAAGGCCAAAGCTGGACTGGCGCATCAAAATCAAGAGGGAAGGCATTTTCAAGGGAAAGAACACCCTGCAGAAGCTGGAGCGCATGGGATTGATTTCATCTGAGGACTCTTCCGTGGGCACCGACACCGATACCCGCTTACCCAGCGGCTGGACAGAGACGTTTGTGAGCAGGAGGTCATTCTGGCAGATTGATGCAAGAATCTTTCTCTTCACAATGGCACCTCAGTCGCACTCTCCATTCCCACAGGCGTCGCCGTATCCTTCTCGACCATCGTCGCCAGACCGGACTGCAAATGTGGCCGCGACAGACCGCGGTTCTCCCCGTCCACCAGACTATGTGTCGACTCCGGGCATAGGCGACAGTTTTACGGCAGGCATTTCATCCCCCGGAGGACCATTCAATTCTGGAAGTCATTTACCCACGTTTTACCCTCCGCATCCAACCCAGTTCACCTTTACAAACCATATACGACATCCTATCCGCCCCAAACCGCCGCGACAGGGCGAAACGTTTTATAGCAGATATATACCCAGCCTGGGTCAGTGGCTGTCTTTTAGGGTGCCGACGCTATCTCCAAAGCCATGTCCACGTCCTCAATTTGTTCCTGCATCGGCCTCCATGCCGACGGTGATGCCGAGCCATGCTGGAGCATCAATAGCAACATTGCCTACTATGGACAACTTCTTGGACCGTCCTTCGGATCTTGACTTGCTGCACAAGTGGATGAACGATCCTCGAGTGAACGAGGCATGGGGTGTCGCAGGCCCACAAAACGTACAGCACAAATTCTTAATCGACGGCCTCCAATGTCGACACTCGTTCCCGGTTTACGGTTGCTGGGACGGCAAGCCATTCGGATACTTCGAGATATACTGGGTCAAGGAAGACAAATTGGGCCGACTGCTGGGCGGCGAAGTCGGCAACTACACGCGCGGACTGCACGCTTTGGTTGGAGAAAATGAATTCCGAGGCCCCCATCGAGTCAAAGTCTGGTTGTCTGCGTTGGTACATTATTGTTTCCTGGCGGACTCGAGAACTGAGACTGTGATGTTGGAGCCGAGGGTGGACAATGCGAAGTAAGTTCTTAGCAGCAGTGCTTCTGCGGTACGTCAAGAACTGACATGTGCACAGATTTATTGGATACTTGAAGGATGCTGGGTTTTATAAGCAAGGCGAGGTTACATTCCCGCACAAGCAGTCAGCTGTGTTGAAAATCGAGCGAGAATCTTGGGAGGCGCCCGAGCTGTAGGACGGCGGAAACAATCGCTGAGAAGATTCGGAGTGATCACGTCCCCTAGATGTTAAAATCTGAAGGGGATGAGTAAAGCAGCAACGACGATGCGTCAGCCTTGCCCCGCATGACCAGACCGAGAGAATCTTGAACGAGGCTGCAACCCGCATCGCCGGAGTCATTTTCCCCGTCAAAAAAGGCGGACTTTAATGTGAATGAAATCCAAATCTCTACACAACATATCCCGCATAGTGCCTGTCCTCTAAGGTCTTTAGGTCTGTAACGATCCTCGTCTACCTGCCCCGCCATCATGGCGACCCAAATACCCGTGGACCCGGCGGCCAGTGCGGCCAACACCCTCAAGCTCGAGAATGTGAGTCTTGCGCACGCGAGCAGGAGGAGCCAGTGCTAACGGGAATATCTGCAGACGCGTAATCGAGATGTCCTTATAGCGATTGAGAAGAAGTATCAGAAAGAATGGCAGGAGCACAAAGTCTTCGAATCGGATGCGCCCTCAACAAGCGAAATCCCCTTCGGCTCAGTCCCCGCCGCAGATATTCGAGAAAAACACCCCAAATACTTTGGCACCTTTGCATACCCCTACATGAATGGTACCCTGCACGCTGGACACAGTTTCACTGTCAGTAAGGTCGAGTTCACCTCTGGCTTTGCCCGCCTGGTCGGAAAGCGAGTACTGTTCCCGTTGGGCTTTCACTGCACGGGCATGCCGATTAAGGCTTGCGCCGACAAGCTCGTCGAGGACGTGAGAAAGTTCGGACAGAATTTCGAAAACTATCATGAAGATGAGGACGAGCCGGAGCCCAATGGGGTCGCCGTTGCGCCGACACAAGGAGTCGATGTCAAGGACGACATCACAAAGTTCAAGAGCAAGAAGAGCAAGCATACCGCCAAAACACTCAAGGCCAACTACCAGTTCCAGACCATGCTGGCTATGGGCATTCCGAAGGAAGAAATCCACAAGTTCTCGGATGCAAACTACTGGCTGGAGTATTTCCCACCTTTGTGTGAACAAGATCTGATCGACTTCGGCGCCAGGATAGACTGGCGGAGGAAATTCGTCACCACCGACGCAAATCCATACTACGACGCTTTCGTGCGATGGCAGATGAACCGCCTGAAGGAAATGAACAAGGTCCTCTACGGCAAGAGATACACCATCTACAGTCCTAAGGACGGTCAACCCTGTATGGATCACGACCGGACCAAGGGTGAAGGTGTCGGTCCAACAGAGTACACCGCGCTGAAGTTGAAGGTCAAGGAGTGGTCTCCGGAAGCGGCCCAGGCTGTCGAGTCGAAGATCCCCGCAGACGCGAACGTCTATTTTGTCCCAGCGACTTTGAGACCCGAGACCATGTACGGTCAGGTTTGCTGTTTCGTCGGACCCAAGATAAACTACGGCATTTTCAAGGTCTCGGAAAAGGAGTACTACGTGGTCACTAAGCGGGCAGCCTGGAATATGGCGTTCCAAGGCACGTTTTTCAACCAAGAGAACTTCCCCCGGGATCAGAAAGAGTTGCAACCCGTGGTGGAACTACCGGGGTCTGCTTTTGTCGGTACCTTGATCAATGCTCCTCTATCAGTCCACAAAGAAGGTGTCCGGATATTGCCCATGGAAACAGTGTCAGCGACCAAAGGTACGGGTGTGGTCACATCAGTACCCTCGGACAGTCCGGATGACTTTGCAACGATGAGAGAGCTGGCCAAGAAAGCAGAGTTCTATGGTATCAAGAAGGAGTGGGCTGAGCTTGAAATCATCCCAATCATCGATACCCCAGCCTACGGAAATCTGGCAGCCAAACATTTGGTCGAGACGAAGAAGATCCAATCTCCAAAAGATACTACCCTGTTAGCGGAAGCAAAGGATCTCGCTTACAAGGAAGGCTTCTACAATGGCACCATGCTGATCGGCGAATTCAAGGGCGAGAAAGTCCAAGAGGCTAAAGACAAGGTGCGGAATGCGCTGATCAAGTCAGGCGACGCTTTCCCTTTCGCAGATCCTTCTGCAGAAGTCATCAGTCGAAGTGCGGATGAGTGTGTGGTCGCGTATGTTCCTCAATGGTTCTTGAACTACGGCGAGAACGACAAGCAGTGGCAACAGACAGTTGTGGACTATGTCAAGGACAAGGACGGCCTCGAAACATACACACAAGAGACCGAGAACCAATTCGTCGCAAACCTGGAGTGGCTGAATCAATGGGCATGCGCAAGAACGTACGGTCTCGGATCGAAGCTGCCCTGGGATGAGTCATTCTTGGTGGAAAGTCTGAGCGACAGCACCATCTACATGTCCTACTACACAGTCGCACATTTCTTGCACGGCGACAAGTTTGGCAAGACCCCTGGCTTGCTCAACATCAAGCACGACCAAATGACGGACGATGTCTGGGATTACATCTTCACCCGGACGAACGACGCGGAGAAAGTGTCGAAGTCGACAAAGATCCCAGTAGAAGCCCTGCAAACACTACGGCGGTCCTTTGAATACTGGTATCCTCTCGATATGAGATCTTCCGGCAAAGACTTGATCCCGAACCATCTCACCTTCTTCCTCTATATTCACCTCGCCCTCTTCCCCCGAGAATACTGGCCAAAGTCTGTCCGGTCCAATGGTCACTTGCTGCTCAATGGCGATAAGATGAGCAAGTCGACTGGCAATTTCCTGACTCTGAGTCAGGCGGTAAAGAAATTCGGAGCCGATGCGACGCGGATAGCACTCGCCGATGCGGGTGATGGTATGGAGGATGCCAACTTTGAGGAGAAAGGTGCCAATGCCGCGATCATGCGCATGTACACCCTCAAGGAGTGGATCGAGGATACTCTCAAAGACGAAGGTCTGCGCAAGACGCAAGGCGAGGTCATCTGGGACAAACTGTTCGAGGACGAGATGAACCTACTGGTCAATGAAGCGTACCAGCATTACTCGGAGTAAGTTTGACGCCTCTTGGCACAATAAAGGCTAACACCTCCTCGCAGCACTAACTACAAACTCGCCCTCAAATCCGCCCTCTACGACTTCCAATCCGCTCGAGACTTCTACCGCGAAGCGTGCCTCTCATCTGGAAACGCCCTCTCCCGACCATTGGTCCTCCGCTACGTCGAATTGCAAGCCCTGCTCATCTGCACCATCGCCCCCCACTGGGCCGAGTACATGTGGCTCGAGGTCCTACATAAGCCGTCCTCAATCCAACACGCCCACTGGCCGACGGACGTCCCGCAAGCAGATCCATCCCTCACCGCGGCGAGAGAATACGTCAAGACCACGTCCTCGAACATCACGTCCGCCGAGGCGCAAGCCGCCAAAAAGATGGCAAAGGGCAAATCCGCGGCATTCGACCCCCGCAAGCCCAAGCGAATTACCATCTTCGCGGCGAAGAATTTCCCCGCCTGGCAGGACAAGTACGTGGAGCTGGTCCGCAAGGCACTCGAAACCAGCACCCTCAACGACGACAAGGCGATCAACGGCCAAGTCGCCAAGATGGGCAAAGGGCCGGAGATGAAGAAAGCAATGCCGTTCGTCCAGGGTCTCAAGAAGAGACTCGCCCAAGGGGAGGCCAAAGAAGCCGTGTTTGAGCGAAAGTTGCCGTTCAACGAGGTGGAGATCCTGCAGGAGATGAGGAAGAGCTTGATGAAGACGACGGGGTGTAAGGAGGTCAAGGTCGTCGAGGTTGGAGAGGACAACAGAGAGGGCCTGCCTTCGATCGCGGAGCACGCGGTCCCTGGGCAGCCGAGCTTTTCGTTCGAGAATATCGAGGAGTAAAGGAAGATCAGCCGTCGGGGAAGGGATACCTAAGATTAGACACCGTAGAGCGGAATCAAGATCAAGACACGTATGTACCTGGATCGCTCGAGATGGGTAAGAGACCTAAATAAACGTATGTATTGCTTGTTATCCACGACGATCAGAGATAAGAATGGCAAATGAGTATGGGTATTGCGAAAGAACGTAGCAAGAGACAGCGTGATGGAAAATCAGAAAGCAGAAATCAGGACACGACGGCAATATGATGTTTGATGTTTGATGCTTGAGGTCAGGTGTTTCGATCTGATTCGGTCTCCTAGCTCTGATTCTGGTTCTGGTTGTGGTCCTGACTGTCGAGTATTGAGCCACGCGCGCACCCCCATTCGGGCTATCCGAGCCTCAAGGCAAAGCCCGCTCCATGCTCCTCCTCCGCCTGGCCCGCGAAAATCCCCTGGAGTTCCTGTTCATCCAGTTTCGGGGCATCTCCCCTGACTGGTGCTTGAGGCGTCTCTCTCCGCCTCCGCTTCTCCTGGTTCGCCTTGCTCGGAAAGGTAGGGAACATCTCCTTCGCCTTGGGCCGCGGGTCCTCCTTGAAGTAAGCGTGGTTGAGGATTTCTGCGGCCGAGGGCCGTGACGACGGGTTGATGCTGAGCAGGGACGACAGCAGCCGTAGACCCGACGTGGTGAGATAGGGGAACTTCGACGCCGTGAGGTTCGACGTGCCCGTGCCTTTCGGGTTGGACAGAAGCGGATGCAGCGCCTTGGCGTTTGGCAGGGCCCGATATCCCGGCCACGTCTGCGTGGTGGGCGGGCCCAGCAGGGTGAAGATCCTGGACAGCTGGCCGATTTCGTTGTTGCCCCGGAAGAGCGGTTCCTTGGTGAGCAGCTCGGCGAAGATACAGCCCACACTCCAGATGTCGATCTCGAAGTCGTACTCCTCGGCGCCGAGCAGCAGTTCCGGGGCCCGGTACCAGAGCGTGACGACCAGCTGCGTCAGCTTCGGCGGCGGCCGCGACGTATACCGCGCCATGCCGAAGTCGGCGAGCTTGACCTCGCCGCGATTGTTCAGCAGCAGATTCGACGTCTTCAGGTCGCGATGCAGGATCCAGTTCTTGTGCAAATACTCCACGCCGGCCACGATCTGGAGCACGAGCGTCTTGATCTCGGACGGCAGGAACGGCTCCGCCATGTCGCTCAGTAAGCTGCCGAGGTCGTGTTCGAGGAACTCCATGACGAGGTAGACACTGGCACTGTAATTGACCGGGAAGGACGGCACATGGTTAAAATCGTCTGGTATATCCGTGCCTTTCCAGGGGGGTGGGGGTGTACAGGGGAGGCGCAGACTTACTCTTTCAACCCGCCGCCGCTGTCGCCCATGACGACTTCGTGCAGCTCGACGATGTTGGCATGTCGACACGCCTGCAGCGTTTGGATCTCTCGGAGCCCTGTCACGGGGAACCCGTCGCTCGTGTGCTCCATCTTCAACTTCTTCAGCGCCACGAGGGCGCCGGTTGTCTTTCGCCGGGCTCGCGAAACCACCCCGTACGAGCCTTCTTCGATATTGTTGAGGAGTTCGAATTGATCGACATGGCCGCAGGGGCCGAACTGTCGGTTGGGGAAATGTAGAATGTTGGCGCCTTCTTCTGCGCTGCCGCTCTCGCCATTTGCTGCCGTCACTGCAGGGGGTGCTTCCCCCGCTTCAGGCGATGTGCGTTGGCGCTTGCTGGGTCGTTCATCGGCGTCGGCGGCGTCGGCGGCGGGAGTGTCTGACTGCCTTGTTGAATTTCTGGCTTTCTCTTCCTTGAGTCTTCTCCTCTCCTCCTTCTCTTTCTTTCGCTGCGCGAGGGTGGCCGCTGATTCTTGGTCGTCATCTGCAGATGCCCATTTCGAAGGTTTCGAGGCCATCTTGAAAGGGCATCGTTCGTATTACAACGGAATACCAGGGAAGGGTACGAATCTCGCTAGCACGGCATCTCAAGCAAGGTAGAAAACTATCCCAATGCGCTCGTGTCGTCACTCACCTAGGCCTTGCCGCTTTAAAGTCCACCTACTTACTCCCCGCCTCAACCTCAACTCACCTCAACTCACCTCGACTCACCCTTAACTCACCCTCGCCGTAGCGGTTCCACTCTATTCTGTAGCCTTTTTGCATGTCCTCCATTTCTAAGTCCTATTGATCAGTTCGTTTCCCGCCGTCTCTCCATCTCCCTGAGCTCGTCGCTTCCTCGTATGACCATGGGCAAGGGAAGCGTTACGACCGACGAGCTGTGGGCTCAAGCTGAGGCTAATGGTTACGAGAGAGGAGCACATACAGAAGCCGACAAAGTCCGCTGCGGTGAGAAGTATGTCTCTAAGGCAAAGAAACGATCACAATCGACCTTCACAACGCTACGTCCTGTAAGGACTTAAGACAGTCCTTCTCCTTCTCACTCTCGTCTCTAACGTTATGTTCTCGATGGGCATCTGGAAACGGTAATAGAAAATTACGAGCGAAAAGCCCTCCGTTCCCTGGATGAAGCCAAGGCCGGTGACCAGTATGAGGAGGAGTTCAATGCACTGTTATGTTGGTGAAGGCAAGATGGGCTCACCCCTAAAAGAAGCTTCTATAGAGTCCAGTACGACGCATGGCTTGTGGACTGAATCAAACCAAGAGCATGTTGCCTGGGCGTCTCGCTCGTGCCAGACTTGCGACAAAAAGACCTTGGCCGCCTTCTGCACGACCGGTGTGAATTGATCGACATACTCGTCCACATTCTCGACGGCCTTGATCCGGGTGGCCGGGTCTCGAATCTCGACTGCTGCGATGAGGAATGGCAGGGTCACGAAGCGGATCGACTGTTTCGTTATTCGCTGAGCTAGCTCGAGTTCCATCAGAACCTCGTGCGACCAGATGTTTGCTTGGCTATCCTCTTGCCCAAACACGTGTCGTAGTCGGTGGGCCATCAGGAGCGCCGCCAATCGGTATACCCTGGCTTGGGCAAGGAGGTGGATCACTTCAGCCGCTCCAAATTGATGGATGAAATGCTCCGGCTGGGATGGCTGCCATGTGTCTACGAAAGCCTGGATGGCATCCAGTTGCCGCTGGAGGCCGGTGGTGTGGCCTACGTCGGTGGCGTTGGCCAGCGAGTGGCTGATAACGCAGAGATCGTAATAGTAGGGTAGCAAGGGAAAGCAAAGCCCGAGATGGCGGTCCACACCGTTCGGGGGTCGGGGCTGGATCCTCAATGTCGGCTTTCGGCGGTGGACCAGACAGTCCATAGTCTCCAACAGCACGAGAAAGATTATCCGGGGCTCTGTTTCTGGATCTAACGAAGCTGTTTCAATGAAAGGCCTCGTGCTGCTGAGGCAGTAGTGGCAGATGTCGGGGACACCCACGCCAATGGCTGCGTAAACAAACAGTGCCAATGCAATGCCCAGTGTAAGACATAACGCTGCATCCTCTGAATTGGCAACGGGGAGGGCGCGCAAAGTGATCATGGCGGCAGAGGCGTGGCGCAGATTCGTATTCTCATCCGCTTCCGTCGCACTGCCAGGGCGAAATGACTTCAGCACGCCAGCATAAGCCAGATAGGCGTCCTTCAGCACTGGCAAAGCAGCCGGCAACGGGGCTGCAAGCGACCGCCGCTCAGCCTCTTCGAAGCTGGGGCTGATCACATAGTACTCCAGCGTCCGGGGCCGTCCCAGCAGGAACATCAGCAGTTCTCTCTCCTCCGGGCTCAGATCAGGGACATTCCGCAGCCATGAGCCCGGATGGCGCGGAGACTGCGAGCCAGTACCGGATTGGCTCGACGTGGTTTGAGAGGCCGAGGACTCTCGAGGCCGTAGTCTGCGACCAGCCGGTCGCACCGGGCGGACAGTCAAGCAGACCTGAGCGAGCCTCTCACATCTTGCACAGGCAGCAGTGGTCGACGCACGGTCGCAACGTTCCTTGAGCTCGTAGCATCGGTCGCACGCAGTCCTGAGCCTTCGCTTGCGGGACGGGGATGTGACTGATGCCATATCAGGACTGAGGTGGTCGACGGAGTCTCCAGAGAGGTTCAAGCGGGCGGGGAGCCCAGTCCTGGTCAAGGCTCCGGCCAATGTAAGGAGACCTATGCAAAGATCTCGAAACGCTTCTCCAGGGCTCGAGTGTGGAAGGGCCTCGAATGCGGAAATGACAAAGTGCTCAGTGTTCTAGATAGCAAGGCGCAAAGCTGCTAGCCAACAACATCCTAGGGTGTAACATGACAGTAGACCGGAAGGATGACCGGAGGGTGATTGACAAAAGTGGAGGTTGTCTAGTTGCCACTAGGCTGTTTTTGGTTCACAGCGAGACAGGTGTCTCTTTTCCCATGCGATCGTGATGCCCCAGTGCTCTCATCTTTGAGGTGTCACCAAGTATCCTCCTACAAGCACGAGCTTTATGGGACCGGAACCGGAGACTTTCCCTGCCACCCTAGCCCTGAAATATGGACCTATGCAGCCTCCGTCTCGCTTCCTCACAGCAGGGCGCCCGGTATGGAATTAGGTCAAAGGGTGGAGGCCCCCAGGGTATAAGTATGTGCTGAAGAGAACAGCGACGTCAACATGCCTCCTTCCCGTAGTGCAACGAAAAGCCCAAAATGTCGAAAACTTTCAAAGACTATCAAACCATTTCTGCCGAGAAAAAGCTGCAACGCCAGAGCAAGATACCGAAAGAGTGGCTGCTTCCGTCGGCGAAATACCATGGCGCCACCAACTTCATGGAAGTGCCCACGACCTGCGGCATATTGAGCCCTGTTGAGTGCAAAATCACCTCCGACTTTGACGCCACGGCGCTTCTGGACAAGCTCAAGCATGGAGTTTGGTCTGCGGAACAGGTCACGGTCGCCTTTTGCAAGAGGGCAGCCATTGCTCAGCAGCTAGTTTGTCAACTCCAATCTTGATTTCTCAAACCTCGTTAACCGGCTAATCCCTGTGACAGACTAACTGCTTGACGGAGATTTTCTTCGACGAGGCAATCCAGCGAGCCCGCGACCTTGACCGCGAACGACAAGAGAATCCCGGCAAGGCTCTCCGACCGTTCCATGGGCTCCCCGTCTCGCTTAAGGATAGCTTCCAAGTCTTGGGATACGACACGTCGACTGGATTGGGATGTTTTGTCGACGAGCCCGCCGAGGAGAACAGTGGGACGGCGGCGATGCTGCTTGACCTGGGCGCGGTGCTCTACTGCAAGACCAATCTCCCGCAGACGATCATGACGGGCGATAGCGACAACAATGTTTTCGGCCGGACATTAAACCCTCGCAATACTGCCTTGACGGCCGGTGGAAGCACAGGTGGCGAGGGCGCCCTGCTCGCCCTCCGAGGGAGTGTGCTCGGCGTCGGCACTGACATTGCCGGAAGCATTCGCATCCCCTCAGTCTGCAACGGAATCTACGGATTCAGGCCGAGTGTGGGACTGGTGCCGCACGGCGGTGTGAGAGACCTCACGACTCCCGGGACAGATGGGGTGCGTTCGTCGGCTGGACCCATGGCGACGTCGCTTCGGGATGTCGCTCTCTTCCTCAAAACCACAATGCAGGCAGAGACCTGGCAGTACGACAGCACGGTGATCTCAGTACCGTGGATGAACATGAGGCCCAAAGAAAGGCTCCGAATCGGCCTCGTCCTGGACGAAAGTTCTGGATGTAGGCGACTAGATGCTGTTCTCGGTCTGGTCTATCTTTCGTCTGGTACTGTCCTCGCTCTGGTCTGTCTTTGGTCTGGTCTGTCTTTGGTCTGGTCTGTCTTTGGTCTGGTCTGTCTTTGGTCTGGTCTATCTTTGGTCTGGTCTATCTTTAGTCTGGTTGCTGTCCTCGGTCTAGTGTTGTTCTCAGTCTGGTGCTGTGCTTAGTCTAATACTGTCCTCATCCTGGTGCTGTCCTTCCTTTAGTGATTGTCATAGTTCACTTGAGTTATCCTCGTCCTCGCCCTCAGTTCTGTAGTCCACCTCTTCCGGCTCTAGGAGTTCAGCGTCGAACCAAGTCCACTTATCCTCACAACATGGATCTAGCTTGCCCTTCTTGCTAGCTTTGGTCGTTTCCAAAGTCAGACATTTCCGTCTGCACCGGCACCTGTCTCCTTTCTGATGCTTGCCTCGCAGGACATTCTTCGCACAAGATTCCATCACATAATGCCCAGGGGCAATGCAACATCGGTTCCGCCGAAGGGAACGGTGGTAACAAATATGCGACATGGTTAGTCCAGCATATGGTCCACCTTCTTCTTGGACCAGAAGACAGATGATTGCAGGGACAAGCCGATTTTCGGCAACAGCGTTGAAAATGTAGCGAATAGCTCCTAGGGTGCGGTTGACTCGATATCTCTGTCCTCTTTTTGGTTTGTAGCAAGTGCATGGGTTTCCATTTGCGTTTGCGGGACAAAGAAGACGTAGATTCATTTGAACGCCCCCTATTCTGCATGGATTGTTCCTCGTATCTACGACGTTGAGCTTGTGTTGCATTCTTCTGAGGTCTTTTGGTGGTAATCCCATGGTAGATTTGATCATGGCTCTACTCTTTTCCAGTCTGGAAGCTGATGGCGCATGAAAGTTGATACAGCTGACGCGATCATAGTCAAGTAGATCAAGGTTAGCAGGATCTAGGGAGAATACCTCTGTCCCGACTAATTCCACCTCACACTGCCCTGCCAGCCACTTCGTATCGGTACATTTCTCAACAAGTTCTGCGCGGGACAATGCGAGGTGCACGGGCGTCGTAGGGAGTGTTGACTGTTGCTGCGCTGGTCCTGGCTGCGCTGGTCCTGGCTGCGCTGGTCCTGGCTGCGCTGGTCCTGGCTGGGCGAGGTCTTGAGGTTCAAAGTCCTGCGGTCCGAGGTCTGGCAGTCCGAAGTCTTGCGGTTCGAAGTCTGGCAGTCCGAAGTCTGGCAGTCCGAAGTCTAGCAGTCCGAAGTCTTGCGGTTCGAAGCCTTGCAGTCCGAAGTCTTGCGGTTCAAAGTCTGGCAGTCCCAAGTCTTGCGGTTCAAAGCCTTGCGGTTCAACTCCTTGCGGTTCGAAATCTGGCAATCCGAAGTCTTGCGGTTCAGGTCCTGGCGGTTCAGGTCCTGGCGGTTCAGGTCCTTGCTGAGGGTTGAAAATATATCAGCAGAAGCTTAGGATAAGGTTTGGGTCGAAATTGGGTTGTTATTGGGACTTACCTGTATACTCTCCCGACGGCGAACTTCCGCTCGGCGAACCTGCCTCGCAAGCTTACGGGTCCGGGCATTGGCCCGATTCCGGCGCTCGTGGTGATTCAGTCCATGTTCTGTTGATGTTAGCGATATCCAGGTCTGTATCCATCCACCGAAAACACATATTACCCGAAGCTCTGGCCTTCTCGCCTACAATAATGATCAGCTAACACCAATCTATCGGGCCACCGAACATACCGTTCCCTCCCTGGGGAGGTCCACCACCATACTTTTCGCGATTCGGCATCTAAAAAAAATTGTATCAGTATTGCTGCCCCAAACAGTTCCTGAGACCTTGAAGAATCCTGTGTATGCTTTGCGGCGGCAC
>JADWPL010000024.1:53202-385282 GCA_016109495.1 Phialophora tarda | reverse complement strand
GCACAGGGAAATCCAGTGTATGCTTTGCAGCGGCACAGGGAGAGGCCTGTGTATGCTTTGCGGCGGCACAGGGAAATCCAGTGTATGCTTTGCAGCGGCACAGGGAGAGGCCTGTGTATGCTTTGCGGCGGCACAGGGAAATCCAGCCTGTGTATGCTTTGCAGCGGCACAGGGAAAATCCAGCCTGTGTATGCTTTGCAGCGGCACAGGGAAAATCCAGCCTGTGTATGCTTTGCAGCGGCACAGGGAAATCCAGCCTGTGTATGCTTTGCAGCGGCACAGGGAAATCCAGCCTGTGTATGCTTTGCAGCGGCACAGGTGGACTTTGATTTCCTCCTCTTCCAAGCAGCGGGAATAGGACGGGCGGAGAACAAGGAAAGGGAATAGATGCATACTGTAACAATCTTCTGGGCAATAGTTAGCTTGAGCTCACTAATATTGAGCTTGTTGTATACCTAATGACTGGTGACCGAGGACTGAGAACGGAGGTCGGATTTAGAGCCTCCTCGGACAAGACGTTTGTAGGGAAGCTTTTAGATCAGGAGCTCAGTGGACTTCTAGCAGTAAGGAATGGTTCTAGAGACGAGGCTTCTCAACACCTTCAGGACAAGGAGCAGATTTGCGAGTACTCTTGAGTGCGAGAGAATACTAATTAGAATACTACAAATTACAGAAGTAGGAAACAGCCGGCTGGGGAGGTGCAATTATAAGCATTAAGGGAAGGCGCGCATCAGAGTAGTGCACTGGGTTGAGGGAAGGTGCGATAGGGAGCGGACCAGAAAGAGACCAGTAACAGTACAGGACGAGGACAAACCGCCAGATAGACAGGTATTCACTAAATAGAGAGCCTGAGGTCAGTCTATCATCAACATCTTCCCTGAGCAACTCACCTCGTTCCTCAGTCAGATCTAACCTAGAATCCACAAGCATCTTGATAGGTCCAGGATAAAGTTGATGACCGGAATGGCAACAGGACACGGCGAATCAAGCACCCATAATAAGAGTAAAGCGCAGAACATTCTGTGGTGGGCACAACTCAAGCTTCTTTGATGGCTCTATCATTTCTCTCTGCTGAGATGCCAGCTCTCGGTTGATCTATGTATGCCTTGTGCTCTAGAACGTGACTGTTATGGCAAGGCCAGAGGAAGGTAGCTGCGCACTACATACGCCCCGTAGCGACGAGTCTACGTCTTCATGGCTTGAATCCTTAGAGTTCGTCAAAGTCGATAGGCGTTCCCAGCCTCGGTCTCTTCTGAGGTGGTTCGGGTTCATTAACCTCCCAGGGTTGGCCTTCTTGGTCGTAAAATCGCCCGGCAGCAACCTCATCCTTGGCCTGATCCGGGTCCGGGTCGCCTTTTGAATGTTCACGTGTCCCGGTAGCCAACAGTTCGACATAGATGTATGGCTCCATGTCGATTTGGCCAGGCTCGCCTCTCTCTAGATCCCAGGGCACCAATATTTTACCCTGTGGCGCGGAGTATAGTAACCCCTGTGCATTGTAGAACAGGTCATTATGGATACTGGCGTACCGTTCTTCCGGGGTCGATAGTGTATCGCGTGCGAGTATGTGCCGTCCAGACCATGTGTCGAATGGTATTAAGATCATCCTATCGTTGTCCTTCGGTAGTGGTTTGCCGTCCCAGCTCCAGTACCGGTTTTGCTTTGACTGATTCCCTGCATCTTCCTTATCGTACCCGCCTTGCGGTGTCCTCTTGCAGAATATGAATCTTCCAAATGGTCCGGTCTGGGGGTTGTCCGGGTTTTGGAGAACCCGAGTGATGTTCCAATCTGTTCCGTCTTCGCAATAGAAAGGTCCGGTTTTCGCCAGTGCTGATGCTTGAGCTTTATCCACGGTACTGTTCACGACGGGTACAAGCACGTGCTTCCTCCAGGCGTCATTGATCCTGATAAGGCGGTGAGCGGGTTCGTCTCGTC
Organism: Phialophora tarda; assembly: GCA_016109495.1. Classification (NCBI taxonomy): domain Eukaryota; kingdom Fungi; phylum Ascomycota; class Eurotiomycetes; order Chaetothyriales; family Herpotrichiellaceae; genus Phialophora; species Phialophora tarda. The sequence continues at coordinate 383,347 of JADWPL010000024.1, read as the reverse complement.
TCTCTTCCGGGTGTCTCTTTTCCGGGTGTCTCTTTTCCGGGTGTCTCTCTAATCGTTGTAGTCCTTCTTCGGCGTTTGACTCCATAGTTAACACCCTAGAGCCAAGTTTCTGTCTTATTGATTCTGATCCTGGCATCCACTTAACTGCTTCCATATTACTTCTGACCACTTGTATGAGGCTCATCACTTTCCGGTATTGCCCTTGTCCCATAAGGGTCTCTGCTATCTCGAGTGTGCTCTTGACCATCGTCGTAATTGGTTGTGTATGCCTCACTGTTGCTGCAACTGCCTCGAGATCTATAAGATGCTGCCTGGTGGCCTCGATGGCTCCGGTGAGGGCTGTAAAGCCCTGTAATGCCATCTCCTGGCTCTGTTGCACATTTACCTCTCCCGTATGCACCTGTGCGCTGGTGGGTGCTGGCAACGCGCGTCCTAATTCGCTGGCTGGTTTCTGCTTTTCGGCGGGAGAACGGGGGTTTGATTCTGTGTTCTGGTAGGAAGGAGTCAGGTCTGTCGTGGCCGGAGTAGTTGGTGAGCCCGGTTGTGTAGTCAGCTTGCGGCGTGTGCTCTGGCTGAGAGGGCTTGATTTTGGCGTGTCCGTAGGTGTTGTCGGTCCGCGTAAGTTGCTAAGCTTAGCCGGTCCCCTTCCCAGTGAAGCTTGTGTCTTTCTCATCCGTTCGGCTCTGTTACGTGTCATCGGTGGGGAGGGCTGAGTCGAGGATGCCTTTGGTTCGATGCCTGTGCCGACTCGGCTCATGACTTGGTCCGCTGTCAGCCATATCTCATGTACCTTCGGGTTCCTGAACTCCGCGATTTCCCAGCAGGCAGCTGTCTGCTCGTTTGGAGATGGTGTCCCCGTCTCGTCCTCTCCATCTCCCAGGCTCAGGCGGTGGACGACCAGATCTGGAACGATGTGGCGGTTCCCCCTCGGTATCTCCACCGATCCGATTGATAGGGCGCTAGAGTCGGTTTGGGCGAGCTTTCTGATCGTCTTGGCGTTCCCGCTCTTCGGAATGGCATCGGAAGTCGCATAGTCGTCTCCGCAAAAGATGTAGTTCCGATTAAAACATGGGTAGTATTGTGTATTTTCGTATTCCACCCTTGGTCCTGTTCCCCATCTTGCGCGGCTCGGTCTCGGGTCACCATTCGCGTCGAAGTCGGCTGGAAACGCGTTAAAGCGTTCATTGGCTGTGTATATCTTGCATACCAGATAGGCCACGCTGTCTGCGAGTTTGACATTGATCGGTATCTTATCTTTTAGCTCGTCGCTGGTGCATTTGAAGAAGTCGTCCCCCGGCCAGAGAAAAATCGGAAAATGGTTGTGCATGGACTGCCGAACCTGGCCGCGGCCGTCGTAGCCATCCAGGCCAACACATTGATAGCCCTGGACTTCTTCCTTCCATACGAAGGCTGTTGACTCCTCGTATTTGTTCTGGATTCGCTCGGCCCTTCTCATCTCTCCATTCATCATCACCTCGGTGGGGTTTTTTCTTGGTTGTTCGGCTAGGTTCATTTTGGCTGTAGGCTTGCTGTCATGTGGTGTGACCGTGCTCTTCAGTAAGTTGGTAGTAAGGTTCTCTGAGAATGGTCGTTTAATTTTGGCAAGCAGCAATATTCCTGGCTGAAGGGTTGGCTGAAGTCCAGGTAAGATGAGGTTAAGTTGAAGTTAAGCTAGAGTGAAAATTCTGATCCTATTGTTGTTATTATAATGGTAGGTCAGTGAAGACTCGGCCCTAACACTAATACAGGGTTTCCTTCCATTCCCGTTTCTCTTTTTTCCCAGCGTTCAAAGAACACCCAAACATAGCAGATGGCTCCTTTCTCAAGAGCCACTCCAGCTCGAGGGCCAGACCACCGATCAAGCCTTTTTAACTGACCATGGCGACCATCCTAGCGATCAGTCAGCATGGGAAACCCAGCGAGAAGGACAGAGCAAAACAGCTAAAGGTACCTGAAGATAGGCCATCGAGGTCATATACTAGAAAGCGAGGTGAAGCGAAATACCTGCCCTGGCAACGGATATTGGGTCTGCGGCGGTATTCTTCTTTAAAAATTCACAACCACGGCGGGAATCGTCAGCAGAAGTGAGACCCTACAGCAGAGGCTATCATCAAAATGTAGATTGTGGTTGGGTATATCCATCTCGCCATTGTCAGGCGGCTTAATTGTACATCTGCACGCTGGCAGTCCTCCCTTCTATCATTCGAAGGAGCAAAGAGCGCGGTGCTCGAGGCCATACTTGTTGCAAAGGAAAGAACCATGAGAAATGAGTAGTAAGGAAGTCCAGGTCAGTTCAGGCCACACCGGCCGTCGGTGAGCGCTTCATTTCATGGGCGACCAGAGGTCCTCGTCGCTCATGACCATGTCGTCTTCGCTGAGCACCTTCAGGCCTTCCTTCTTCTTGTTCTTCTTCATCTCCTTCTTGGTCACGAGGGACCGCGGCGTAATGGGCGTCATGGGCGTGAATGGCATGTAAGGACTGTATGGCGTCTGAGGCACTCCAGTCTTGGGATGAACTCCGACTATGCTCTCGCGGACGCCGACAAAGGTCGTTTTAGTCGCGGGAGCGCTCTTCAAGGTCTCGTTGTAGAACTGCCTGAATGGGAGACTGTTGGAACTGCTGGACCCATTGGAGGCCATGGTGCCGGCCAGAGACGCAGCTCCCGGCGTCCTCCGCCCGACTTCGTCCTGCGTTACAGTCACGGCGGACTTCTGGCCCGGAGTCGGCGGAGGAGGACCCGGATTGTAAAATCTGGGAGAAGCTTGACTTTCGTCGATGTAAGAGTCCTCCGTGAGAGAGGCTGAGCCGAGAGGTTGCGAAATGCCTTGCCCACGGACTGAAATGTTGCTGGGTCTCCTTTTCTGAGCAGAGATAAAGGACAGAGGCGATACTTTCCTTCGAAAGCCGGTCTGAGACGATGTGTGCGTCGACGGGGCTTCGGCAGGAGTTGGGGCCATAGGGTGAGCCAACCTTGTCGGCGGGACTTCAGCGGGAGTGGGAGCCAGAGGGTGAGCCAATCTAGGTGACCTTGGAGACTTGGGCTCGACGAAGTCGCTTTGATCGTGGAATTCCGGGGGGAAACCAGGAGATCTGGGCGACCTCGGCGACAGGGTTCCAACGATATCTGGGCGGTAGTAAGGCGACCTTGGCGTTGGCGGGAGGGCAATGGACCTGGGTGTAGGAGGCACGCTATATTGGGGCGGAATGTTGGGTGTCCTGGGTGATGTCTGCCCACTACTCCTGGCTTTTTGAGACTGTTCTTCGTCGTGTTGCATAACAGCAGCGTACAGCCGGGCCATTTCATCCATGTTCTTCGCCTTGTCTGCTTGAAGAATCTTTTCGTCAATGGTTGATGTGACGCTGACGTTGGACGGTTTATACGCATGCGACTTGCCGCTGGCCCATGACTTTAGGCTTGCCATTTTGCCAGGGCTCTTCAAAGGCGGCTCCACGGGCCTACCGGCCTGGCTGGCTAGCGGCGCTGGTTTGCTCATGATCTCCATGCTCAAGGATCGGTTGGACGTCTGGACTCTTCGGCGAAGCTTCTTGCCCACGAAGAAAAGCAGTAGGAATGTGACAATGAGCCAGGCGACGTAAGCTCCGACAATGCCAACGATTTCGAATTTGAGCTTAGATCTATCCCTGAGGGCACCAGCGGAGATCGGGGGCCCTTGATCTGGCGGAGGGGCGGGGTCGTTGTCGATGTCGAAGTCCCAGACAGAAACTGGTCGGGCTCTGGCAGGAGAGATTGCCAGGACAAAGATGAAGATAGAGAGGGCCAAAAGCGAAGAGGAGCACCTCATCTTTCTATGTGAATCAAGTCCCCAACATGATCCAGTTTCGAGGCGCCTGAAACTGCTGACCCCCTGGCCGTGAGGGACATGAAGCAGCTTGTTGCACGCAAAGAGCGATCACGGCGGTAGATGTAGCTGACCATGATTGCTGGGAGCAGGCGACCAAGGCGTCTTCGGGCATGATTGGTGAGAGGTGAGAAGTGGGAAAGTGTGAAGAGGAGGATGCGGTATGCAGGTGAAGCACAGCGAGAGACGAATGAGAAGTGAGAGCAGTCGATTCTCCTCGACATGTTTCTTGGTTAGCGGCTCCGCAGCGCCGGGAGAGCCTTTGGTTGCTCGCTGGTACCTGAAAGGCGGGGTTCCTGGGCCAGAGGCTCTAACCGCAACCGTCCAAGATCCGAGGTCTGACGGCCTGGACCCTCCACTCAGATGTCATTCTTAAGCGCCCGGACGATGTGGCATCGGGTCGGAGAGCCTTCTCGAGCCAACCTCACCCGTTTGATGAGGGAGAGCTAACACGCTCTATCGACCCAGACTCTCGCTACTGCATGCTGGCACCTTCATTGTCCCTGCATCTGACTGTGATGCGGACGGCTTCCTCCACCCTAGGACAGATTCGTCACTCGATTCTCCAATACCGTGCCCGATAAGCGTGACTTCACATGAGAAATGTGCGAAACGAGAGATATGTTCTCTCGAATGCCCGCACACCATCTCCCATAACTCGATCAAGGGAGGGCGCATTGGCCCGTGCCATGGGCCTCGCCGTCCCCTGGGTCGAGCCGAGAGTAAATGAAGTCAAGCGGCCTTTACACCACTTGAGCCAGTGGCCATGGTCGCGCCCGCACGTGAACAGTAATCCGATTGACCCCGTAGGCGCCATCGACCGCAGAGTCTCCTGGACTTTGCAGCAGGTGACTTCGCTTGACGTCTCCCACATATCAGCGTTCTTGTCGAGGGCACCGAATAGCTGTTTTGAGTCTGCTCACGAGGCGTGTGTGTCCGACTTGGTGTTAACGGTGCTCTACGGGTCACCGTGCTTGCTGGCTTTAGTGGAGAGGCTGTGTTCGAAGACCTGGCGATGCAGCGTTCGCGCGGCGCCAGAAACGCATATCTCCTCTCTGCAAGGTCCTTGTCACCGCCAGCTACTTCCTGTCCCAGTAGACCAACCGAGACCGGCAAAACCAGAACCTCTACCAAAGGAAGACGACTCGCGGGAGTTAACGGCTTTCCTCTTCCCCTTCGTTCCCTCACTGGTTCTGACACCATCGACAATCTTTTCCAGGTTTGTCTCGACAACGACGCCACCCACAACCATTTCGCTGAGTACGGCGTGCAAGGTTTCAAATCCGAAGATCAAGTCAAGTTCGCAGACATTCTCGAACAGCCTGTCGAGAGCCTCGACGAAGACTTGGATGAAATCAAGCAGAGCCAGGGGTGACTCGGTGGAGGTGGATATCAGAATGAAGTAGAGCGTTGCATAGTGGCGATACGTGATCTGGGTCGGTGCATCTGGAGAAGTGGTGTTGCCCGACGGAGCCAACAAAGGGGGGAGAGGAAGGAAATTGCAGGCAGAAGCTGGACGAGCCGATACCAGGGCGAAGATCTGAGAAAGAAGAGACTGCTGCGTGGCAGTGTCCTACAACAGAGGGCGTCAGCGGCCGTCGAGCTGGGGTCCAGATAGGCTCATGCTCACCAGCTGAGAGTAGAACTTAGTCAGTCTAGGCTGACCGTTGTTGTTGAAGACCAGAACAGCGTTGATCATGGTGACGCCTAGACACTGCAGGTGATGAAGACGGCAAGCTGCGACATGAACATCTTCAGCAGAGCCACAGGCGTGACCAAGATGCGGTTAGGCGTCCCTAACTTGGAGCTGCCCCATTGGCGGATTGGCGGATTGGCGGAAATCCATCTTCCTGGACACGCGCCGCTACACTCCAAAATTTCTCGCGTTCGTTCAAACCCGATCCTCAGTCGTTATCACCTGCTCCTGCTCTTCCTACCAGCTTAAATGCAGACCTCGACCTGCCTGAATTGTCGCTTTGTGACTCGTTACCGCTTCCAACAGCGTCTGGTCGAGCTACAGAATGGACGCCGCAGGTTATCGTCGTTGTCGCAGGCCGAGACAGGACCGTCCTGGTACTGGGATACGCAACCCCCGACCAAAGAGAACCTAGCCGCCGCGGCACACTTCTTCAAGAATCATAAGCCTTCTAGATTATGGACAGGCGATCTCTGGAAAACATCAGAACTATGGCGCCGCTCCAAGAAATCCTCAGCGCAGAAAGTCCTCGTACCCGAAGTGGTCTTCCTCGGCCGGTCCAACGTTGGCAAATCTTCTTTGATCAATGCTCTTACCTCGATAGACCTCAACCGGGTCAGCACTACTCCAGGAATGACTGAGGTAATGGCTGGCTGGGGCTTGGCAGCAAAAGAGGCGGACGGAGGAGCCATAAAGGGGTGGGACGGAGATGTGACACCCAAAGTCACCCTCGTCGATATGCCAGGCTACGGGTTTGGAAGCAGATCCGAATGGGGCACTCAGATCATCTCGTATCTGAACGCTCGCAGAAATCTACGGAGAGCATTTTTGCTAGTGGACAGCGTCCACGGCATCATGGCTGCCGATCGCCACATGCTTGAAATCTTTCAGAAGCTCGGCATCCCATTCCAGCTCATCGCTACAAAATGCGACCGTCTGCGCAGCAGTGGGGGACCGGAAAGCGAAATACGAGAGGTACTCGAAAGGTTGAAAGATCAAGCAAACAGAGATAAGTCTGCCTTGATGTTAGGGGAGATCATTGCGGTGGGGTCTCTTCAGGAAGCCGCAGGAACAAAGCCAAAAGACCACGGTTTTGGGATCAGGAACCTACAGTGGGCCATCCTCAAGGCCGCAAACCTTGAGTGGTATGCTATGGACAAGGCCGCAGTACACAAAGTGATCGATAAGAGCGCCACACAACGACCGCAAGACAGAATCGAGGCCGAGATATCACACCTACTTCAGAAGCCGGGCGATGACCCCAGTCCCAAAAAATCACCCGACACCGCAACGTCAACATCATCGACATCGCTCCCCAACCTTGGTCTCCGAGAGTTCATGCGCGAGATCCTGGGCACTGGTCAAGAGGCTGGCTCTTCCACAGCGTCCTCTTCGCAACCCAACCGCAATCCTCCTAGGGTCTTTGACCCCTTGACATCGGACGCCCCTGGAACTGCCAGGTGGAAGGCTCCTACAAACATGCGGGATCAGCTAGACTCGGCCTACCATGAACTGCAAAAGCACATGCATGCACCATCGCCCCAAAGTAGAGACCCAGCACTGTCCCGTCAATCTACTCCTTTGTCCACCAATCGGGTGACCCAGAGGCCTGCTACAACGAAAGACATGGCTCAGGGCATCGACGCTTTCGAAAGTATGTTCCCCGATCCATCTCCGCAACATGCACACGGACAAAGCCGGCGTCAAAGACAGCAAAAGAAAGCAGTCCCGACACCAACACCGGAATCCGGTCGCAAACCCGCATCAGGACAACAACCACCTCTGATCGGCAAAGGGGTCTCCCTCGGCCTCGATGCCTTCGAAGCCATGTTTGCTGAACCGCCCAAGCAGAAGAAGTCTCAGCCGAAGAAATCTCCAAAATCTGCTCGACGGGGTGGGAAGTCCGGAGCGTCCGGTTTGCAACCGCAGGGCCAGGTTCAACCGCCAAGAGAACCAGCCATTGTGGGAAAGGGTGTATCAAGAGGCATTGACGCGTTCGAATCGATGTTCGCAGAATCCGCGCAGGGGCAGAAGACAAAGCGCAAGCGGTAGGATAGGGTAGGGTAGGGCAGAATCCGCAACTCTCCTCTTCCGCTCGATAGGTGTATCCGTGTCTCATTCTTCAGCACATTTCACATACCATATACCACACCCCAAACACTAAACACCACGGACACGTACGTGCTTTATTCCTCTCCTGATGGTATTGCTGGGGGTTACCCTGAGTGGAGGAGACAGTACATAATCGTACAGGTGTACCCGGATTGGCAAGCATACCTGCAGTACGTAGCATACTATGTCCTGTAGGTCATATTCAGGCTGAAGCTGAAGAAAGTCACGCCAGGGAAACACAAGGGAGGACGAAACGGACGCCGGAGCAATAGCATACGTTTTGTTCTCCATGTCTCTGCGCGTCGTATGTATCATATTCGTCAAACAACTATCTACGTATCATGCGTGTATCAGACCCAATTCAAAGAATGCCCGCCCCAGGCTGAGCCTACTACCAGGGCATGGCAAGGATTCCCTCATCCCTACATCGCTCGTCAAACAGTGCTCCGTACGGTACCTGCATTCCCAGTTGGCCCAACGGGGTGTTGATGCCGATAAAACAAGCAATGATATGTCGTCTCGCATTCGAAGAAACACAAATCCCGCAATGCCCAAATGCTCAACGCCGGCATCTTCCAACCTTGCTTCTATTGCAGGCGTGTCAGGAGTAAAATGATTCGCAGAAAACATGCCCGATCAAGATGCAGTTTCTCACACAACGAAGCGATCATCGAACCACCGTGGACGAACATGCTAGAAGAAAAGGTGTCCTCCAATTTGTGACCATAAAACAAGAGGGTATCTCGCTTTCGAAACAGAGTCGTGGCATTTCGCTTGATTCATGCGTCGTTGCTGCTGTCAAGTTCTAGAAATTCGCCGTCGTCATTACGCTCTTCCTTCCCGTTGGCGTCAACAAGTATTCGTCGTCCGAGATCGCGCTCCGGCACTCCATCTCGGGCAGCGCCATAGTCAAGAATCTGCAGAAGAAGAAATCAATAAATGAGCAGCCCCAGCCTTGGTTGGCAACTTACCTCGACGTATGTCAGTCCATCCCGCTGTACCGCTGCGACGCAGCGTCTATCATCGAACCTCACTTGCCAGACGCCGCTAAGGTCAGAAAGTAGATCCTTGATGCACTCGCCGGTCTTGATGTTCCACAATTTGAGATTCCGATCCGAGCCAGAGATGACTTTCTGGTGGTCGTGCTTGAAGCATGTGATTGCTCCTGTATGGGCGCTCAGAGTGGCCTTGCACTGTCCGGTTTCGGGATCCCAGATCCTCAGAGTCGAGTCCGCTGCCGCAGAGACAAGTCTGTCGCAATTCAAATCCAGCAGGCCGACAAGGGACGTATGGCCTTCCAGCATATACTTGAGCGAGCCAGTGTTAAGGTCCCAGATTCGGACCATGTTGTCCATCGAGCCACTTATGCATCGATTTCGTTCATGGTCAAGGACTACGCTGTAAACTTTCTGTGCGTGGCCTATTAGGCGATGGGTGGTCTCGCCCGTTGATATCTTCCAGACTCGCACCATGCAGTCGTAACTTCCGCTGACCAACGTATCGCAATAGGCGGCGAGAGCGCGGACGGAATGCTGATGGCCGCTCAACGTCCGGACAAAATAGGGACAATCGTCCGCATCGGCCTCATTTTCGGCCTGGACGAAGCTTGGGTCCCCTGGCTTCGGGAGCTTCCACACTCGTAAGGTTGAATCACGCGAGCCGGTGATGATCAACGGTTGCTTCGGCATCATAATCGGCTTGCCGTCTGCAGTCTCGCCAACCTTTACAGGAAACACAATTTGCAGACATCGCACGGTCGAGTTGTGACCACGGAAGACATGAGTCTCGCGGGCCTCTGCAATATTCCAGACACGGACTGACCGGTCGGTGGACCCCGAAACAAGTGTGTTCCCTTCATATTGCAGGGCCCAAACGCCGCCTTCATGGCCAGAAAGAACGGCTCGCAAGACACCGGTCTTGGTATCGTAGACGTTAATGTTATTATCATCGCTTCCCGTCAGAATTTTGTCCGTGTCAAACTGCAAGCAAGTAACCACGTGGGTGTCGTGCGCATGGGCAGCGATGTGCTGAGGTTTCGTATCTTCGAACATCCAGTTTTTTCTGATGAGATAGTGTCTGCGATACAGAGATTTGTAGAGGTGCAGACCCCGCAGGCTGGGGAAGGGGACATTCGGATGAGGCACTGCCAGAATTGCCGCATTAGCCGCATTATAAGGGCCTTCGGCCGAAGAGACTTGGTTCATCCAGTCAGCAGATGTGACGTCGGCCGTGTCTTGTCGGGACCTGTTCTTCCGCTTTACCTGCTTATGTCGATTGGAGAGTATTGTGGAGGCCTTCCGCTTCGATCGTCGCAGGATTCCGTCGTATCGACTGCGCGGTTGCGACAGGGAAGGGGGTGATGGGATTGCTTCTGTCTCGGATTTGGTTGCATAGCTTAGGTCCTCCTCGTATCCAAATGGGCCAGAAGGGTCTTGCCAACCCCAACCTTGCACGATGGCTTGATGTAGTTCTCCTTCCGGCATGGTAAAGCCGTCAGCCTCGAATAGTTCCTTCCAGGTTCTCTCATCACTGTTGATAAGCTGTCGCCATTTCTTTGACACCTGTGCTGCCTTGCACAGACTTTTGAGGTCGAGAAATCTGATGATATTAAGGGCCAACTCGGGCGGGAGGATGGCAAGGAAGTCGCATTTCAAGGCAGGATTGACCGCATCGGCGATCACTTGGAGCGTCGACTTGGGGCAACGCCGAAGCAGCTGGTGCATCACATAACTTTTCATCTCATCTGGGATGACTTCGAAGTAGTCGATCAACGCCGGAATTTCCGCAACCGAGCCACTGCTGAAGCGCGATAATTGTCTATCGTCTTGTGGTGCGCGAGGATCGCTGCTTAGACCCAAGCTGAATGGGTCGGGCGACCGACGTTGCATCACAGCAGTACTCTGCATATCCTCGTATTGGGAGGCAATCTCGGAATTCGAGTCGACATCTGCAAAATATCCAGTATGCTGCAACGTTGCAGCAGCCGTAACAGGAGAGAGGCTCGGACTAGGAAGACTCCCGTCCTGTCCTGACGGACTTTCTGCAACATGCAATCGAGCTGGTACCGACGACAAAGCCCGTCTGCCCAAAGGCCCCCCTGAAGACAACTCAGCCTCTTCATCAATGGGCGGAGTCGGTACTGCAGTATCCTGCGAGTGGTCTCGAGGGGTCCTTCGGCTGCGCTGAGCACGGTCAGGTATAGAGATTGCTCCAGTGTCTACCACTAGTCCATTTTGCTCACTGGGTTTTGGCGACAAGGGCGGTGCATGCTGAAAAGTTGGCTGCTGATCTATGCTCGGCGAAGGTAAGAGAGCGGCGTTGCCTCTCAGATTAGATATGTCCCGCGTCAACCGTCTGCTGGGTCCACTATAGGGTTTCGGAACGCTGTCTGGAGTGATCGGATTCGTGACGTGGAAGCGAGAACTTTGCCCCAGAGACCGGCGATGATGCCTCATCGACGACACAGAACGATGTGGCACAAATGATGCCGCCTGCGGTTGTTCATGCTCTTCATTATCCGTGATGGATTCGGGTGAAGCAGGTCTCCTCAGTGGTCTCCGCTGCAGGGCACCAACAATCGAGCCATCGTATGAAGCGTCTGTCCACGGTTGAAAGGTCTCCACAGTCTCGACCGGGCCGTGAACGTTCCGCAGAGTTCGCTGTTCCTCTTCGAACTGCTCCAAAGCCAGCGTCGTGTCTTCTGCTTCATGGAATATCGTCTGCTTCCCGCCTATCGCGAAGTGTATCTTCCTCAGACTAGGTGGTGTGGGGGTAGCTGCGAGGGGATACTGTTTGAGGTCCAAATCCTGCATCCGACGCGGCTGCCGCATACGCAACGGAGGGAATTTTGTGGTAGTGGTTGTGGTCGTAGTCACGACTGTAGTTTGCGTAGCTGGTGCGAACGAAAACTGGCCGAACAAGGCATCCGCCTCCGCAGTCATTGTGCGATGTATGTGGTTTTCTCTGCTTCGCGGCCGTTTTCCGAGTCTATGACTCCTGGGCCGAGGACGATAATGGTCGTGTAGGCCCTCCTCTATCATTTCCCCGTCCTCCATTGCACTTCTAGCTGACGCTGTCACCGTATCACCTTTTGGTCGAAGATCATCTGGCAGGGTAAATCGGGGGTCGCGTCGTAATATGCGTGAGGTAGATTAGGCTGGGGCTGACGACAAGAATGTGACGACGACAGATTGGTCTCGTCCTGACCAGTTCGATGAGTGTGAAGTCTCGGGTAACGAGTGGAGGTGTTGATACGGAGGATCGGGTTGTCGAGCCCAGAGAGTGGGTGCGTGCCCTCGGTTGGGCCTTGACAAGTGAAGGACAATTGAGATTTGGGAAAATCGGGAGCACAAATCGCCGAAGGCTGACGGCGACCTTCTTTTGCTGCTTCGGTGTGGTAGCGGAGGAATTCAAAGGTAGGGCGGAGTGGTACAGTGAATCTAGGTCGTCAAACAGCGTGGTGTTTGGTATGCGAGTGTTTCGGAGACTGAGGGTGGGAGCGAGGGTGGGAGCGCGGGCGGACCAACCCAATTCTGCCGTCGGCTCTCTGTGATCGAGGCGGAGAAGACGCAAGCGCGCTTCCTGGGAGCCTTGAGTGGTGGTTGTCTCCCGAGCGCCCGCGCCACTGGCATCAGGCAAGATGTGGCTTTCCGGAAGTAACCGTAAACAAAGGGTTTTCCTCTACTCTGTTGCCACCAGATGACCAAGCCGTGAGGTGAAGCTAGCACCAGGCGCGACGTCAGCTTTCTGCCTACTACTATATGTACTTTGATGTATTCACGAGGAGTATCAGGCTGATTCTGCCACGCAATGGCAGAACTACTCTATGGTGCCTTCAGCTCAGTTGCACGAGATCGCGAGGGCGAAAATCCAGATCACCGTGGCCGAGGCTTTACTCCTACACTCCTCGAAGCTGAAGTAATGGCGTCGGCGTAGAATGAACAGCCCGGGAGACGTCATGGAATGGATTATTTGCCTAGAGATGCTGCAGTCGAAACGGACGACGTTGGTTGTCCTTCCCGTCTTGCTGATGGTTCAACTGGCTGCATGCAGATGTCATGAAATATTCCACTCGACTTGAGAGCATACAATGGCGGGTCCTTAAGCTGCTGGAGACTCAGTCAAGCGTCTTCGCAGGGGCAATGACAAGATAGTGATTTCTTGTCATGATGCTCAAGTTGAGAAAATCAACTCTCCACTGCGAGTCCGCTTCACTTTGACTTCACTTGCTTCAGGTACTTTCATTTTGTCCCAGTGCACATCCCACACAGCTCCAGTTCATAATGTCACAGCGACTGCTTCTGGCTCAGCCATTCAAGCGGACCCTGTCCCAAGACGAAAGCCTTGCCCTGGTTCAGATATTCCTTAACGCAGCACTGGCGTGTATCGCTCACGCAAGAGAGCTCATTCCGTGGATAGCACCATGTTTCTGCACTCGATATATTGACCAAATCGTAGTCGACGGTGAGCAGAATGCAAAAGCGTTGTATTCAGCTTTCCAAGCTCTCACTTCAAAGGACGCCAGCCAGGGTCAAGAAGTCAAAATTCTAGTCCGTGGCGGTCACAGACGCGCTGATCAGATACTTGAAATGCTTGTAGGCGTGAACATTCACCCCCTCTTCTGTGTCGCTGACGAGCGTCTAGGAACAAGGAGTCTTCGACGCTCTTGAGCGTGGTTACCTGCAGGATCTCCAGGTCTTTGTGACCAAGACCTCACAAGGCCAACTTTCCGTCCTGGAGAACTACCACTTCGTCTTTGCTTACGAGCAGGGGCGCGTCAGTAGCATCCAAGTGAACCCCACGAATCACACTTTTACCATTGATAACGTCCACAAGAGCTTCAAGGCGAGCATCCGAGCACTGCTTCGGTCATTGCGCGGCCTGCCTCGTCTTCCAGGTTTGCTCTGCCAGCCCCCCAGCCGGTTCATTGCGTTGACTATTGACAGCTCGCCGAAGACTGGGCATGAGCCTTGCATACAACAAGTCATGTCCCACACTATATCAGCCACCGGGATTTGTCGACAAAACCGACTTTCAAGAGGGGGATGCTGAAGTAGTGTGCGACTCGTTAGTGGGAGGCACTGAAGATGTCGTTGGCGTACTGGAGTCAGGTCACTACCAAATCCGTGTCACTGTCCGTATGGCAGACTCGGAAGCTCAAGACTCGTCAGTTGACCCCCAAGATGCCGAAATGAGCGAGCGACTTCAGGCAATGCAGAAGACTTCATCCAGTCACAGCAACAACCTCCTCTCGACACTGAAAGAACCGACGCCTGTAACCAAACGCCGCATCAATGCTCCGATTCTCAGTGGCAAGCGTGCGAAGCTCACCGCCCCACGAAAATCTGAGGGGGATATAATAGCAGGTCCGAACGTGCTCAACAGCCCCCGAAGCTTGGGGAACATGAGCTTCGCTCAGCCGGAGTCGGTCAGCCTCAGGCGCTCGGAAGTTCAATTCACCGCGGCAACACAGGGCTCGCCAGATGAGACAGGTGCTCGTCCTGCTGTGACAAAGCTGGCGGAGCTTCTAGTACACTGCTATGCAGTCCAGAAAGAGAAGGCAGGTATTGGAGGAGGTGTATTTGATGAAGACTTACTCGCCGAAGGAAAGGTCAAACGCATCAGCCGATCAGCCGATATCAGCTGTGAATGCGGAAGTCCGAAAGAATCCAGCGGAATGGTAAGGATCCCTAACCATGTGCTCTTCGGTGGACTGACCTGAGCAGCTATACTGCAACGTGTGCGACGGATGGCAGCATGGAGAATGCTATGGGTATGACGAAACATCGGCCACAGAAATCGCTCTTGATGAACGCTTCTGCTATACCTGTCTGTTGTCCTCCCGGGAGCCAAAATCCGGAGAATCACCTTTGTCCACCATACTCTTACGGAGGGCGGTCAACTACCTGACGACTCAAGTCAAACCCGGATCGCGACTCGATTACGACTTCCTGCGTACCAGGCTCAACCCTGCTCGATGGACCAAAGATGTTCTCAATCGTGTGAAGGATCGTCTGGTAGAAGAGCGCCTGCTTCTGCGTCGGGAGCCACGACTTTTCGAGGTTCGATCGCTCAGGCAGTCCGAGTTGCACCGGATCAAAGAGAAGTGCACCGGTGCCTTGGCGTCAATAGACCATCTCTATGAGGCATCTCCAGATGGTGAAGATCCTATGAAGCGCACTACTGAGATTATGCAGGCGCTTGAAGCATATGCTCATGGACGAGATTATGCGACAGCCGAAGGGTGCGAAGAATTTGTGTCGTACGACGAGTTCGGTGACCCTGTTTTACGCTGGATATATCGTCCTGCCTCAGGGGAGCTACCTACGGACGCAATCGTCAATGCAGGAACAGGAACACCGATACGCCGACGAAAGATCAGCATCTCCCGCATGTTGATCAACGTTGACTACTCACCGTCTGCAGCCAGCGTTATGAGCATGGATGAACCATCACACGTAGTCCGGGACGATATACTGTACGACACTGGTTCAAGCACTGCCGAAACCACCACGACCGAAGACTGAGTTGGATGTTGCAGACATATCTGCAGGCGGAAGGTGGATGGTATGCCCAAGAAACAGGGAGAGGAGAAGTCTTGCAACACATGCAGGCTACCAGAAGAGTCCTCGGCCAGCTGGCCTGGCGATATGCGAAGCCGTTGTTGTGGTGTGACACGGAGTGGGCGGCCACGAGGGAAAGCACGTGGCGATCATGGCTGACTGGGCAGCCTCTATGAACCAGAGTGGGAATCATGCCTGTTGATTCTGTAAAAGGAGCCTCAAAGCTGGTGGAACATATTGTGTATGAGGGACTCATCGTCTGAAGACTCTTCTAAGCTGTACGAGAAAGATTAGCTGTCTGGACTACTACGTATGTAGCAACTTCGGTCTCATCGACACCCGGCTCTGAGACGGCTCACAATCTCTACTCCGTACTGTTTCTTCGAGGCTGAGACATACTCACACGTGTGAATTGCGCAAACCATCTGTGCCTCGAGTCATCGAGCTCCAAATGGGGGAGATTGTGTCCACTGGGACCTCAGCAATCATCACCCGCGGCTGCCACGTTATCATTCATGGCTAAACTTAATGATCTGGACTCAGCCAACCCTCCACACGGAGAATACGTATTATGCAACGCCTCCTTGCATAGACTTTTCGTGACTTCGGCGAGTGCTTGCCGTGAGGCTGAATCGCACGCTGCTGTAACTTACCATGCTTCTCAGTGTTTACAGAAAACAATGGCTTGCCCCTGAGGCGGCACCCATAGTGGAGGGGAAGGACGCAAGCAAGAGCCCAGTGCCTTGGGAACCTAGTTAGCCTCGTTCGAGCATTCAGCGGTCAAGCACAGAGTCGCTCTCACGGATTTCCTCTGGCGGCTTGTCAGGCACGTAAGGCACGCTAGATTTTAAGCGTCTCCATCGTCTGCTGCTTCCTTTCCTGAAGGAGCCCCGATCTGCTTCCGCGGTCGGGGACTGAACTGCTTGAGAGTGCACCCTGCCCCAGCCAAGGTGAAGAAGTTAGTCACCTCTCTGTCCCCGATGTGGGAGCAGCAACCAGTCACCTATCCTACGGGCTCTACTAGCACGCGGCAGAGGCGCTCCAAGAACACGAGAGAAGCCGAGAAGTTGCGCCAGAACACGGCCATGCTACCTCAACCCTATCTCGCTAGGCGAATCAGAACCGGGTCAGTCCTGGGGTACTCGTGCTGTAACTTCCACCGGCTTTCATGGGCAAGCGTTTCCCAAGTGTGGGATGGCATGCGACGGAGCACGACCCCTGGCCCATGGCTAGGTTGCTGCCCACTTGCTCTAGCAGCCATGCTCGAGCTTTTGTGGGAAGTGGTCACTGTCCATCAGCACGCCGCACGCCTATTTGTCTCCAACCCGCCATCCCGCCTGAAGGAGCCGGCTGGTCCACCACCAGCTGATGGGCTGCTCACCTGCAAAACCGATTCCTGGACTGGCAATCTGAGTGCTCATCATACACTTTGTTGCTCCTCGCCGCCAGATGCTGCTTTCCTTCACTTGGCTGAGTTGTCCTGAGACAAATTCCTCTCGCATCACAATTGCACTCAGTTCGGCTTCTCCTGGATGGCTCAACCATGACTTCTCAAAGACGTTAACGCGACAAGAACAGCCCTTTCGTTCACTTCACGACATAACACCCGGTCTACGAACGACGTAATCCTTCCCCCCCGCCGCCTGCGCTACCTCAGACTGCCATTTCGTTCCTTCAGAAGAGTGCATAGTTTCTGCGAAATCCACATTCGCCCACCCACCATCGAGAAAGCGGCCGCGATCACTTGTCTGGGCACCACATGGTATAGAAGCCGGCATGAACAGACACATAGCATAACTCCGAGGCAAAAGTGATATGGGTAGCGGCCAAAGATTCCGCCTGCCGACTGCCCTGAAGCGAACAAAATCCAGTGCTCGTCGACAGGACTGGCAGCCAGAAGGGAACGAACAGAAAGTACATCACATACTTGGAATTTCTGAAACAGACCTGAATACCGCACGTAACCAAAGCATTAGCTCTTCGATAACGGCCAGGTTGCCAACACTATCATTTTCAGATGCCACGACTGAGCTGGGCTCTTCCAATCCACCAACGGAACAGTTGGAAACAGCCAGGGATCTGAATTTGAAGGCATCCTCGGTGTTGCTGCACGAGGAGTTTCTGCTCAAGGCAGATGTTACAGACTCAGCCAGCTCCAAGCGATTGAAAGCGCACGGCTCATCCTCGACCCTCCACTCCTTCTACGATGCCCAGAAGACTCCTCGAGCAATTTCACAGCAAACGTCGGATTCTTCTAGACGAGATTTTGCCCTGCGGAAAGGTGCTCCTGTAGTCGTCAAGCACACAACGGACAAGGACCCACTTCGACAACGGAAGCTCTTTCGGTTCTCTAGAAACGGAAACAAAGCTGGAGAGAAGACCCCTATGAAAGCTGGACCCCAGTCACCGGATTCGCCTGGGACGATGCGGCCCGGTAACCAACGGTCCCTAAGGTCATCAGATCAAGTGGCATCTTCTGGGTTCTTACACCCCAATTACCCGTCCAAACCGAAGAAAGGCGTTCATTTCAACTCTGATCGACCAATAACTACCCTTAGCCCAGAGAAGTCGAAATCCTCTGTTGGACTCCCCTCTCGGCAAGAAGCACCCCAGTACAAAATGAATATTAGACGGCCGAAAGCTGGCGCGAAGCATTGGTTCGATGGGTTGGAAGGTGACAGCAGTGACGATGAAAGCGTCCACGAACCCGCGCTTCAGCCTAGCTTCGTGGCAGGAATAGAAATGGCTTTTGAAGGTGGGAGGATAGGTGCGGTCGCAAAAGACGAAGCTCGCACCGCCTCTCACGGGCTGGGTCGCTCAATTCGAAGCACAAGCTCCAGGACACCATCAAGCCACATTTTACCCCCTTCGGCCATACCACCTCGTGTCGCGACACTCAACGCCAAGACATCTAGGTCTACACTGTCTCGCAATGAGTCTCAGTCGGTCTCGTCAAAGGCGAAAGCTGGTTCACTCGCTTCGACTGACCTGCAGAAGACGAGCGTTCTAGATTTATCCTCCTCTGACGACGACGAACCACTAACCCCAACCAGAAACTCCGCTGACGTCCCACTACCGGCCCTACGCGACAGCATAGCCGTCGAGTCCTTGGTTGAATCAGAGATTGAGATAGGGACGGCCAAAGCTATTAGCACCAAACAGAGTAGTTCGGTAAAAGCCACGCCAAGTTTGAAGCGAGTTCGCGCTGCTCAGCATCGGCGTGATGTAAGGGAATCAGCGAACTCGTCCAGCACACGACGAGATCCCCGTTCTATATATTACAGTGACTTTTCGTCGAACCCGATGCCAGAGGACGACGATCTGCTCACTTCTTTTCCTCCCACTCCGACCACGGATCAGGCATCTGTACACCGTCCATCTTTCCAAGATCTCCCACTTTCGGACACCGCCAGCATTGAGAGCAGAAGATTGATGAGCGTGACCAGGCAGGAAGAATCTCTCTTAGCCGCTATAAGGTCCAAGAAGGCTGTGCTGGGGCAGTCATACAGCGCCAGCACGGATTCACGGATACAGGCACTGATGAATACCGACCGGAAACCGCTAAAGCGCAAGCAGCAGGGCGCACGAAGCTCTACCGCGCTTGATATCCAGATGACGGGGCTGGCAAGGATGCCGGAGCGGGTACAATCTCCTTCTTCCGACACAAACTTTGATCAATCTTCTTGCACGACTTTCCAGACCGGGCCCTCGAACGATCCCAGTGTGCGATACTCGATCGCCAGTTTTCAAACTGGCACGTCTGTCGTCCCTGACACCGATATTGCGTCCTCATTCACCCCCTTTTCGCCAACACTGCTTCAACCGCGTAACAATGGTCTCAAGCGGATGAGCCGGTCGACCTTCTTTTCGACGTCAACGAATAGTTCGAGAGACAACTCACGAAGTCGAAAGGAGAGTCAATACCTAGCTACTCTGGACAAACTACAAGCGCCACCAAAGAGGGAAGAGGTCTCTTCGCAAGACTTCATTGATTGGCCTTACAACGGTTGGATGAAAGTTGCCACGGCGCACTGACTGCTATTTATGACGCTTAACCGTTGATTGCATTTCCTTTACCATATATTCCTTGGGTCTTGACTAGGCCATTGATGACGACTTTCTCAGTGGCGGTGGCACACTTGTACATTAGGCATGCCCGTGGCCGTTCAATGATGACGGAGGGCGTTTATGAGCTGGGTAATTGTACAATAACAGACTCGGAAGGTCGGTCGGGGCTGAATATACCAAGGGTCAATACGAGGTACATCCGTGATGAAATAGTGGAACCTGCCCTCCGTTGGACTGCCACTTCAACGTCAAGTATTTGTGAATCGTCGTGCATCCAAGCGAGGGGAAATCGGGTTGCCCGGAGGTGAGCCTCGAGCATGTGGCTGGCAAGGCTGGCCGGGTGATGACAGAGGCTCCCTGGGCCGCATCAGCCGAAACTCTAGGTTCTCATCTTGGAGCATAGGCGATGTCGCCGGGGCGCACCAGGTCCGTTATGATGCTACGACCCTCTCGGACCCTTTGTTTGGACACACACCGCCAAAAACGGGACAAGCGAAAAAGTTGGAAAGCCGGCAGCGCATGACGCGGGGCCAAGGAACGAATCTGGCGAGGTTCGCGAAACGCCAATCGACGCGGCATGAACAATTCCACCCTCGCCAACAGTTTCCCGTGCTCCTGTATCGCCTGGCCACACAACTAATAACCAAGTCATTCATTTATGCTCGCGTGTCTGGTGACCCTATGGTCATTTCTATTTCATATTCGCTGCTTTCCACGGGTCCAACGTGCTAGAAGTAGCCTCACTACCGCTCACATTCGCCGAGACCCTGTCCGCTCCTTCAAACTTATTTCATTGCATCCTCTAGATGACGGATTGCCCTGCCTGGCGCAGAGCGTCTTCGGCAATATACCGTCGAACCGGCGTCCTTAACCCTGTATTGCTACCGCGTTGAGCGCCATGGGCGTGGAAAGGCCGGGCAACATGCCCAAGCTCATGGGTGTATCCTTACGGAAGCTCTCCTTGAGCATTGTAAGAAGTTCCTCGAGAACCATGCGGCTGCAAGCAGACTGACGCGTGAAACAGCTGACAGTCCAATTTTCCACCTTCATATTGGTACGTACCTCGAGCATCATCGAGAATTCTGGGCTGACCTCTACGGCAGCTTCTCCATTACTCTCGCGTTATGCCCACCGTGGACGGACGGCGTTATCTTCCTTCGACCGCTGTTTTCCTGGTCGAAGTCCTCAAACTGGCGGTATGCCTGACAATATCCCTCTACGAAATCTCTCTGTCGGCTCCTCGATCCACACCCGCAACGTCTCTTCTCGGCTCTTTGGGCGGCGCCATTTTCGCTGGCGACAGCTGGAAAATGGCCCTTCCGGCTGGGCTCTACACACTCGCAAACAGTCTGCAGTATGTGGGCATCTCAAATCTCGACGCGGCGACGTTCCACGTCACATACCAGTTCAAGATCTTTGTGACAGCTATCTTCAGTGTCATGCTTCTGCGAAGAACAATTTCGGGACGGCAATGGTTATCTCTGATATTGCTCATGCTGGGAGTTGCGATCGTCTCTCTCCCTCACGACTCGTCGGCATCCCTAGCTTCGAGCCACCATACCCACATCTACGTGCCGCGCTCGTTGAACCCTCTAAGCGAGCATTTCAGGAGGGGAGACCTTGGTCCGCACCTCAAGAAGCGATCAGCAACGTACGAAGGTATTGAAGAAGACGAGCTCGCCCTCTACACCCCCGGCATGGACGCTTCTGTTGGTTTGTTTGCCGTGCTTGGAGTCTGTATATGTTCAGGTCTTGCGGGCGTCTATTTTGAAAAGGTCATCAAGGAGTCGCCCAGGCCAACATCTCTCTGGATTCGAAATGTACAGCTATCGACATACTCCCTCTTTCCGGCATTCTTCGTCGGCATTCTGTTTCTTGATGGCGAGACCGTAGCCAAGTACGGCTTCTTTGCGGGCTACAATTGGGTGGTTGCCCTATCAATCGCGATTCAGTCTTTCGGCGGCATCGTGGCGGCGTTCTGCATCTTTTACGCCGACAACATCTCGAAGAATTTTGCTGTTAGCATCAGCATGGTCCTCAGCAGCCTGGCGAGCTTCCTATTTTTTGACTTCGCTATGACCGGGCATGTACGTGTATTGTTCTGAGATCTATGGGTACAGTGACACTAATGGCTTGTAGTTCTTGATCGGAGCATCGATAGTCCTCCTCGCGACTTGGGTTTACAACTCCGAAGAAGCCCGGCAGCTCCAAGCTCCGGCGATCATTCTCAACCAGGACGATAAAGCAGCACTCAATGGTTCCACTGGGCTAAACGACATGTCAATCCAGATTCCAAAGACTCCATTGCTTCAGGAGGAGACGGCTTTGGCCACTTCAAGGCCTGGTTCGCCCAGCCACAAAAAGAGAAATAAGGAAGCTCTTGGCTACTTTACAAAGCATCACGATTGAGGCAAGCGCTGTGGCAGAGCTAATGCTTACGACTGGAAACGACACCAACATGGGGTTATAATGATGGATTGATGCTGCAAGCCCAGAGCAGCGCGGAAACACCAAGGACAGGAGGTGGAAGGGCTGTTGGGAGCTCGAGCTGAAAGCACTCTTTGGACATAGCAGAGTACCGTAAGTGGTCGAGGAGCCCATTTGAGATTCGACGAGGAAGAGGTGAAAGTGAATTCAATGTAAAGGGGCACAGGGACAATGCGGGCACGTGACCTCTTGCACTGGCTGTCAGTCGTGGCTTCCCTCTGCGACACCCTCACCTGCACGTTGCCTTGCTGCATCACTTTTTCCAGTTTGGTTGAAAATTTCCCTTGCTCAGATGTCCTTGTCCTACTTTCACCATCAATCCTGTGTCCCACTGCATGCATGATCCTCCACCAGTGCCATGGAGAACGCAAGACGCTTTCCCGCCAGCTACCACCGGAACTCCCTCCATGCTTCCACCCGTGAGGCACACATTCTCTACGGCTCCCGTCCCTCTCATTTTGGCTCGACCGCACATGCGTCCTTCAGCGTTCCCCAGCAACAGTCACCGTTCTTTGTTCGGTCTGCATCGACCCAGGGTTCTCTATTCGCGCCTCTGTCACCTGAGATTGAGAGACCTTTAGATGACTTTGGTGGGTCGAGTACACCATCTTCTGAGGCTCGAGACTGACAAGCCATCAGACAGACAGCTCCTCCAAGACAGCCAAGATGGCCACAGACATCCACAACGAACGCTTCTCGCCCCGATCTCACTTCCTCGCCACCCTATCACTCCATTGATGACCACTAGTACTGGGAGATACTTACGGGGTGAATTGAGGAGCTCGAGAAGAAGTCCGCAGCTCATCACGTCGACCGATGATTTACTCGACAATACAATGCTTCCATCAGCTAGCTCCTCGCCAAATGGTCCAATCACCAGCCCCACGGTGTCAGCACTCCAGCATCGTCAGAGAACGAAAGCCGTTCGACCTCCTCAGCATACCATCGCCAACTTGACGCCTGAGGACGCTCCACATGACGACTTCCAGTCTCGTACAAACGTGACTTCTGCGGCGGGTGGGAATGCGTTGGAGAGGGTATCCCGGGCCAAGCTGCCCTCTGAGTCTCTGCCTGTTGTCCAAGGAATCCAGCCAGTGCCAGCTACAGCACTCCCAGATCAGCTTCGCTCGGTCTTCCAGTTCGACATCTTCAATGCGGTCCAGTCCAAATGCTTTGCTAGCGCTTTCAAGTCTGACGACAATCTCGTCGTGTCGGCTCCAACGGGCAGCGGAAAGACGGTCATCATGGAATTTGCCATTTGCAGACTGATCGCTGAGTGCAAAGGTCAAGACTTCAAGGTCATCTACCAGGCTCCAACGAAGTCACTGTGCGCAGAAAGATACAACGACTGGCAGAGGAAGTTCGGCGTCTTGAATCTAGAGTGTGCTGAGCTCACCGGTGACACTGATCTAGGCCATCTACGAGATGTACAGAAAGCGAGCATCATCGTTACTACTCCTGAAAAATGGGACAGTGTCACTCGGAAGTGGCAAGATCACGCGAGACTCATGCAACTTGTCAGGCTGTTTCTCGTCGATGAGGTCCATATCCTCAAAGACGAGCGTGGTGCCACGCTAGAAGCCGTTGTGTCCCGAATGAAATCGGCTGTCTCCTCCGTCAGATTCGTCGCCTTGTCCGCCACCGTGCCAAACTCTGAAGATATCGCAATCTGGCTGGGCAAAAACTCGACGATGCAGCATCTTCCGGCACGTAGGGAAGTCTTTGGCGAGACATTTCGTCCCGTTCAACTCCAGAAGCATGTCTATGGCTTTGAAACTAGAGGCAACGACTTTGCTTTCGAATCTATGCTGACGCAACAGTAGGTACACTCATTAATAACCGGATGTGGGGAGAGATGCTGAGGCCAGACAGGATTCCCGAGATCATCGTAAACCACGGACGTCGAAAACCTGTCATGGTTTTTTGTTCTACTCGGAGAGCTTCGGTGAACACTGCGAAAATGCTAGCAGATATGTGGTCAACCTCAGATCCCGCGCACCGGTTGTGGAATGGCCCAGACAGACAACTCTCTTTAACGAACCCGGAGCTCAGAGGTATGCCACCACCACAACTACAGTTCTCGCATTGACAATATCACAGTTACTGCTGGGGCTGGAGTTGCGTTCCATCACGGAGGTCTGAGCGTAGCAGACCGCCGCACAATTGAACAAGCCTTTCTAAACGGACAGATCAATATCATCTGCAGCACCTCCACCTTGGCCGTGGGCGTTAACCTACCATGCTATCTGGTTATCCTGAAAGGAACTTGTGCTTGGACTGACAGTGGGTTGAAAGAGTATGCAGATCTTGAGGTCATGCAAATGCTGGGCAGAGCTGGAAGACCCCAATTCGAAACCTCGGCGTGCGCGGTGATTCTTTGCCGCCGAGAGAAAGTCTCTCGATATGAGAAGATGGTCTCTGGAGAGGAGCTCCTGGAAAGCTGCCTCCACCAGAATTTGATCGAGCATCTCAACGCAGAAATCGTCCTTGGTACTGTGTGTGACCTCGCTACGGCAAAGCAATGGCTCGCAAGCACGTTCTTGTACGTCCGACTGAGGAAGAACCCCGCTCACTACCAATTTCGGGAAGATGTGGAGGAAAGTACGGATGATGAGATCCTGGATCAGTTGTGTAGGAAGGATATAGATCTACTTTTGGGCGCTGGAATTGTGGAAGCGAAGGAGCGATTGACTCCGACTATGTTCGGAGAAGCAATGGCACGGTACTGTGTCAACTTCGATACTATGAAGTCTTTCATTGGGCTGCCTCCGAAAGCGAAAACGTCCGAAATTGTATGTTGGCCCTCTGAAGTACTGGCTTATCTGACTGACGATGACAGCTTTCGCTGCTCGCCCAAGCACGAGAATTCCGGGGTTTGCGAATGCTGGCTGGCGAGAAGTCCTTCTACAAGGAGATCAACAAGGCTCCAGAGATCAAATTTCCCTTCAAGGTCGACATTGCTCTCTCCACACATAAAATTTCGTTGCTCATGCAGGCGGAGATGGGTAACGTCGCCCTGCCTGACGGAGAGAACCACAAGAGACACCACAGCCAATACCGCATTGACAGGTCACTTGTCTTCGCGCATGCCAATAGGCTGATTCGATGTCTCATTGATTGTCAAATCCAGCTACAGGATGCTATTTCGGCCCGGAATGCCCTTGAGCTCGGCCGCAGCCTTGCAGCTCATGTCTGGGACAACACGGCTAGTCAATTGAGACAAGTCGAAGGCCTTGGTGAGGTCGCGGTTCGAAAGTTGGCGGCGGCGTCAATCAATAGCATCGACACACTTCTGAACACAGAGCCAGCCCGTATCGAACTGGTGCTTGGCAAGAATCCGCCCTTTGGCCACCAGTTGTTGAAGAAGCTGGAGTCGTTTCCCGATCTGAGGGTCTCGGTGAAGGAAACCGGTAGAGAAATTCGACCGGCTAAAGGTGCGACACTCAAGATGGTTGCCGAGATTGGTTTTCTGAACCAAGTACCGCCACAGGTCTTCAACAAGAAGCCATTCTCTGTGTGCTTCCTGGCGGAAGACTCGAATGGGACTCTACTTGAATTTCGGAGATTTGGTCCAAAGAAACTAGTGCATGGCGAGTTGGTATGTTTGACTATGAGTCTCACCAAACCCACCAGTCATGTCAACTGCTACGTGATGTGCGATAATGTTGCAGGCACCAGCAAATATGCCGAGTTGAAGCTGTCAGATATTCCGTTGGCTACGTATCCGAAGCAACGACGTGAAGATGATCCAATCGGCGGCACGAAGAAACACATTCGCCAAGCTCAGGTGTTCAATTCCTGCGAGGACGAGTTCGACGATGGGGGAATCGATGACCAGGATCTGCTGGCTATTGACACCAACGGCAGCGCGATTGAAGTCATCGAAGATATTGATGCGATCCTCGGAAGCGAAGATAAGAAGAAGAGCAGGCCGACGAAGCACGACCATGACGAAGACGCTGATGCTTCAGCATATCGAGAGCCTACTCAGCTGCTCAATGGACGGTGGACTTGCCAACACGACTGCAATGAGCGGGACAAGAATTGTAAGCACAAATGCTGCAAAGAGGGTGTGTCCAAGCCGAAACGTCGACCCAGGGCAGAAACAAAGATCAAAGAGGAGGAGACAGGGCAGAAGAAGATAACATCTTTGCCGTCGATGCAATCAGAACTCAGGCCCGGCCAAGACGCCAAACACAAACCGGACAGCAAGACCCAGGCAAAGCTTTCCGGTGTTCCCGCCACAGAATCAAAAGACGAACACCAAGGAAAGAGGGTCAGGAGCCTCGAAGAGCCGCAGCACACAAGATACAGAAGCTCCAGCTCTGTAAAGGCCAACTCCGCAAAGCGCTCTGATGAGCCTGCCGCTAAACGGTCGAAGCTGTCGCAACATCAAGTAGCGGATTTCTGGGGAGACGAGCCGGATGTAGACTTCGAATCGGACCTCGACCTCAACCACTCCCAAGCTCCTGCCAAACAGCTATCTCCAGAGAACCCAGAGAAACATGATGCGAAACTCGAAGAGGCCAACCACGACCTGTTCCCTTCCTTCGATGAAGATGACTTTTTCGACTTTTCCTTTGTCGATTTCGGTCCGTTTGCCGACGTACTTTCCGGCACTGAACCAGCGCTCACAGTTGTAGACAAGCCAAGCATTGCCAGCCCAAGCGACCGCGAGAAGGAGCCTACCATGCCAGACAACGATGGCATTGATTTCCTGGCCTCAGATGTGGACTTTGGGGGGTTCAACCCACCACTTGAGCACGTCGCAATGTCGGATGTCCTCAAGAACGATAATGCGCATTCCCGGGGTCGGAGCAGCATTGGAATCCAGCGCCTAGAAAGCATGGGAGACAACATGGACTACATTGAGGACTTCTCCGGCATCCTAACGGACTTTGCTGGGCTTCCGAAGACAGCGGAGGACCATGCCGATGATGGCTTTGCTGCGCAAGATCAAGGCCTCACTCCCAGCGCAGATACTCCTGCCGAATCGTCGATCAAGACGCCTGGGGACCCAGAGATTGCCTCAAATGTCGAAGTGGCCATGGTTGAGAAGGAGACAGAAGCCGAGCGAGACAAGAGATTGTTTGACGAAGACCAGAAGAAAAAGTGGGAAGGCATTGACCAGTGGATCTACGATGAGTTTCACGAGTACGTTGAACTCGTTTGAGTGCGTGTCATGGAGACGGCCAAAGCAAGAGGTGGACGGGACGATCAAGGTGACTGAGGTAACTTGTTTGTACACTGAGCACCCAAGGCATTGACGAGATATCATTCCCGAACTATGGAGAAGCTGTACACACCAACGCGGTAATTTACACATTTTAAACAGCCAGCCATTATACAGCCTATGTCTCGTCGTCGTTCCACATGCTAAGAGTACCTCAATGAGCATTATGCCGCCATAGACTTTTGCTTATGCGTCCTCCTGCTTCACCACCTCAATCTCTTCCCTCTTGACGTCCTCTCCCGCTTCTCCTTCCATTTTCTTCTGCCTAAAGGCTTTCCTCAACTCACATTTCCCCAGATTCTTCCCACCGGCCTTACACTCGTCACACTTCTTCCCGTGCGTCACCAACAAGATATGCAACCCGTACTTATCCTCATCAGGGACCATGACATCTAAATGCGCGTGTGTCTCGTCCCTCGTGGCGGTCCTGGGCCTCCATCCAAGCAATCCAGTAATCCGCCAGACATGGGTATCCACTGCAAAACTCTCCCTCTGCAGACAGAAGAGCAGCACACAAGAGGCCGTCTTCGGGCCGACACCCTGGAAACTCAGCATCTCAGCCATGGCGTCCTCGCTGCTCGCCTCGTGTAAATGATCGAGCGAATACAGGCCGTATTTCTGATACACTTGGTTCAAGATGCTGACAATGACTTTGCTCTTCACGGCGCTCAGCCCGCCACACTTGATGGCCTCTTGGAGTTTGGCCTGCCCGCCCGCGACAATGGCGTCCCACTTGTCGCTGCGGCCGTAGACTTTGTCCATGCTTTTCTTGGCACGGGACGAGTTCACGTCGCTGGTGTTTTGGGAGAGGATCGTGCGCACAAGAGCGTCGAGCACGGAGGGGGAATCGCCGCAGCCTGCGCGGTCAGTGGAGGCGACGAGTTGCGTAGGACGGGTTCGGGGGCCATGTAGAGAGGAAAGGATGCGATGGGCGAGTTTGCACTCTTCGGGGGTGGGGTGGTGGAAGTCCGGGAAGGGAGACGTGTTTGCGAATTGAGCATAGGATTTGAGTTTCTTGTCTTTCAGGTTGGATGGTGTTCTTTTCGTGGAGGTGGGAGATTTCTTGGAGGGGTACGAGGGCGACACCAATTCCAACGGCGTGCCTTCTTCCTTGGTGACCTTCCTCCTTTTCGGCGTCTGCCTCTCGATCTCTGAGAGGGCCCGCTTGGCGGGCGCTCGTGAAGGCCTCTCGGGAGCTTGCTGTTCTTGCTTTATCGCGGCATCCTCGGGTTGCTGCTTCTTGACCGCTACATCCCCTGCTGTCGTAGAGGTGCTGCTTCTTGTAGCTCTCCGCATTGCCGGCGCTACTCTCGTGGCTCGGGACATGGTGTTTCCTGGTCGAAAGTGGAGGTCTCTACTTCGTAGCTTGATGGTCTGAAGACAGGCACTCGTAGCTTTGATGGGCAAAGGAAGGGCTTGTCTGGTGTTGAAGGGGCCGCTGTCCCTATCGCTGCTCACATCGCGGACTGCATCGCAGTGTTGATGTCATCGACGGTACCTGCATGAGATCTGCAACGTGCAGGGTTGCTTTGCCGCCTTCCCTTTTTAAGACATCCACCTCCGCGACAAGACGCCGTCGCTATCGCGATACTCCGTACATCTGCCACATTCACATTCAGACGGACGCCTGTGTGATCGGATCTGACTGTGTCATGGTGGTGAAGCGCATCGCATCCCATCGACTGATTCAATATGGGATGGCAGCCAGAGCAAACATTCACAGCCTCATGGCTGATTCACCCACCCTAGCTGTGAACGGCCTCCCACCACCCGCCAGCCTATCTTCCTCTGTTGAAAAATGATGCCGCTCTAGCCAACGCACTTTTGAACGGCACACACGGCGATACTTCATGTCTTCTCCGGCTGGCTCCCTTCAGCCTCGAGTCACTATGGCTACTTCTTCCGCTGACGATGGGCAGGCCAAATTGACATCTGAATCCGATGTGGCACCGGCATCCTCCCCCGGACCAACCCGCGGATCCTTCTTTGACCTCCCGATCGAGCTACGCCTAAAGGTCTATGAGCTGCTCTTCTGCTTTCCAGAGGCCATCGTGCTCACAGTGGATGGAACCGGCTTGTTCAAACACAATGGGGTCAATCCTGCTGCAGGAAAAATACCCGTTGATGCGTTCCGACTGAGTAGGAAATTCTACTTGGAGGCGTCCCCGGTTCTGTCCAATTGCAACACATTCGCATTGGATCTGCCCACTCTGCGCGCCGGACTAGGGCGAACTCAGCCGATTTCCAAACTGGTGGGATCCCTCAAGGTTGATTGGACTCCAGTGCCGCTCTGGGGCTACGTTCAGACCGCCAAAGATGTCGCCAACGAGATGCCTGCACTGCGAAAGCTTGAGTTGAAGTTTGAGGACCAATACCCACTCATGGCTGCATCACTCGAATTCTGCAGCGCTATCATGGCTTGTGCACCTCTCCTTGGGAGTCCGGACCTTCGTCTGTGCGCTTGCCTTTCGGCGAACGACTTGTCAGGCAGAGTCCGCATGGACTACGAGTCTGACACTCAGATCGGCATAGCCCTGAATCGACCTAGATCTACCCTGTGGGACATCCGACCGCGACCAAGTTTCTACGTCAGCCCTCTCACCCGCAGCACTCTGCCTGAACTTTGCCTGATTCAGCTTACCGGCAAGATCTCACCTTCCCTACTTCACAAGATCGAGCAGCATGTGTGTGAGATGGGGGAATGCACCTGGGTCAGGACCGGCGAAGAAGACGACCAACAACAAGCCGACGAAACCGACACGGGACAGCGCATCCACTTGAGGTGGGGAAAATCAGACGATCCTGTCGCTCGACTGAGCAGGCCAGAAGTCGACATGCTCCAATTCTACCCCGAGCTCTCCAAGTCCGAGCAGAAGAAGTTGCAGGAATTCTTCGGTTCGTTCCAAGTTGGCGGCATGTCTTCCGCGAAGGTCGGAAACACCACTAGCGGAGACCAAGCTGCGCCCAACCCAGAAGCGCCTGTTCCCGACACTGACAGACAAACTCGCGTTGAAAAATGGGTTCTCGACCAAAAGGACGTCGTCGGGGACGTGGGAGCGGCCGTGACGACGCCTGCGCACCCTGATTTAGCAACGTCTGTCCCTACCCATGGCCCAGAGGAGAATCTCCAAGCCCTCCACGCCCTGCCCTTTCGCAACTACCACTCCGATCTCGCCGGCGAATACATGCACAAGAAGACCAAAGACGTCGAGGCAGCCTGGGCAGCGGTGTTCGGCGTGTTTGCAAGCGACTTCGGCATCACTAGCACCGATACTGAAACTGATACCGATAGTGAATAAGGGGAATGGCATCAAGAATGGCTCAGCCTGCATTTCCACGTCCCTGCTCTTTGTACAACCCCTGTTTCAGATGGAGGGAAACATGTGTGCCAGGTCCGACTTCCAGCCTCTTAGCCTTTCAGCACGATCACGCATGCATGCATGCATGTAATGCTGAACCTCGAATGCGTGCCCGTGGGCCTCGGGATATGGTGCCGGGGGCCGTGGGCCATGGGCCATGGCTGTGTGTGCCATGCTCACTTGAAAGTGTGGCGCTATTGTCTGGGCGCGATGGTACGTACAGCGGGCGGCGAAGCAAGCATTCGGGATAAGGGCGAACATGGAGATGATGTACCTTGCATGATGTATGCTGTATGCTCTGTATGCTCTGTATGCTGGTCTAGGAATCACGAACGGTAGAGCCAGCGCACAGAGGCAGAGGCATAAACCAGATGCAATGAAAATTCTTCAGAAACCGCGCGCTCTCATTAATAACGTGCACGCATGACAATTCCACGATAGCGACACTAAAGGCTTTTGCAGCGAGGGTGGAGGTGAAGGCCAAGGTAGAGTAAGTACATAAGAACCGTCAGTCTACCCATCCGGGAAGCTGTTTTATCGTGCGAATGGTCCTGG
This sequence comes from Phialophora tarda, assembly GCA_016109495.1. NCBI lineage: Eukaryota > Fungi > Ascomycota > Eurotiomycetes > Chaetothyriales > Herpotrichiellaceae > Phialophora > Phialophora tarda. The sequence continues at coordinate 352,414 of JADWPL010000024.1, read as the reverse complement.
TCCAGTCCGCCCGCTTCATCTGAAGCTATGACCGCGAAGTCCTCCGCATCGAGAGGTCGAAATGATCCGGCTGAACTCGCTTCCAACCCAGCTAGTTTCGAGATTTGTACTAGTCGTCGATGCGTGTAGTCGCGGCCGGAACCGAAGGCGGTCTTGCCAGCATCTATTCTATCATCACTCCTTTCCCTGTTCATCGACCTCTGCAAAGGGCTGCGACCCGAAGGCATACCTCCTCGGTGTCATACGCCTGAGCGCCCTGTCTTCAAGCTCAATAACTGCATCGTCGTCAGACTCTGTCGATGGCAGCGCTGCATACGCCCAATCCGGCGTCTCAACCCGGTCCTCCCTACCGGCTATATATGGTCGGACACACCCTAGTGTACTAAGCCTTTATTCAACGCGACATTCCGGTCTAAGCCCGCTTGGTCTTTCTCGCTGAACTCGATTCCCAACTCGTCCAGGCCGTCGGTGCTGCTCATGGCGCCGCCAAGTAACGATCCCATTTTACGCATCATGCCGATACTTCGCCGGATACCGCTTCTGTGGCCTGGTTCATCGTCATTTGCGCGGCTGCTGCCCACCACGGCGATTTCCCCGCTATTTTGCTTGTCGGGGTGTTCTTTCCGCCATTTTGCGAAGGTGGAGGATTTCCGTCCTCTTTTCACGTCTGCCGCGAGGGGAGCGCTGGGCTGAGGGGGCCAATTGCCCTCGGATTTCCAACCTTCCACAAGAGCGGGGATCATATGGCTGAGTGGGATGGGGATATTGGGAGACAGTCCTTGCACCACTATTTTGCTGTAGATGGTCGGATACGCGGCGGGCTTTATCTGTTCGCTGATGATATCATCTTTCGCCAGCATTGGTGGATATATAGGAAGCCACGGACCTGGCTCAGTAGTCAAGGATGACGGGGATGCCGGTATCGTGGTGGAGAAAGGCGTAAGGGGAGTGGTAGGTTCGCCAGTTGTGTTCGTCGTCGTGCGGGTGGTGATGCCTGGAGAAGCCACTTCCACGCTGTCTATGCTGGAACATTCAGGAGTGGGAGAGATTGGGGAGGCTGGACAGCTCGAGCCGCCGTCAGTAGAGAGCGATAGGGAGTGGGAATGAGTGTGTGGGTGGGAACGTGGGCTGGGGTCGGCCGTCTTGTCCCGGACAAAAACCTGGGACAGACGGGACTTGTAGGATGGTCGCTTTGTCGTTGGGGAAGGTCGTCTCTCGGTAGGTTTGTTACTGCACGGCCTATGCTGTAATGCTCCTGTCCATGCATCCCGCCTTTCTTGCCATATTCTCAATCCTTCGTTAAATTCCATCTCTTCTTCCAGCTGTTTCCTACGCTTTCTTCTGCGGTCAGCTATGACGTCCCCGACCGTGTCAGGACTCTCGAACTTGTAAGGGTCGCTCTTTGACCGTCGCTTGTTGTGCTGGACCTCGGCTTCAAGATCGGATTGGGCTTCTTCTCGCAGGCGGAACGAGATGGGTTCGCGAGGCGGAATTCTCTTGTTGTCGTCTACTGGTGATTCTGGTGGCAGATTCGGCCAGTCCCAGTCGTCTCGGACTAGAGACAGTATCATTCGTCTCGCAGCCCGCGAGGCCTCTGTTTTCGATAATGGGTCGACCGTCACTGGAGTGGGCGGGGCAGAATCCGAGGGTTGCGAGCTCGCACTAGAACCTTTGCGCAGGCGCTGCGTGAGGTTGTGAATAAAGGGGGCTGCTCCATGGCTGTGGCCATCGACAGACGGTCGAGGTGAAGACTGAGACATGGAGATGGTGGGCGTACGAGGCGGCGGAGAGCTCGGGTGAAGGCTATTGAGAATGTGGAGTGAGAGACAGAAGGAGCAGCGTCGAATATCGGACCAATGCAGGAATTATATGGTGCAGACAAGCTCGCATGCCAGACGATGCCGAGTAGTGCGACGGTAGAGGAAGAAGAAGGCTGAGGTGGTCACATTACATGGCAAGAAGCACACGATCAATGGATGTGTTCTAAGGAAGTCCAGAGCCCAGACGCCCACAAAGCAAAAAGGCGGCGGCGTTGCGAACCCCACGACCTTTTAACTGGAAGCCGGGATCACCGGACTGCGCTTTGAGCCTAGGCCATTACGCAAGCCCATTTGTTGCGGCCTATTGGCTCCTTCGGCGCTTCTCCGCAAATCGTTTAAGCTTTCCCGACGCCCTGCCGGTGCAAAATCTGGGGTATGTTGCGACTTGTCCGCGGGAGAGAAAGCTGCCGCTTCGCGACATCAACCGTCATGTCCCTGCAGGACGGCTATGGCTGTCCTTGATTTCGCCCCATCTCCACGTCCGTCTTTCGAGCTCTCTCTAGCTGCCTCAGCTCTGACGATAGCCTCACTCGCCATGAGAGTGGCCGCCTTCCAGGTGCCAATTCCAACCCTGCCAATGCGTCGAGCACGTCGCTGCTGAATCGAATGGATAGCTGAAAACGGGGTAACACTTCTGCCGAACCAAGTTTAACGTGGGCTGGTGCCGGTCGCGTGATGTACTGCCCTCTAGAGCGTTCGACATAGATTGGTTGATGAGAGATGGTTGTGTGATTGTGCGGGCGAATGCGAAGCCAGCGCTGTATTCGAAAGAGCCAGAATGGAGACGCAAGGTATGAGTATCTCAAAATCCACGCGATACAGACGATGATACATATGGCGATCCCTACCCAAGCTCCAGGGGAATGAGGGCCGTGCTGATTGTGTTGCTGCGCGGATGTAATGCTCCTGAACGAGAGCGAGACTGTCGCGGCGGGTATGGACATTCTTCTGAAATCCGGTGGGCTTGAGTGGCTTGATCCGTAATGCCGCCTGGTCTTTATGAGTGCATCCCTCAGAGTCCAGCTAGGCAGACGGAATGAAGCTTGAAGATATGACAGCCCTTTTGGCAGGCCCAAGCGAAATGCGACTGCGCCATCAACTTGTCACTGCGGAGTGAAGGCTGGTGAATGTACAAGAACTGACGCAATAACCTCCATCGTCGCTCACTATTCACCGCCATGAATCGCACTCGCAAGCCTCAAGGGTGTGAATGATAGTAGCAACAAGGCTGAGGTACCTACTCTCGTGAAGCCCCCTAGTTACAGACCGTGACTGTTGAAAACGGAGCACACAGTTCTCGAACTAGCTCGCGGATCTGGCACTGTGATAGGGGAATCACTGATTAGTATATCTGAGGGCAAAAAGAGTGCGCCTATCCGAACCACTATTCGAACCTCAAGGTAATCGTCTGATTTGGGACTGGCAAATGAAAAGAGGAAGGGGACAACGAGACACAATCAAGGCTTAATCAGTATCCCACTGGATCACCTCGACATCTTCTAGATGTGCGAACGGGACCTCGTATCGACAGTGTACAAAGCCAACCCTGTCTCAACCACGGCCGCGGTTCTCTGTACAACCCAAATGCGCAACGAGGTTGAGCAGCATGCGGACTCGGCACGCCATGGCGTATTTATGACAGACTATGATCGTTCAGAGAGTTCCTGTCATCAGGTCCTCTGCAGCTAAATTGAAATGTCTTCTGGTATGTAGAACCTCATGATATCTACACGCTCAAGGTAACGCCTCTTATCATAACGAGTTGTCCTTGTGGTTCCTTTCCCGCCCTGGTCTATGGCCCTATCTCCATTCCATATCGCAAATGGTGACCGCTCTACACCTCTAGGTGGGTATTCGTCTCTGGTATGCTGAAAAATGAAGCAACACCAACCACAGCGCAATTATGTTTGCAATGTAATGCAATCTGTATGCGTATGTCATGCCGTACAAGGCTGCATACACAGCCAGAACGAAAAACAACAAGTTCGTCGCCCATCTGAACGACCGAACAGATGGTACCATCATGCCACTCGACAATGTCTCCACCAAGAGAATGAAGGGCATTATTGACAACACGTTGTGATGGGATGAAAACGGTGTCAGCCAGTGCACCGCCAAATTATGGATCCACACAACGAGGACCGGTAGGTTGATCGGCAAGACCCAGAGCATTAGAATGAGTATCGAATATGTGTAGTTGAAGAAGTTATGGGCCGGTCCGGATCTGGAGTCTTTCGCATGCCGCAGCGCCCGCGCGCAGGTGAAAAGCTGTACAATACAGGCCACGACGTAGGCGAATGGGTAAGGAATGATGGTAGCAACCAGGAACAACAGGACAGCTGTGTTGATGACCCGTCGACGAGGTGTGCTTGCCACGAAGGCAGAAGCGATGCCTTTCTCACTGTCATCGACCTTGATGCCCCGACGCGAGACCAGGCATGATGCAATGACAATTGAGTGTAGTAATCCCAGGATGGCGTAATGCAAAATCACACAGGCGCCAACACTGAGCAAGCCTGCCAAAGGAACAAGGAACCAGAAGAATGTGTCCTGCGATCCGAGCAGAAGATCATTTTGCGCAAAATCGATGACTGTCCCGTTCTTTTGCGAGTATTGCGGTGGTACCAGATGCGCTGAGCCTGCAGTCGTGAAAGCGGTCGCGAAAAAGGTCATCGATAGCATCAAAACGGGTAGGGGGAGTCGTAGGCTTTGGTCGAGGCTTTCGGAGAAAGAAATGAAGACTCCGGAGTTATCGTAAACGCGGAACTGCTTTCGCAAGACCATGGCAACGACCAGGAGAGGGAATACCGCAAAGACTGTGCGATATCGAATCACGAGCTTGCCCAAGCTGCCAGTGAGGTCTGCTCGCAAGCGAATCTCCAAAGACGAGTCACAGGTCGGGTCAGACCAAATCTGAAAGGCTACACCAGCCTTCATGTCACGACCGTCAATAGTCGGTGGCAGAAATGGTGCTACACCGTGGAGGTTGACGTCGCCTTGTTTGAAATTGACGAAGTATTTGGACTCGTAGGGACTGTCAATATGTTGCCTCACGAGGGGAGTGAACAGTTCTGTATCAGCAGTGCACCCGTGTTGCCGAATCTGCAGAGTGTATGCTAGTAGGCTTGATTGGATAGAAGGCACACGAATTTCTGTCACCATTGGCCGACTAGGTGGAAGCTCCAGATTTAGGCCTCGAAGCAGAAGCATCAGCAAGCTCACGTCAGAAGAAATGACTGAATCAGCGGCCGAGACGATCTCTGCCTGAGCCCATCCGTTGTTGATCTCCGTCGATTTGTCGATCATGGCCACAAACTGATGTTCTTGAAGATCTTGCAAGTCGTATTTCAAGAACGTAAACGGAGCTACTTGGTCGAAAGCATTCTGAGACAGCCTTGTTGATGCAGGCAGCTGTATGGAGTCCCCGGTCGGTTTTTTGCATGCCAGTCGTGTTGCGCTGGGATCCCCAGGTGAGAGATCAAACTGAATGGGTAATGGCGTGGACGTCAAACCCCCTGCCAGTGGGAACGCACTGCAGAACAAGACTTCCATCTTGTCGAAGCTGCCTTGCTTATCCATTTGTTGGTCCGTCAACAGCGAGAATAATTTCGAGGTAGTGTTGTCCACCGAAGGGATCGGTAGCAGGATTGCGGACATGTGATCCTGGGCCCCAAGTTGACGAAGGGTAACGTTGGTCTCCTTGGCCACGGCTGACCTTGACCCATCCCCCAATGTGAGGAGTACTTCATGTGGTGCATCGCGAATGTTCTTTGGTGCATCGTTCTCCAGACCAGTCAAAAACCACTTTCTGAATATGGCTATTCGTTCAGCTCGTGGTTTCGTTTGTGCCGCTCGCCGAACATCAACCACGTCATACAAAGAGCGGATGATAACTTTTCGCATTTGATCGGCCCACGTTATGGCCAAATGGTCCATCGAAGTCCAGACATTAGGAATGGTGGAACTGAAGACCGTGAAGCCATGGCTTTCCGGCACGAGCGAAGCAATGTTGGTGTAGTCAGACGGGACAGTTGTGTCTCGACCTCCTCCGGCGATAGATATTAGAGTCGTATGCCAAAGGGGACTGTTACTAGCCCAGCGCTGCAGGTATGAGTCCCGCCAATAATCATTCACCTGGCGGTACAAGGAGACGACGTCGGCGTCAAAGGAGACTGGAGGTCGTGCATGAGGTGTTGACATTGTAATTATGGTATTGACCGAGTTCGCCTGGTACTTCGGTGTTACGAGAACTGTTCGTGCAACAATTCCACCCATTGAATGTCCGATGAGGATGACGGAGCTTGGATCTGGTAGCTGAGGGTCGCGGTGCAGCCGATTGCCATCGACGTAAAGGGATAGAATGTAGGCGATCGCTTCATTGACATATTCGGCTTGGTCGAGTAGTGTTTGGCCATGGAAAGCAGACAGGTCTTCGTTGAAATTAATAGTGAAGAAGTCGAAAGATCTCACGCCGGCTTTGACAGCCTCAGCATCGTGCCGCAAGACGTTGTGATAGTGGCGGGACGACTCGGATGAGAGAGATCGCACTTGTTTATAGCTGCCAGCGTTTCCCGGAATGAAAAGCACGGGAGCACCTCGTAGGCCAATGTTGTCTTTTGTGTATTCATCTACCCCCTCTTCCCGGTACAGATACAGCGAGTATTTTGTTGCAAAGCGGGAATGTTCCGTGTCGAAGCCGGAGAGTTTGATGTAAGTCGGCGCCATCATCGACATCACACATCCTTGAGGGTCTTGTTGCAGTTGAAAGGACGAGCGTACAATGACAAGGAGCGACAACAGGGCGACGGCGGTGGTAATGAGCGTGAGAGGCTGCCATGTCCACGGGCTTGAAGCCTGAGCTCGAATCTTGCGAAATCCTCGTACATCGTTGTCGGCGTGGCTGCCGCCCACCTCCTCCTTGGGCTTCAGCAGCATCTTCGCCGCATACACCTGGCCAAAGCCCGGACTCGAGGAGGTGATGTGCGCCTCGTAGTTGAGAAGGTGGAAAGGAACGGGGGCGGGAGGCTGGGCTGGTCGGCGCAGGGTTGCAGCCAGCCAGCCCGGAAAACCTTCCCATCGGAACGCGCGTCGATGGCTCCACTGCGCCACCGCGAATCTTTACTAGTATGTGACAGTGCTCTCGCCACTCTACGAGTACTTTCAGAGAGGGCAATACTGCGAGGGTACAGGTTTCTGAGAATCGTTTCCGGAATCTCATACTCGGAAAACAGTGTCAAACTCAAACTTCTCGCGGATCTATCTCGCTATTCTGTGTCATGGGATATATCGCCGGGCGCGTACTCCGTATACTTTACCCACTGCAGTCAAGAGGCTGGACTCACGCAACCAGTACGCCCCGATATCTCATCTTGCCCTCTTCTAGTCTCTGGAAAGCGTCCCTGACAGCCTCCTGATTCAAGGGGAATGTTTCAATGACTGGCTTGATGTCATGAGTGGCGGCAAATTCCAGCATTTCCCGGTGGATCTCTCTGGCGGCCACCAGACTTCCCTGGATCTTCAACCCACTCAGGATGATGCCCATGTACGGCATTTTCAAATCGTCGTTGCTGACTGTGAGAGGATAGATCGTCCCTGAGGGTGCCATGATCGGCAGGTACTGATTCCAATCCGGCTGTGAGGCAGTAGTGACCAGTAAGTGATCGATGGGTTTCGAGACCTTCAGCTCCTTCTGTCCCTTTGTTGCGACAAATTCTCTGGCACCAAGCTTCATCGCCTCTTCCTTCTTGCTGTCACTGCCAGAGAATACCACAACCTCGCATCCCATCGCCGCCGCGAATTGGATTGCAAGATGACCGAGACCACCGACACCGATCACCCCCACCTTGTCGGTCGATTTGACACCGTGAAACTGAAGCGCGTTAAAAACTGTCGCGCCGCCACACATCAAAGGCGCCGCGTCCTCCGAAGAAATCTGATCCGGGATCTTGAACAGGAAATCTTCCTTCCATACAGCGTGCGATCCCATAGATCCTTGGTCCAGATTGGCTGTCCCGTATAGCTTGCGCTCGGCGCAGAAAGTTTCGGCGCCGCGAAGACATTGTTTGCAGTGACCACACGCATCTTGGAGATATCCCCATCCAGCGCGGTCTCCCGGCTTGAACATTGTCACCTCTTTGCCAACATTCTCGACGATACCGGCCCCCTCATGCCCAAGGCCCATGTCTTGCTCCTTGTAATGAATATCGGTGCCACAAAGGCCACTGTGTGTGATCTTGACGAGGACCTCTCTGGGGCCGACCTCGCGATGCGAAGTGGCTTTGTGGACGCCCTCTCTGCCCCCCTTGAAGATAGTGAAGTCAACCATTGTGAAAGTTTTGGTTGAGAATTGGTCTGGGCTGTTTTGCGCCTGATGGGATTAAGCAGTGACCGGATGTTTTGACCGTGAAATATCTGATTATGGGAATCAGTACGGGCTGCAGTCCCCTACTGCCTTTATATCGATTCGTTTTGCTGGCTACCCACCCTACATTACTCACCGAGATCAATTTTTCTCGTTCTACAAGGTTCGCGTCCCACATGTCCTTGACATCATACTGAGGTCAAGGTAGGCACCTGCATCAAAAGAACCATGGAAGGTTAAATTCTGGTGGTGACAGAGCCGAGCTAGCTTGGAGATCTCGAGGACGTTCCCGCTACGAGGGAAGAGATAGGCTAGCGAGCAGACGCATGCAAGTGCCTTGCATCTTGCTCGTGTTGAGTAAGACAGGGGCTCCATAGGACAGACTCAGATATCGACCGAAGCGACGCAAGCGAGCGCCTATGCTTATTGGTTGGCATGGACGCAGATGACGAGGGACCGGAACATTGCGGCGTGATGGCCTATCAACGTATGTACAGTACGAGGTACGTAACATGTCCATTGCCACCACTGCTTCCCGTAACAGCTACTCGTATGCTCAAACTCTCATGCCGAGAAGATGGTCCCACCCGTTTCTGACCGAGCTTTGAAGATCTTGGTACTGGCCTTACCTTGGCAGAAAGTGACGATGTGCATGCAGCAGCAGGCCTTTGATTACTAGTGACAAAGACGAAGGGAACTACGTACTCCGGAGGTACGGAATTGGATGATGCCTCCGGACACCATCCCTCTTCGGGATCGCCCTTCTCTCTGAGGAACTATACCCGCATTCTCTGGTTTGCCTCCCAACAGCTCTCATTATCAATTGTCGATTTCCTTTGTGTATCACTCATACTCGTTAGTGTCAACAGCACCTCATGTTGATTCTCTCGTGTGAGGAAACCTGTCCGCTCATCGACGGGCGTATGAGCCTCCCCGAGGAATCTCAATCCGGCAGATTCGCCAAAAGCCACGTTACCTTCCTAGACTGAAGAACTCTCCTCGAGATGCCAACTCGACGTCACAAATCTCGGATCTCTGAATTTTCAAGTATCCTCGTCTTCAGATTTTCAGTACAGCAACTACGATACTATGACAGCACGAACTGACAACGGAAACGGATTTCTCAGCAAAGTTCCTGCCGAAAGCAAGGTAGAATGAGTTGCTCTTGTCTGCTACAGAGCCTTCTCGGATCACTTTGCGCTTGCTTCTTAGAGAAGGTTTATTAATCCTCTTTAGGTCTCTCGTATTTATTGTTTACAACAGTCTCCTTCGCAAACAACCGTTCAAGTATGGCAAACATACACCTTGGATAGCACACCATCTTCCGGGGGGATGTAATCACAAAATGAACACGAGTCTCGCTGGGCACTATACTTTGCTCGAAGGGGCAGCAGACTTACTACTAGGTTCTAGTGCGAGCATGTACAGAGGCTTTGCGACTACTAAAGAGGAAGTACCGTTGTACTATCAGGGCAATTTGTGAATTTTATAAAACATTTTCGGGCTTGTCGGAAGGGGTTGGTGAGCGCCATCACAAAACGGGGTGAGCGTAAAAGGATAGCTGGACGCTTGCAGCCTGGACGCTTGACAGCATGAAATGAGCTGCTTTCAAAACACTTGTCAGGTGCTGTCTATCAAGCAAGGAAACATCAAAGATGCCATCCACCCTCGATCTCTCCGAATCACGAAGCCCATGGTACCTGTGTCCACCAGGCACGAAGATGCACATCCTAAACCTGGGGATCATGAGCGTGGATGAGGCATTCCTCCTGCAAGGCGCCAACGGCAGTTCCGGCAGCGATACTCACCCAGCACACCGACGACGAGACCTAGCCTACCTGGCGACTCTGATCGAACATCCCGAGGCTGGCCTGATCCTTTACGAGACAGGCGCCGCCGAAGAGATAGGAGAGCATTGGGGCCCCCAACGTACTGACCTCTTCGCTCGCACGACTTACGACAAGTCCAAAAATGGCCTCCCTGCTGCACTAGCCGCCCTCGGCCATAAGATCAACGACATCAAGGCCGTGATCATGGGCCACCTGCATCTCGACCACGCCGGCGGGCTTGAACACTTCTTCGGCACCTCTGTCCCCATCTACGTCCACGAAGAGGAATTCAAATACGCATGCTGGGCCGTGGCGACTCAGTCCGACGGCGGCGTCTACTTATCCGACTATCTTGCTCTGGACGGATCGCTGAACTGGCAGACATTCAGCGGCGCCCACGTTGACCTCTTCCGCGGTGTCACATTGCACCATTCTCCAGGGCATACGCCCGGTCTGTGCGCTATGCAGGTCAATTTACCCCAGGACGGGGCGTTTCTGTTCACCAGTGACCATGCGATTGTCAAAGAAAATTACTACGATGGACATCCACAAGGGTGTTTGGCGAGGGATCATGTCAGTTGGGTGAGGAGTAGCCAGATGCTGAAGAGGATTCAACGGGCGTTTGGGGCGACGGTGGTGTTTGGACATGATATTGATGTGGTTGAGGAGTTGTGGAAAGCGAAGAGATCATGGCAATGAGCCTGGGAGATGGTGGAGGCACTGGCTTTGGAATACATCTTTGAGCATCGAGAAGTTAACGTAGATACACAGTACGCACTCGTAGCAATGGTAGCATTGCGGCCAAATTAAGCGGCCAGAGGGTCCCCCGGGGCTTTTTGCGGTTTGACTCTTAAATTACGTCAATCATGTCGAGGCTCAAACTATCTCCAGAGATGTACGTAAAACGTGATGGTTGTGGCTTTGGCTGTTTGCGGAGGAGCAGCCTTGCATGAACGCCTTGCCCCGGGTAATTTGCTGCGGGCCTATTGGAGATCAACGAGCGACCGTTGGGTCGGGTCGGGCGCACCAGGCGCCCCTTGGTGAGTGGTGAACGTTCCACGCATCGCCAACGGTTAAGATCATCAAACCTGATGCTAATGAATCTTGTGGATTGTTCTGGCAGCAATCGTGGAGATGCTCAAGACGAAAACGAGCAGCAGGTCACTTTTACTTCGAATTGCACTCACCAGCACACCAATCAGATGCAGCGGTTTTCATACTCTTTTCGAACATGGTGCCGGTCAAAGAGAGATTTGAGTGAACGTACGGAGTATGGGTTAATTGCTTCATCAACGCGGTGAGGTAGCCCTGGACTAGCAAGTAGATTAAGTGCTAGGACCGCTCAGAAGAGCTAGTCACTAGGAGCTTCTCGATCGCCATTCCAGTTTAGGTTTATGCTCATGCGCTATGACCTCGCGTGAAAACGATAATTGTTCGCGACGGACGTCCGGCTGAGACAAGGCGAGGATGGAGATTTGTGCGAATGGGAAGTGAGTGCTGGATGCGAAGAGGAAGGAGAACATTCGATTGTAGTCGGCTTCGCCATGCTACTGTATACATAGTATGGAGATCTCTGTTGTACAACAGACGAGGGAGAACGGGTATGACGGCACGCAAGAATGATTCAAGGGTCTAGCCGTGATTCTGTGCGTCTTTGACGTAGTGGAACGGTGGCAAGGAAGCAGCCTGTAACTCCCACATTCTGTCACTGTTCGGAGAGTTTTTGCGTCAACGAGCGTGTCACCCAGCGACCCTGGCAATTCGCCCACAGTTCCATGTGAGATCTTGCGGCCAATGTCCCATTGACCAGCGATGTCTGGACTTGACGGTCATTCTACGAGGCGCGAGTTACCAGAGCTACTACTACCTCGTACTCGTCCTGGAAAGATTAGCAAACATGTGAGGCTGAGCGCGTGGCGAGAGAATACGAACAGGTAATCGATTAGGACTCGAATTTCAGCATGGCAATGTCATTGAGCTACCATTCAACTGTCGTTCCTCGAGTCCAAGACCATGATCGCATTTAAGACCCAGCTGCCTCAACCTGATCCTGTCCACTGGCGCCGAGGTCAATCTTGACGACCATGCACTTGCGAGATGTTGTTGGTTGGGAGCCGGATTGCGACCGGAGAGCCCCTGAACTAGCCAGAGCATGAAGCAGAGGCTGGAGCAGCCGTCCCTGGTGCGAGCTAGCCGTTCGGGGTGCAGTTGTGGCTTGGGGTTTCCTTGCAACACAACAAATGAGAAGCCGCGGCCATCATTGGGTTTCGGGTGGCTTTGGCCAAGGCGTTGGCCCGGCGTAAAAATAACCAGGGAGATCCCTTCCGTTTCTCAGTTGGCCTCTGTTTGGGCCGTCTTTGGCTGTGTTTCTCGCAGCCCGCTTGGAGTTGCTTGGTGTCTGCCGTCACTCATGATCGTCAACCGGGATGCCAGTGCGTGCGACCTAAAATCTGCTTGGTGGTGCAACTGCACCTGCGCCAGCACCTGCACCATCGAATCGTCCCGCTTCTGCAGTGTGCAGTCCCCCATCGAATCTGCACCCAACTTTTTCGCCTGCATCTCGGGTTGTTGCCTTTCTCTCACTTCTCGCTCACCACGAGACAAAGCACTATCACCCGTACGCTCTTTCCCTCACTTACTCTTCATTCATTCGTTTAGTATTCTTAGACGGGGCATCAGCTTGTTGCTGCTGGGCTAGGTGCGGCCGCTCACTGTCATCATATATTCTGGGCGACATTGTCACCTGCTTTTAGACCTCCATCGGCTGCGACTCCGCCAGCCCAAGCCTGGGTTGAACTCACCTTCTTCTTGCAAGATATACTCATCCGGCTCAGCCCCTTCACATCATACAGAACGCTATTCGTTTTCACACACTCTCCACAGTCTTAGTCAATGCTCTCCTTTCGCCGTCTCTGCGACCCCGTTTGTTCCAAATCTACCCTACATACGGCCTGGTTGCCACCACTCTCTACAACCATCACAACTGCTCAACACAAAATTTCGCAATGAGCCGTCCTAACTACATCGAATTACCCCCCGACAGCTCGCGTTCGGCCAGTGCGCTTTCAAGGAGTGGATTTTCACCTCGCATTCAGCACTTCGATGGAGATGTCCCGCCTGCGTTATCACCCTTGGACGCAATTGCTGCACGAAGTCGAAAGTTGGCCAAAGAGTTGGAAGAGACCAGGAAAGCCGGAGAGCGACGGATGAGCAGGTTGTCGCCGCAGATTGTAACAGATTCCCTGACCGAGCATCAAAACAACCGTCCCCCAATCTTTCGAGCCTTATCCGATGGCCTGGATACCGTCCCGCCTCTACCTGTGCTTGAAAAGGATCGCGGTGGTAACTTTGCACGAGTCGCTCACCCTCTAAACCGACCAGCCTCTCAACGTATTCGGATGGGCAGCATCGCATCCAAGGCCGCGGACGAACAAGACACCAGACAGGAGTCACCAGTACATGATTACTTTGGTGCTCCCCGAGTAGAATCTCCTCCGCCTCTTGAACAGCGAGGACCGCAGTCACCCCCTCCTCAAGCCGGGTTGTCAAGACAGATCTCGACCACTTCTCAATCAGAGCTGAGCGCGACTTTGGCACCTCCCAGGTCCCACTCAGATAGATTAAGACCGTATCAGGATTCTGACGACGACTATACCAGCTCCAACGCCGGCTCAACCTTCTCCCAGTCAAGGAAACTTTCCTCGAGCAGTGGTTTCTCTGCTCCGCATTCCCCGATCTCGCCATACTTACAATCCCACGGCCGCACGCCGTCGAGCGGCTCGCTTGATTCTCCCTCGAAACCCACACTGACGCGAAATTTCTCGCGTCCCCTGAGCTCCGCGAGCTTGACAAATCTCAAAGCAGAGAAGAGCCCGTCGACAACAACATTCACAAACCGCATAGGTCAGCTCCGGCCAGCAAATTCTTTCGATAATTCTAGCTCTACACTGAATGCATACCTGGCTGGTGAAGCGTCTTCATACACTCATGCAACCTACAGCCTACCGCGCGGCAAAGATGTGTCTGGCCGTGCCTCCAGGGTTTTCTCTGCCCTATCGACGCCGCATTTTGAATGGCAGGAACCTATGTTCCCAGGCACCCCTCCGCTAGAGGGCAAAAGTAGCATGGACCTCCCAGTTCCGTCACCGATGGCTTCGGCACGGCAGAGCAGGGAGGACCAAACCCAGAGATCCGGATTATCGTTTGAGCTCAACGCAGAAACTTCGCTTGTTGCTCAAGACCGACCAGCGCCCGCAACGTCGTATTACACGCCAACAGGTTCTGTTAGATCAAACGATTCTTCAGGTTCGAGGCCTTCCCTAGGCCAGCTACCACCTCCTCCTTCAGGGTTTATGCTACCCCCTACCCCTCTATCACCCGTTGAGGAAATGTCACATTCTTCAAGGTCAACCAGCACCGTTCGGCCTACAACCGCTCGAAATGGCAGTAATTATCAAGGGCTTTCGGCCGACGATCATGTCACAAAAGCAATCGAACTTCATCAAGATGGAAAACTGAATGAGTCGGCGTACCATCTCCGAATAGCAGCCAACAAGGGTCACGCGACTGCGATGCTGTTGTATGCCCTTGCTTGCCGTCATGGCTGGGGTCTCCGGGCAAATCCAAGGGAAGGCGTACAGTGGCTTCGCAAGGCTGTAGATTGCGCCATGCTCGATATCGCGGAGGATGAAGATCCAACGACCAGAAAGCCGGGTGTCGATTTCCATGACAAGATGGCACATCGTGCCCAGTTCGCTCTGAGCGTGTACGAACTCGGGGTCTCTCACCTCAATGGTTGGGGTGTCGAGCAAGACAAAACCTTGGCCTTGCGATGTTTTGAGATAGCCGGCAGTTGGGGAGATACTGACGCCTTGAGTGAAGCTGGCTTTTGTTATGCCGAGGGGATTGGCTGCAAGAAAGATATGAAGAGAGCGGCCAAGTTCTACCGGATGGCAGAGGCGAAAGGGGTCAGCATGATCGGAAACAGTTGGTAAGCTTTGACGAACTGTGAGTTGTTTGAGCAATTACTGATCTACCATGACAGGATCTACAAAGATAAATACAACGATTCCGATGACGAGGGCAATCGAGCTCGGTCTTCAGAAAAGACTTCTTCACCGAAGCCTCGCAACAAGTCCAAATCCCGGGGGATCTTTGGACGAAAGAAACCGACGCCTCAACCTTGACATGAAAAGCCTACCGAGGATGGACCTTGACCTTTGTCTTGTCACTGTCCGAAAAGTGTGAGCGGTATCGCGACGGAGCTCAGCACGATTTGGCTGTGGTTCGACCACTTAATTCACTTGACGAAGATCATGTATTATGAACCCATATATGGGCAAGGATATCTCTACGCTCTTGACGAAATCCGATCTGATCTGTACCGGCTATCGAGGGAACATATACGACCCCTTTTGAACTCTATGCTTGCGCTATTCTACCCATGTAGGATTCTATACTCGTAATGAAGTTGACGGCCGCTCGAAGATGGGTTTCCATCTTCCGTAGACCGCTGACACTCGACGAAACGCACTTTTCCTGGTCCATGATTGGCCCTCGAGGGGGATCCGATGACTAAGCCATCGTTCTCTCAATGTAACCAGCCTCGCATTGTGCGTCAATGTGCGGTATGCAGTACATAGTCTATACAGCCTTGATGAGTCTGTCTGTTCATTCTAGCACGTGAATTGGATAGCACCTACACTAGTGCTTGTGGCTACCTTTTCCCACCGGCACGGAGAGGAGGGTCTTCGACGTCAAGCGAACAATCATGACTCCAGCACAATCACGATTGCGAGAACATGAACGGGGCCAAGAACAGGGACAACTCCCCCTTGAGCTGAAGACCAATGCCGAAAAGACGCAGGGGCGGGCACAGACACACATACCCACGTCTATACCCAGCGTTTCCATCAAGAGCCGTGCCCTGAATGAATATCAGATCCCACTTCTCGTGGGGAAACTCGAATCCCGCCTCCCATACTCGATCCCTTTACTACGGAGAATTCAGTTCCATTTACAGCGAGAGCGTGCGTCGACGACGGCGCGGATCTTCGTCGCTGCTGCTGTGCGTACCGATTCTGCTGGTGACGGGAAGCGTCGGCTCTCCTCGGACGAGCACGATGATGATCATCCATGGGAGGAGGACCATCTCGATGGATGGTTCCTCGAAACGCAGTCGCTCGAGAACCCCTGGATCGCCGCACACGCCGATCTCGTCAACGCGGGACAGACGCAGGTGTGGGTGTTTGGGAGCTGGGAGGCGGCGGCGGCGGCATCATGGTCCTCGACGGCGGGGAATGGGGTGTCTTCTATGGGTGCGGATCCGAATCCAGTGCACAAACGCCTCCTCCACGCCCTCTTCACATATCTCTCCCGCGAATTGATCCCGTCACTCCCGCCGGACCCGCCGGAGGAATGGCTCGCCCTGGGCCGAACGGGCAAGTACCTGAGCAGGCCGTACTCGCGCGACAAGGTCCTGTTCGGCACCGTGAGCGACAAGCTGTGGACTCTGTTCCCGGAGAGGGCCAGGACGCGCACCGACGCCGGGTATTGGAAGTACTTGTTCGGCGGGTCGAAGAGTTCAAATCCACCACAATCACCGCCATCGCCACCCCGATCGCTTTCGCTGATATCGTTGCCGCCAGGCTACCGGTTCGGACCCATGCACGACCGCGATCTCCAGACCGTGCTGGATAGGACGCCCATCCCACGCACGCTGAACACGTTGCGCCAACTGGTTTCGGTGGGGGTATTCCACGAGGAGAGTACGAGTACGAGTACGAGGGCAACTTCAAGTACAAGAACCGCCCCCGTGGGATGGGGTTTCCTAGGCAAAGACGCGAGTCTGTCGTCGTTGCACACCGAGGTCGAGCATCGTGGCAAGGGGCTCGCCGTCGCGTTGGGGGCCGAGTTGTTGAGACGCCAGCAGGAGCAGCAGCATCAGTGTGTGGTGGTGGTTGATTCGAGATGGGGTGAGAACAGCGCGGAGGAGAACAACGACGACGACGACGACGACGCACGAGTGGCAAAGGCAACGATTCCGTCGTCAAGGCCAACACCCTGGTGGGGACACGCGGACGTTAGCCAGCACAACTTCGCGAGTCGGCGGGTCATGGAGAAACTGGGCGGGCGGCCGGCTTGGATGGTCATGTGGACGGAGGTGGATATCCGGGTATTGTTGGGTCTGGCTCGGGGGGAGGGGTCGTGACAGGAAGGGAGGGCGTGAGCGTATGGGCCATCACAGATGATGAACGTGCTAGGCAGAAAAGTGCAGAAAGAGAGAGACGACGGTGGTATAGTTCCTGAGAAGGTAGGTACGTAGGTCCCTGATCGCGGTCTGCCATGTAGGTAGTACAGGGACTGCTAGCCGGACGACTGACTGACTGACTGACTGACTCATACATAGCGCGTAGGCGGGGGGTGATCGGCCGGCAAGCAAGACCGCCTACGGGGTACTCGGTACAGGTGTGAACAGTGACGGCGACAGCGGTGTATCGAGTGCGTCCTTCTTAGGGCCTACTGTAGCTCGGGACTACGAGACGCACACTATTGCGCCGCGCGGAGGAGAGATGACGCCATAGAACATACATGAGTGACAGTGACTCGGTCAAGTACTTCGTACTGCAATGCTTGCGGACTCGGTTTCTGGTAGCTAGCACAGGGCCTAGACTGTAGTAGAATCATCGGTGAGGTCTTTCCCTCAACATCTGAGATTGAAGGGGTATAGATAGAACTTCATTATCGACTCATCCTCGGGTACTGTGGCTATTTGTAGCATTACCTCCGATGCACCTCGTACACCATGTATATATATCCTTCGTTGCAACTCGTGTATCCTCAAGGCGCTGTCAATCTGTGGTATCGTCATATAAACCGTTCCTTCCGGTGTCATTCATATATACAGTCCTCGTTAGAGAAGTTCTCCCTCAGGTCCGCACTCTCGTCCATGACTCAACGCTGGACGGAAGCGAGGGGAGTAACCCTCAACTGTCTTTATTCGTAACCCATCATCCCATTATGTACGCCGTACTTCAACCCAGTTTGTCGAGAGCGTCGTCCGTTCGCCCGGCCTCGACGCGCCGCAATTTCTCCTGGTGCTCCACATTCGCTATGGCGCTCTGCAGCGCGCTCGTCAAGTCAATGTGGAAGAACGGCCTGTTCAAGCCGTGGACGACGGCGATCTTCTTCACCGATGCTCTGGCATAGGCTTTACTACCTGTAATCTCCTTGGCCAAATCATTGTCCTGGCTTGAAGTCGTCGAGTGCGAGTCATCCTTGTATTGACCTGCCTGAGTGATTTCGTCACCCTTTGACCTGCTTCGTGGGCGGCCGTGTTCTTCGTCCTGGCCATGGCGGGAGAGACGGCGGTTTTGTTCAGCTTCGGCGGCTTGAGCGGCGGAATCGGAGCCGCCAATCTCGGCGACGCTGAAGATGGGTTTCCAGCGGTGGATTTCTTCTTGCGGGACCGTGGGGAACCCAAACCCGGCAGAGGCGAGGGCGCGCTTGGTCCATCGGTTATTAATGTTGGCGAGGTGCCATTGAACGGGCTCGGGGGTGGCGTAGCGATCCAATTGATTGCGGATGTCGATCAGGTCCTGCACGCTGGTCACGTCGACATTGTTGACGGACTGGAAGTCTAATATCACAGCCTTGAGAGTCGGCAAGTGCGAGTTGTCTGCTTCGGTCTTGCCGCGTCTGGGTCCCGGGTTGTTCCAGGGACGGTCACCAGGCCGTGGCCATGAGTCAGGATTGGTTCGCCTTGTATGCGCGAAAATATATTCGACAAGATAGTCCGTGTAGTGGCTCGCGTTTGGATAGTTGAACCCCTCGCTAAATCGGTAGATGAAAATACCCGGATAAGGGGATTCCACATGAATAGATGGGTTGGAGCCATCGTTGTGGTCCAAAGGAAGGAAGATATTTCGCTCGGCCGTGTCGTCCGGCTTCGGCTGGTCGTGGAACTTGTCTTCGACCAAATGGTCGCCAATGACAGAGTGGATCTTGACCTTCCCAACGAAATGACCGTGTGCCTTCACCACGCGGTAGAGGAGAACGGCGGCGCTGATGCTGATCGTGGTGTAGATGCCGTTTTCGATCGAGGAGAAAATGGTGACAAACACGCCGACCAAGAAGATGATGACTTCTAGAGGGGAGACGCGCCAGAACTGGTAGAGGACGTTGGGAGGCGTGGGCAAATCGAGGACTGCGTGGATGATGACGGCCGAAAGTGCGGCATTGGGAATGTAGAAGAACATGGCTGGAAGGGCGTAGAGAGCTAACAACACCACAATCGCGGTAATGACACCGGCAAAGGGCGTTCTGACACCAGCCTTGGACTTGATCGCCGTTCTCGAGAAAGACCCGGTCGCAGGGTAAGCTCCGAGGAAAGGTCCGAGCAAATTTGTGACACCAATGGCGACAAGTTCCTGGGATGGGTTGATGGTGTAGTTGTTGATCCGGCCAAAGGACTTGGAAATCGCAATGTGCTCGATAAGCAGGACAATAACGGATGCAGGCAGTTCGCTGGCAAAGTAACGGATGATCTCGGTATTAATTGTCGGAACCGCAGCGTGTTTGAAGCCACGGGGAACCTTGCCCAGAAGTTGGAACTTGGGCTTCTCGCGATGGTTTCGGTTGACGAGGTAGGCGATCAGGATGTACAGGCAAAGCACGAACGCCGTTCGGAGAGTGCTGAGGAAGAAAAACAACTTGGCTCGATGGGGCATCTTCTTTGCACACCGGTTCAGTGTGAATCGAATCAGATAGAGCAGGAACAGGGCGGTCAGACCGATCGCAGCGTCGAGTTTGGTGTGGCCAAGATATTTCAAGGTGTTGATGACCACCATATAAGTCGCGTCGCGGGTGTTGAATCCTTTGACCTTGATGCCCATCAAAGTAGGTACCTGGCCGACCGCAATGCTGATGGCGGAACCCGTAATGAAGGCTGAGATGGCTGTCAGAGGGATGAAGTTGACGATCCAGCCACACCTAATGAGCCCGATAAAACAGATGATGGCTCCTGCAATGACGGCCAAAGCCGACGCAATGACATGGCCAGGGACTTCTGGATGGTCTTCCTGGACCTTGTTGACAACATTGCCGACGATGGTGGACATAACCGCGACAGGGCCGATGGTGATATCTTTGGAGGTAGCAAAAAACCAGTAGATGAGGACACCCATGAAGGAGGAATAGAGTCCATACTCGGGAGGGAGCTCAGCCAGCTTGGCGTACGCCATACTCTGAGGAACCACCACCGCGCCGACGGTAATACCGGCGACCAGATCTCCGACCAACCATTGAGTGTTGTATCGCATAATCCAATGGGTGAACGGGAAGAGGCTGCGCAGGTAGGTAAACCATTGTTGTCGGGTAGGGGAGAGGTCTTTGATCCAGTCGATAGTCCTGGGTTCCTCCTCGACGTACGAATCGGCGGTACTGACGGAATATGTCGACTCGCCGCGGGTCACAGCATCATTGCGATAGTCGAGCTTGATGCCGAGCCCTTTGGCCAAACCGTGACCAACTTTGGATTGAAGGGACGCCATTGTCACGTCTAGCAGGTCTGCTCAGAGGCTGGTAGAACGTGCTTCCGGCGGGTGAACCTAATGGAGGCTCGAAGAATGTAGGGAAGGGCCAAAGCTTTTAAAAGACGGGAAACGGGAGAGGTGCTGATACGTATATATGGCAGGGGAGTGGCGTCAGGGTGGACTTCCGGTCAGAGTTTGAGCCCTAGCTTTGGTGCAGATTGGCTTTGGCGAGCCTAGATATGGATCTGATTTGGCCCCTGCACGCCCCGGTCGCGGGCGCTCACTTTTCAAGTGGTTAGGTATGCCAAGCCCGATAGTGTGGGTGGGTAGCGGTAGGCGGAGACTGGATGACCGCGACAAGCACGTACGTACCAGGGTGATAGTGGGTCGGCGGCTTGCAGGAAGGCTGCTAAGGACTATCTTGCGAAAACGGGAGGTCGCTTGATGTCGAGATTAAATGAGAATACGTGTGGCGACGGCGCCAGCGTTCTTGTGCCTCCGGTCCGCCTTCTTGCTGCGGTAACAAAGGGAAGATACCGCAACTGTCTGTGTTCCTGCCCCGACAAGGCTACACAGGCATCGCAGGGCTAGATGCTCCTAGGTGATCCTAGGCTGCATCATACGGTAACGGCACCACGTACGATGATGTTGTATTGAATAATATAAATAAGAAAGATGGGGGAGGCGTGCAAGCTTCGAACACAGTTTCCGCCTTACGAGAGCTTCTGCGGCAGAAACAAGCGAGGGCCCACGCGGATGCTCTGTGAATCCTTAACAAGCGAGATCTCGACCAGCATGACATCGGTCAAGAGGCACACGAGGCACCAGAAGGGATCGAGAAGATCCCCGACGCCGGAGTTGCTGCAGGACGGAGCGGAGTTTTCATTGGAGCTGTAACGGGCGGCGCGATGGTGCCATCGAAGGCGTGCGTCCCGCCATGGTCTTCATTCTTGGATGGTGAGCTCGTGCTCATCGTCAAATCGCCGCCACTTGGGAGCACGAACAGCAAGCTCCGTGCAAGGAGGCAAAGTTTCCAGGACGACTGAACAAGCACCCAGGCTTAGCACTGTCAAGCACGGTGGCTGCTGTCCCAGAAACGCTTCGCTGCCCAAGTACCAGGAGCAGTCTTGGAGCTGCTGTCAATGGTCACACGCGATAGCCAAGACTGTGATACAACCACGAACCAAGTCTCCCCGGCGGTTGCTGTTGACAGGGTCGTGGTTCGAGGAGGGAGCGGGCGCGACGCATTTCACGTTGCCGTTATGTTTGAGTTTGGAAAGGGTCCTGACCATGTCGTCGGTGTTGAAGACATGATGGATGAGGGCAGCAAAGGCCAACTGCTGATCCGCGGATCATGATCGTCATGCTGCCGGGTGTTGGAGCCTCAGCCTGTCTCTTTGGGAGCTCCGCAAAACTCTACCACGAGTTTTCTGCACATCTTGCCCAGTGCGACGCATTGGTGGGTCGCCATGCTCGCATGCACTGCGATTAAACGTGGTTAGGAATGATACCGCGGACAAAGTGTGCGAGAGTTCTCTTACTCGAGCGAAATGGCGTGCTCGATCCTCAGTTTGCAAATGCGAGGCTTGACGTCTGTGCCGTCGAATCAGGGCCGCCTAGATTGCGGCATGCCAGGTTCCTGGCTTGTCCATTTGTGGGATAGACATGCAGTTCAGAAAACGTCCAATCTCCCGTCCAATCACTCCAAGCCTCTCAGCCGGGTGGTGCCCGCTAATTGCTGATGCAATCTGCGCCATAATGATCCCATCCTCACCTCCAGCGAGTGCGGACGCATCAGAGCTCGCCCGCTGACCCTCGCTCGCCTCGAAGAAGTCTTGTTTTTCTTTACGCAAAGGAGGACGCCACATCGCTCTGAGAGAATTTCGATCCCATCCCTTCCGATCGCCAGGAACAAGTGTGCAAAAGCAAAGCGTAGAGGTGAGGTGAGGTGAAGTCACAGTGAGCTGGAAGTGAGTGAACGCGGAGGAAGATACGCACATGGCCGATAAAGATTCCCATTTCGGTTGACCGCTTTTTGGCCAATACGTGCCAAGGAAAGCATGGTGAACCCCGAACATGCACTCCGGCCATCAGCCACCGGCACGCCTTGCGCCATGCTCGTGTTGCCTGCTGTTGACTATGATACTACTAATCGCTTCTGGTTTTCTGCGTTGAGAAGATTTCAACAGTTTATGCCCACATGGTAGTGGATCTTAGAGCTCCTTGTTACGAGCACCGCCCGGAAGAATCTCCCAAACGGCCAAAGTCTGCGCCTCGGGGCTTGCCCTGTGACGAGGGTAGACCCCCCTCAACTTCCGTCCCTCAACTAATTTTGGAGGGGAGTAACGCACTGCGGTGGAATGGTGTCACAGTGTCAGGAACTCCGTACCGGCGAGAAAGGTCCTTTACCTGATCTGATCTTCCGTGCCCCACGCTCCCAGATGCACGAGCTTTCATCTCGGAGCCAAGGACAGATTCGCCGATAGGAAGCGAAATAAAGTCATGCGCTACTGTGCGATGGGCTCTGACTCCAGATTCCATTTCATAGAATAGTTCACATGTGCTCTGTTGTTGTGATAGACACTTGGCGCATCAAGCAGTGAGTACCGCTCCGGTCTGCACCCTAGGTCTTTACAGCATGTAACCTAGCCAGGCGTCGGCAGGAATTAGTCTTTCCCTACTCACCACCCATTCCATGTCCCCGATTCTATCAGGCATTGCAGGCCCATCTAATCCCGTGGTGTACCTGCTGAGATCCAAGGCGGGCACCTTAGGTCTAGCCGCGGCCTCAGTCGAAGCAGTTCCTTGCATCGCTCCGTCTTGCTCCGGTGAGACTCCAGGTGCGGCAGCTCCTCCACCGAAACGCCTATGTCGATCGACTGTCCTGTCCCATTTCATGCGCCATGCCATGCCCGTTGAATACTCCGTAATCGAATATCAAATGCAGGAATACCTCACGGTCGCTAATGCTTTGGAATCGTCCGCTGGTTGCGGCGATCATCTCGTCGCATCTTCGCGAGCCTTCCGTCTAATTCATCTCTGCGTGTCTCGTTCGCCGTATCACCTGAGTCGTTGCTTCACTGAGATGCGCATTGCACCCTCTCTGCACCGGGCGGAATGCCATCTTCGTCGTCATCATCACCGGCGGCGCCATGAGCTCGTGCGTGCTGGCGAGGGTCAACTTCTTCCAGGTCGAAGTCTTCAACCATGCCATCAACAGGCGGCAGCTTTTGTTGCATGCGAGGCGGTAGGACTTGCTCGAGGAGCGGGAGATTTTGAGTGTTGATCGTAGTCTTGTCGGGGAACTTTACGTCGAACTGGATGTACAGGTTGCCGAAGTCATGGTGTCTTAGGGATGGCATTCCCTGACCCTTGATCACTTTGATGGCTCCTGGTGCGGGTTAGCTGGGGCAAGTCTTGGACCCGGGGAAACGAGCAAACTTACCGGGAGTGATAGGCTCGCCAGGGTAGATGTTTACGGTCAACCAACGGTCATCAAGATGCTCGATGTAGATCTGACCACCGGCCAGCGCAGTCAACAGATCAATCTCGGCATGGTAGAAGAGATCATCGTCCTTCCGCTGGAATCGGGGATGGGGTTTCTGCTCAATTTCGAACACGACGTCTCCTGCGAGAACTCCAGGCATCTGGTCACCCTCGCCGCGGAATTCGATCTTATGGCCGCTCTTGACGCCACGATCGACGTGAACATGGAGGACCTTGCGTTCCACGACCGTCTTCTTGCCCATGCAGCGCTTGCATCTGTCTCGCTCGCGGATGGTCTCTCCCTCACCCTGGCAGTCGGGGCAGATTGTCTGGAAGCGCTGGATCATGGGTCCCATCTGTCTCATCATGGTCTTCATACCCGCACCATTGCAACCTGCGCAGGTTTTGACCGCGCCCTCCTTGCCTCCGCGCCCTTCACATTGCGGGCAGATGACAGACTTCTGAAGAGCTAGTTTTGAGATTTTCCCCTTGTAGATGTCCTCCAGCGACACTTTATGGACGTGGTGGATGGTTCGTGCTTTCTTTGGGCCAGTGTCACGCATGCCACCCCCGAACATGCCTCCGAAGGACGAGCCGCCTCCGAAGAATTGTGCAAAGAGGTCTTCTGCGGCCATACCGCCGCCGCCCATGCCTCCTTGTTCTAGTCCTTCCTCGCCATATTGATCGTACAATGATCGTTTCTGGGGGTCGGAAAGGACTTCGTATGCTTTGGAGAGGTCTTTGAACTTTTCGGCCGCGTCGGGGTTGTGTGCATTCTTGTCTGAGCGCGGTCAGAATCTTGCTGCGCGACATGGTCCGCAAAAGATGTCCTTACCAGGATGATGCTTCAGAGCGCCCTTCTTGTATGCCGTCTTCAGTTGAGCCTCTGTAGCCGTGACTTCAACCTGGACAAGTCAGTCGGGACTGTCTCAGCCTTGCGGAGAGAAAAGCCCAAACTTACCCCAAGAATCTCATAGTATTTCGTCTCCTTAACCATCTTGCTAGGATCTTTTGTCGATTGTGAGGATCAATACTCTGAACCGACTTTGTTGAAGAATGTGCAGGTGGAGAGTGGAAAGATTTGTCCGTCAACGGAGGAAGAGAAAGTTGGAGGCGAGTTCCGCCGACCGAGGTGGAGAACAGAAGTGAAGGTGAACTGTGAATGAGGTCGACAAGCGCTGGGTGAGTGGTCAAGGCCGAAGACTGGTGCAGGTGTAGGTGCTGAGCTCTGGACTATGATTTATGAGTCTAGGTTCTGGCAAACACTGGCGATTCGCATTGTTTATCAGTCAGCGGCTCTCTGCAGTCTGTCGTGAGGCAACGATAATCCCTGTGAAAAAGTGCATCACGGGCTTTTGCCAGGCGCTTCGATCAGATTCTGTAGGTTTCCTCCGGCTTTAGCGACAGATCTGCCCGAAGCCGATTCGCAAGCAGCGGAATCTATTATTTTCTTGGCATATGATTCGCTGCCGCAACCCCGTCTTTCTCCACAAATATTATGAACAGAAAGTGTTCTCTGCTCCCTACCGAGTACCGTCACTGACGAAAATATGAGCCTAAGGAGCCACCTGCTTAAACAAATGAGTAGCCTCTGGATTATAGGTATGCAATCATACACATGAACCTCAACTCTATGGAAATCAGATTATTCATCTGCCACCGCCACTTTTTTGGGGGAGCGAGCGCCCGGTGAAAGGGATACGGTTCGTCGGAGGTCCCGTCTCGAGCTAAACACTATGATTCCGCCTTGCAGCTACGGGTCATTAGGCAGATATGCGGCTGAGCCGCAATCACCACAGCCGCTATGAACGCCCTCTTTCTCATCTACCGTACGCGAATCAGAGTATTCGAGAATGAGCAGTGTATCGTTTCCTAACGCGCATCTCTAAAATTTGGTCAGACGCGTAAAGCATAAAGCTCGACCACGGGCGCCGCTCACTTGCTGAACGTGTTCACAGGCAACCGATAAACGTCAATCGTCCAGTACGGCCGCCTTGTCCCCTCCCACTCCTTGCTCCCATGCAAGTCCGCGGGGACGTCAATATCCTCCCACGTGGTCTCAAACCCGGCTTCGCGGAGATCAATCTCGGCAACCTTGGTGTACACATCATAACAGATTTGTCTATCCGCACCAAGCCCGTTGTACCAGCCGAACCTCCCTTCGGGAGTAAGTAGCTGAACGACATACTCCGAAAAGAATTCCTTCAGCGCCGTATAATTTTCCGCAAAAGTGTCATAGTAAATGGCGTCCAGTTGCACGCCCTCCTCCACCAACTTCGGCAGCACATCCTGCCATCGGCCTTCATGAATGATGACACCAGGTTTATCGTACCATCCCTGCTCGCGCAAATGCGCATGAACCTGCGGGTGCGCCTCGACGATATGATGCTCGGCGGGATCGTGGGTTTGGATGGCCGTGTCGACTAGGCCCATGCCGTGGCCAACGTTCATTACTCGGAGTCCCTTCTTGGGTATTAATGTCTCGGCATGTCGCTGCATGATTTTAGATTCCCATATCATCATAACCGCATTATCGCTGTCATCCAGGAGAATCCCAGGCTTATACCGCAGCTGACTCTTGAGATAAGCGTGGTTGTCCAGAGAGACGTCATCCAGGACCTTTGGCTCGACGACCTGTTCGACTGCTTGGGCGTCTTCCAACGAGAGTTTTTGTTTCTTGACGGCCGGTTGGTCGCCATCGGTCTCTTCATCGTCGTCGTCGTCGTCGTCGCCCAAGCCAAGCGCCTCCATCTTCGCGAAGAGGAGTTCCGCCCGCACACCAGCCTCAACCATCATCTCGTAGATCTTGCTCTGTCCCAGCCGCAACGCCACGCAGCCGGGCGTTTCGTCCCCTTTATTCAGGTCGTTCCATATTGCGCCGTTCTCGAGGAGTAATTCAACTGTCTTGATCGCGTCGTCGTCGGCCTCCTTTCCATTCTCGACTTTCCCGCATGATGCGATTGCTGCGTGCAACGGCGAGGACGCAAGTGCGGTGGGATCTTGTACGTTGGCAGATCCGTTCTTCAGAAGGATCTGAAGAGCGGGCACGTCATGGCGCTCTGCCGCGGAAATAATGCGTTTGGCGAGGAGGATGTCTTCTTCTGATGCTTGCTCTGCCATGCTTGGTTTACGTTTCTTTTTGCTGCGGAGTCGAGGCTTTGTTGTTGTGCGGAGGGGAGATTTTTGTGCAAGGGTACGGCTCGATAAGACTAGATTAGATCAGATTAGATTAGATACTGCTCCTAATATCTGGCTGTGTTCAATGAATAGTATGTACAGTTGGGTTCGTGCCCATGATTTCTATTACACTCCTTGAGGTCCCTGTGATTGAACCAGAATAGGATTTTTTGCGCTAAAGGCCCAGGCCTATGGTTCAAGAACCATTTCCTCGGCATCAAAGTCACGACATAGCGGTATCGCGCATATCTTGGTGTGGAAAACGGTCCACCTGCCAACTGCCGGGTTTGGTGGGAGCCCTGACGTCTCATATCCAGCCCGTTGCCTCCTGTCTCGCGAAATGATCCATCACACACGCCTGAACCTCAAATCCAACCGATTCCTCCTTGGCTTTGTGGTATAAGCGTCCACCTCTTCGATGCCCTCATCGTCGACAATCTCCGTCGTCCAGTTCGAATAAATGCTCGCCACCAGCAGTTTAATTTCTTGCGTGGCTAGGTGACTCCCAATGCACATGCGTCCGCCGCTCCCGAAGGCCCAGAACCAGCGATGCATCTCCCTGAGTTGCTCCTCAGACGTATGACTCGGAAGCCAGCGCGTGGGGAGGAAGGCCTCTGGATTTGGGAAGACGACGGGGTTGCGGTGAAGAGTGTACGGCATAGAGGAGACGCGGACCCCACCGGGGATGTTGCTGTACGGACCTAATGTGCTTCCGCCGGGGACGTTCGGGGAGATTCGTGGTTCGATACCCGGGATGGGGGTGTGGAGACGCAGTGTTTCCATAACGATGGCGTGCAGTAGCGGAAGGGCATCTATCTGCTTTGGGTCAGGTAGCTTGAAGTCGTTGGCTGGGTCGCAGCTGGCGGGGAGTGGCCACTTGATGGGTGGAGTCAGGTTGAGCACTTCCTGTCGGAGTTGGTCTTGGAGGGAAGGGCTTTTGCTCATTTCCCAGGACAGGTAGGTTAGAGCGATGGCGGAGGTTTCGTGCCCGGCGCCGACTTGGTCGAGCATCTCGCTGTAGATTTCGGCGGTGGTGGTGTCGCTGCCGCTGGGGTGGAGATTTTCGTGTCGAGTGGTGGGGAGCGTGACTTCCCCTACTGCTTTGCCGGCATTTGGGTCCTTTTCGCGCAGTTTTGTGATGCCCGTCTTGAATTGCTTGTAGACGATCGGATCGTCGCCGGGGTATGCCAGTGCGTTGTCTTCACTTTCGGACAGATGTTTGTCGGCCGCACGACACATGCCGGCGTTCCAATCTTCCAGCAAAACATTCGCCTGATCGACAAAATACGGCACGACCTGCAGCCCGAGACTCCGGGTCAGCTTCTTCAGCCAGGGTGCTTCAGCCGAAAAGAACTCATAGTCCCTCCTGCAATGGTACTGGTGGAGGATGTGTCGTCTTTGGGCCACGTTCTGGATGAAGTTCGTCCCGGCAGACAGGCCGAACTGGTAAGCAGACATAAAATCCATTGCAATGGCGTTATGCAGGTCGTGGACATCTGTCGGTTCGCCCGTTTCAGACAGTTCCTGGAGCAGGGGGAGAATTCGAGTAGAGAATAGAGCATGCGAATTGGCGGCGACCTGTGGGGACGAGGCAATGTAGGTTTTCGAATAGACGTTGGCCATGGTGCGTTTCTTCTGGGAATGAGGTCCGTGGTGGATTGTTGAGAACATGTTCATGACACTGTTGCGCTCATTAACGAATGCATCGAGGCGAAGGCAATCAGGTCGACTGACCCATATGAGCCAAACCGCTGAGGGTACCATGCATGCTTCTCCCACCCACCGGCGTAGACGGTCTTGATGCCATTCTCGACGCAATTGACGCTCAACTCGTTGGCCCCCATCCGCACAACGGACCCATGTTTCAGGTGTGCTGCGTATGTGACAGCGTTGTTTCTTTCCATGTATCGCTGATAGGTGATCCATAGGTCGCCAAAGATTGGAATCGACCAGTGAGCGGAGGGAATGTGTTTCAGTGGATGGAACAGCAGAGGGTGGACAATGAATCTGTACACGCACAATACAGCCAAGGAGCTGAATGCAAGCAATGGGAAGATTGAGAGCGCCATTGTCGCTGGCTGCCGATAGTAGAACCAGTATAACGCCCCTCTATCTGGCGGCCTCTCGTGCAATACTTTCTGTCGTTGGTGAGGAGCCCTCCAACTCGATGGATGGATGGAAGTTAACAACGATCTGCGGTGCACAGATGTTGAAAACCCGAGACCCGACTGTCGAGATAGCTATATTTCCTTCGATGTTTCTGTCACACGGAGATGTGAGCGGCGTCAGTCATAAATAAACCGATCCAAACCCCTAATGTTAAGAGTAGACGAGCAAGATAGCATCGGCCTTCCATTAGGGAGGTTGCCCACACATCTGCAGTCGGCTGTCGCACAAGTCCGTATGCAGGACATATTCATCCTGGGAAGATTATTGGTTCGTCTGGCAGCAGCAAATACGTCCAGATGCTCGTCAAGAAGCAAAGACGAGGCTCAAGACAGATGTTGAGAGATGCGGTATCGAGGTGCCATGTGAACAATAGATAGCATGGTAACCTTCGCTTGGACAATGTGACAAGCACCGTCAACTGACTTTGCAGTAATTTGCAGTGTCTATCTGGTCATTGCATCCTTTTGTTTGCCCTTCCCCTCGCCAGATGCCAGCTGCTCATCGCCACTGCTGGAGAAGTCGTCTTCATCGTCAAAGCCCGCGAACCGTCGAACAGGCGGCTTGGACTTCGGAAGCAAATGCGCGGGGATCTTTAGCCGATTCTCGAGGACCCAGATCGCATCGGCATCGCCAGCTTCTGCTTCTGCTCTGAGCATGGACATCTCATCCTTCTCTAGCTCCATCGGGGCCTCATCCCCACTGTCGTCTTCGCTAGCAGCAGCAGACCCGCCGCTGCCGCTGCTCTCACCTTCTTCCTCTCGAGACGGCTGAGCTTTCCCTTGCTCTTGCTCGGCCATCATGGCCATTTTGACAGCGTTTCGCACATTTTCTCCCACTTCCTCTTTCGTCTCAACCCATTCGTCACTAAGTCCCTTGCGGCGGCCATCTTGACCCTTACCGGCACGCATATCAGCTTCCCTCTGCTCTGCGAGTTCGATGACTTGTTCCCATCTTTTGCGTCTTTCTTCCTTCTCTTTCCTCTCCATTTCCGGCTTGGTCGCCAGATATGTGGCCAGGTTCTTTGCTTCGGTTATGGTTCTGAGCCGTCGGCCGTCCAAGTTGCGTGCACTTCCTGTGGCAAGTTCGGCATTCTGTCGCTTCTTACGTGACGACATACGACCTCCAGCCGCTCTGAGTTGAGACCCGAACCCGCCCTTGCCCCCGACCAGCGGTGCGGACAAGCGGATAGGGAGAAACCAGCTGTTCCCATCCTGTCGACATGAGGAAGAAGTGCTCAGGTCTCTGAGAGTGATCGTAGGCGAGGAGTATATGGGTCGATTCGAGGTAGAGGTCAGGATCAGACGGCGGGGGGACTCTAGTAGGCTGCGTGGCAGCAGCTCTGCGACAGTGGCCAACAGTTCCTCGGTAGTGGCAGAAGCCGGTATAGGCAGACAAAGTGTCGGAGGAAGCGACAAGCCCGGGAAGGAGTCCAGCAGGACATTGATGACGGGCGCCATCATGTGCCGAGAGCAGCAAGAACTATTTCCCGCGATGGTCAGAGAAGGATCAAAGGACAGCGATGCGAGTGCTGAAACTATGTTTGCAGAGTCGTGTTGGTGGCTTGGTTTGAGACGAGGCACATGCGACCGTTTGAAATTATCGCAAATCAGAGTGTCGCGATGTGGTTGCTGATGACGGGGTTCCTTGCAGCCAGCAGTGCAGCCAAGGTCGAGCGCAGGCGTAGGCTTCTAGCTGCATTAGGCGGTAGGTTGCCCACTAAAGACCCCCGGGGTGGGAAATCTAGGCGGCTAGGGGTGAAAACCGTTTAGCGGCCACAGCCGGGGAGACGCACCGTGGATCAGGCCTCGTCCTCTCATCGGCCGCCAACTTCTCAAACCTTTGGAAACTTCTTTTCAAGTGAACGCGTCGCAACAGACAGTGAATGATTGACAATCGCTCCTTCTCACTGAACCCAACACGGCCGGCCTTCAAACAATCGCCATGATATTGTTCACCAGCAAATCTCGTTCGTGAGACCGTCGTTTACTTCGCCGGCTCATGAATTTCCACGAGAAAAAGCACGACCGCACGCGCATTGGCCCCTGGACACGATCCACAGATCATCGCGAGGCCACGGCCGCGGCCAGCGTGAGATCCGACAGGAACATTATTCTCGCGACAGACCTTCTCTCAACGCAAGGCGGAATCCGACTTCCTCATTAATATGCCCTGGCAGCCGCTGCCTCTGTCGTATGCGGTTGCCATATATCCGTTTCAGGCCTCGGCATCACCATCGGAACTGCCCCTTCAGATCGGCGACCAGTTATATGTCATCGAACAGGGCGGCAAAGATGGCGCCTGGTGTCGAGGCTACCTGGTGGCACCGCCTACCATGTTGTCTGCTTTGACACCTAATGGCAGGGCCGCCGGTGACGCCCGTGTCTTCTCTGGCATATTCCCGAAATGCTGCATCGAAATTCGCGAACAGCTGGGCCTTGATGTCGGAACGCTGGTTCAGCCAGGCCAGCCCAAGCCATCGGCTCCGGTACCCATGTTGAAAATCGGCGACGAGTCCCCAACTTCAACGATGGAACCATTGGTGGACGAAATCACCTCCTGTCTACGAGAATGGTATGTTCTTCACCTTCCGGAGCTAGTTCTACGGCGGCAATACCATGTTCTCGATCATATGTCAGAGATCACCACGCGGCTTGACTACGCTAGACGAGAATTGCTCAACGACGTCCTGACCGCCCAAGAGAGGATTCAAGTGCGGCATGACGCCGTATGGGATCTGGTTCGAGGCAATAAGATGCTCAGCGGCGAGGTCATTGTCCGGGATCCCGCTCGCCAGGGCAGATTGATGACTTCGCAGGACTCTGCCATAGAGCTCGCCAAATTACAGTCGGTCATGAGCGTGCTGAATGCCATGCCCATAGAAAAGCCCAAAGCAACATCGCTTCATCACTGTCTGCTTGAGGTCAGGTCGATCGCTGGCTCCGGGACGGACTCAGCCTCCCTGAATCTCGCGTTGTATCAAAAGGACATTGAAGGGAACCTCAAACCTTTCTCGGAAACATATAGTTCTGTTGCGAACAGCAACATGAAGACCCTGTTCTCAGATTTGAGCAACCACGACATTGGCACGAATGGTCGCTTGTATCTTGTCGTCAAAGTTGTGGTTGCCGAGCCTCCCAGGAAGCCCAAAAGAAGCGCTTCGACTAGGCCACCGTCACGCAATGGAACCCTACTTGGCCAACGACAATTATCTCTCAACAGGCGAAGGTCGAGTCTCATGTTCGGAAAGAAGAAGAATGCCGAAAGACCCAAGCCGGCTCAAAACGGACGAACAACACCCCAATCGCAAGACCGATCATCGACTCCATCAATCATTGAAGAGGAGGAGGATGGCCAGAGCAAGCCAGCAGGTCCACCCGTACCGCGGACCGTTGGGGTTGGCGTTCTAGATGTTGCGAGTATCATCAGAGAGCGCCAGCCGCATGAAGAGAGTATTACGATTTGGTCTCTGTCGGAGCGAGATGACGAGAAGGGTGCCGAGTCTCACCCGGTAGAGGCCCAACTCCTGGACAGTTCTGGCAAAGGTCTTGTTGTGTCAGGTCAAATCTCCAGCGTGAATCTGACCCTAACACCTCACAGCGCTCCGGATGCAGACACTCTGATCAAGAACACTCCGACTTCAATGCACATGGTTAGCAAGACCCAGAAAATTGGATTCTCCGAAGCACCCACCAAACCCCGTACAGACATTTATCTGACCTTGAGCAGGGCTGTGCTTGCCCAAGGCTCAGTCCTGTCTCATCCCGAAGTGAACGTGGCGCCGATCAAGGCGAATTCGCCTCAGAATCTCCAGCTTACCATGGAGGTGCGGGACAATGCTGGACGGCGTGTCGAGCATTGCATCTTCCCGTCCTCGAATGGGGCAGGAGTCACAGCCTTCCGGACGAATGCTGTGGAGCTTGACCACAGGTGGGATCAAACACTTTGTCTGCGAGTACCGACCGAGAAAGTGCCAGAGAGTCACTTGGTCCTGAGCATCGCCGATGCACCCGAGTTTCCATTTGCGTTGGCTTGGATGCCGTTATGGGACAAGCAAGCCTTCGTCAGTGACGGCAAACATGCACTTATTCTGCATGCCTACGACAAGATTACATCCAGCATCGTGCATGGACGTGGTGCGTACCTGTCCTTACCCTGGAACAACGCCAGCTACAAAACTATTCATGAAGGAGCCTTGGCCACGATCGCATCTCTGGAAGTTTTCACCCACCTATGCAGTACGGAGTATTCACAGGATCGAAGCCTGGTCAGCCTCGTCAACTGGAAGCACCAGACATCGGTCCAGCTACTGGACATACTCCAGAAGCTGACTTTCGTTCCAGAAATCGAGATCGTTAAGCAGCTCAAGGAGGTACTAGATGCTTTATTTGGCGTCCTGGTGCACAAATCGGGCGAGTCCAAGTTCGAAGACTTGATCTTCAACGACATTGTGTGGGTGCTTGGAATTGTCCATGACCGAAGATTCAACTTGGGACCTCTAATCGAACAGTATACCGAGAACCATTTCCGCTTCCCGTATGCAGCAGCTTGTCTGATCCGGAGCTTCACGCGGCTGTTACAAAGTGTATCAGATCCCCAGAGTGCTCGCGACATGAGAGCGCTCTTTAAAGTGGGCAAAAACTTCATGAGAATCCTCATCATCTCCTACCAGCAGCGACGGTTCGGTTCACAGGCGAGAGATGGCGACGAAAAGCATTCCAACTTCAAAGAAGACATGCAAGCAATCCTGTTTGGACTGCAGATGATGATGCGCAGCGAGACAGCAGCCCTTGTCGGAAGCAAGACGCTGCTTGTGCAAAAATTCCATGATTGGCTTCCCGAACTACTGCCAGCCTTTAGCAAGGAAGAAGTCATCAAGACCGCGATTGACTTTATGGACGCGAGCGAGGGAGCCACCGGGAAGCTACTGTTGTACAGGATCGTCCTAATCTTGAATTACACCAAGCTAGATCAGATTTGGGCAGACGAGAAAGATCGGAAGATATTGGTTAAGAGCTGTTTCAGATGGTTGTCGCCGTGCTGGGCCCCTAACGATCAAACGGACGACTGGCACGAACAGGTGCGACTATGCTGCTCGGTTGTCGCGGAGCTCACGCGTTTTTCTACTCACCACCTCCACGACTTCATGCCGAAACTTGTCTCTGCATACCAAACCATCGCGGAGCAAGCTCCGACGAAGCAGCGATCCCTATCGCTTCTCTTTTCGGATTCCTACCCCTTCACCACGAAGCCATGCGAAGCCAACGATCAGTTTGATGAAACACTGCTTGAGCTGTCGTCCCTCATATCCACCATCGCAAAGATGAAACAGTCGTCGACGCTGAAGCTTCAGGGACAGGAACTGTCGAACTACATCATCTCAACACTCGCCGTGCTACGATCACTCCTGAGGAACGGCGCCTTTCCTACCACCTGGCTCAGCTTGCACATCTATCACCACTCCTCCGCCCTCACCATTTTGGACCATCTCTCTTCACTCCTCGTCTCGTCATACCTTCCGACGCCAGAAGACGCTGACAGTTTTGACATGCAGCTATGGAAGACCTACCTTGATACTCTCCTCACTCTTGTCTCGTCACCGGCCCTCACCCTTGAACTCTTCCCGGAACAGAAACGCCGTGCTGTTTGGAAGATTGCAGGCGACGTCCGTCAGTCTGGAGCGGACCTTCTCCGCCGAGCTTGGGAAAGTCTCGGCTGGGAAGCCACGGCGGACGACCAGCGAAGGTACAACATCCGCAAGCTGGGCGGGTATCAGGTGCAGTATGTGCCCAGCCTTGTCGCGCCCACGATCAGTCTGTGTCTCAGCATGCACGAAGGCCTGCGAAAAGTGGCCGTCGAAGTGCTCCAGACCATGATCGTCAGCGAATGGGCGCTCAGCGAAGACCTGGAGCTGATCGAGACTGAAATCATCGGCGCCCTCAACTCCGTCCTCAAGGCAAAGCCTGCGACCGCGAACGAGGCGTTGAGTCGTAAAATCTTCATCACGGAGTTGCTGGAGCTGTTCTCCACGATAGCGAACCAGCCCGACGATGCGTTGTGGACGGCGCTCGAGGAATTGGTGGGCACAATTGAAGAGCTGGTCGACCTACTCACCGGCACTGATCCCGACGAGGATCAAATCGCAAGAAGCCCGACCGATGCGGCGAACCACAAAGGCCATGCGAACAGCAACCATCAGCGGACCGTCAGCAAGGAGTCTCAAAACTCCGAGGCAAAAGAACTTGCCCGCGCAAGGAGGAGCATTGATGGTCTGTCGCCTTCGTCTCAGCAGCAGAGGCAGCAACATGGCCGCGAGAGGGAGTATGGAGTCCACGCGCTGGAGTGTTACAAGCAGCTTGCCGAAGAGTACGAGAGAAGCGGTGACTACAAGAGGCTGGCGAAGACGCATCGGGCGATTGCCCGGATCCACGAGGCTCGGGCGGCGAGTCGAATCCGGGGGCGAGATGCCGTGAATGGATCTCGGCAGGCTGGGAGGGAGGAAGACGGAGACTACGACGAAGGATAGCTGCATTGCCGGAGAGTAATGCTCGGAGTACTTGGATGACCGTGGCCAGGAAAGTCGCCTCGCAAAGAGGCAGCAGAGAGGCCAACGGTCGATTGGTGTTTTGGCTCCTTGGAGGTGGCTTTAAAAGATACCCAGCTGGCCACCAGACAGAGAAGGCACAAGGATCGCGTGGCGTGACGGGACGTGGCGATCTGTTCTCGGTTCTCCTTGTCATCTCTTTGTATTAGAGATCATATCACATCTCCATGACCGAGGAAGGCTAATTCGGCTGTACATGGAATTGTGTCAAGCAGAGCTGGTTTCTTCTTGTCGAATATACACGTCGGCTAATGACGCAGCTCAATGCCATCGTATGTAAACAAAAGAAGTGACAGGACATTTGATGGACTTGTACGGAGTATTAGTCGCATGTTTAGTCCAGATAGTACACGATGCATGCGCGAAGTCACGTGGAACCGGAAAGAACGGAGTCGCTCCTACGGAGGATTGGGACTCGGACTGACTCACCAGTTATTGATGGAAGGTTTAGCGCGCCGGCGGCGGCTCGGTGGGTGCCTCGCTACCCAGTACTTAGACCCGCCGCCATAGGGAGTACAGTAGGATGGCCTCAACCGCGACTGAAATGCGAAGATATGAGAAACACACTCAAGTGGACGGGCAACGGTCGTGGGCCGCACCATGGGGATCATCCCTTCCCTTTCGTCCAGGCGTGTCTGGCCAGGAGCATCCCTATCGGCGAGAAGTACCAACCATTGCGGAAGGTGGGCGGGCTCCTTGAGACATATCGCGGCACCAGCAGGGAGCAGAAATCCCAGTCCCGTTGGAGGAAGTCTAGCAGATGCGGCGGGATAGCTGATCACAGCAGAGGCGGGAGAACCATTCGTAGCAGGACCTCGTGGGAAGACGACTTGCTGTAGAGCAACAAACTTACTCGTGATTCATTCCGTAGGTAGGAACAACCGGGTTGAGCAGGCGCTACTCACTCACTACAGACAAGTTCGCCGGAGATGGAGGGCACAAGGACGTACGACGACGATGACGATGACAACCACAACGTCCGACGTTCTTAGGGCCATTACATGATATGTACTGTAGACAATGAACATGCCTTCCTCGGGGTTCACGTCGCTCCGCTTTGGAGATAATATTAATTAGTCGTCCTCGTCGTCGTCGTCTTTGGATCGGATGATGGATGATGGATGGACTCAGCTCTGCTCTGCTCACTTCCACAGTATAGGTGAACTATCTACTACCTACCTATTCTTGCCGCTGGCCTGCTCTTCTCTTCTCTTGTCTTCCCATTCTCCTCCCTTCTCCTCCCTTTCTCTCTTCTCCCTCTCCGCTTCATTGTCTATCCCGGCCAGCACAAGCAATAATCTCTGCTTGTACTCCCCGCCATGTGCAATCACGGTCACGGTAAACGCCAGGTCGACTCGCCGATAGATGGCCATGGCCATGGCTGCAGCTGCTCTGGTGACCGATACCCAGGTCCATAGTACGGAAACGTGTGTCCTCTTTTTCTCTGCCGGCTTGGGTGTCCTGATCGTCTATCATTTTCACCTCTGCTCTCTCCTCTCGCCGCGTTTGCTGCCATCATACGCACTCCCCGGTCGTCGTCAATACACCTTCCTGAGGACATGCAATCATTGCCGTTCACACGCGGCCTGATGATTGCCCTAGTATGCGTCCGCGCAATACTTTGTTCAAGGGACACTGATCTTTCTCTTGGCGCCCATTCGGCGTGGCTAACAGAATGTTGTTCAATATTGTGTTTGCTGTGAAGTCGGAGACGCAAAGGTTGTCTTAGCTTGTTTGCCGTGGCTACCGTCCCCGTCTATATCTTTTGCGTTGATGCGCATTCTTCTTTCATCTCTTCTTCTCCATCATACCCCCTGTCCATCATCTTCGCGAGGCCTTAGAATCTCCCGTGGCGGATTCGTCGGTGCACGCCTTCCGCTGATCATCCCTTTCCTCATGCGCCTTTCTCTTAATTTGACTGTGTCCACCATGTCTATGTCTCCCTCCCGCCGTAGAGCCGCACACTCACAGATCTCGACATCCGAACTGGGAGAGACACGTCGTCATATTTCTCGCGATACATTCGGCATGGCGCCAGTAGAAGGAGACGACAGGATTGCGGAGAACGACGTCCCACAGTTCG
Source organism: Phialophora tarda (assembly GCA_016109495.1). Classification (NCBI taxonomy): domain Eukaryota; kingdom Fungi; phylum Ascomycota; class Eurotiomycetes; order Chaetothyriales; family Herpotrichiellaceae; genus Phialophora; species Phialophora tarda. The sequence goes on along the minus strand of JADWPL010000024.1, from coordinate 314,356 downwards.
CCGAGCTAGAGGATAGTGTCCAGGCGCAAGAGATCACCGAGAGTGAAGGCAGCGAATACTGGACAGCAAGGGAGTCTCCGACGACAGAACACCCACTCTCGCCCACCAGATCCGATGCCTCTTCCACCCAGCAATCTGACAGCACTGATTCATCTGACGGTGGCGTACTCCTGTCTGTGGCATTCGATGAGCATGAGCAGTCACAACCACAATCGCAATCACAATCCGTGCGCCTGACAATCTGTTCAGCACCAATCATTCCGCATGCTGAAGCTCCTGAGATCGATGATGTCGACAGCTCTGAGGAAGAAGAAGGGGAAGCAGGGGAAGGAGATGAAGGGGAAGGGGAAGGAGATGAAGGGGAAGCGGAAGTGGAAGAAGAGAAAGAGACAGCATCTCCACGTTAAGCAACCCATGCAGATCAGCTGGAGGGTATCGAACAACAGCACAACGAAGGCACTAAATAGAAACAAGGACTCGCATGGCTGGAATGGATGATGACAGAGACAAGATGTAATTCCTAGCCCATAACTCTGCCAGAGATAAAGAGTCTGAAGCTCCTGTACTGTCGACCAGAATGAAGTCGATCGTCATACCTTTAACCAAGTGAGTCTGTACCAGGTTGCGGACATCGTTGGACCCTAGGGTTCCAGGTGCGCGCTATATGCGGAAAGGAAAGAAAGGTCTTGTTGAATCTTTTGTTCGAGTTTTCATGCCAGCCCGTCCCATCTGTCACTGATGCTCTCTAGTGACTTCATGTCGTGTGGTAATGTCTCCGTCGAACCTTAGTGGCTGGAGGCTAAGGTCTGTCTGTCCGGTGTAGGATGCCGTGTTGCGTCGCGTAACTGGAACTTGAGCGCCGGTCATGGTGACTTGTTCGACAGAAGTCGTCAGTAATCAGCGTAGAACTGCTTCATGAGTTCGTTGACAACTCCGTAGGCTTTCTTGGCTTCAGTGATGCTCTTGCCGATCATGTCTAGACATTTTCCCTCATCCGGTTCGTCATCCTCGCCAGTCGCGTTCTTCTTGTGTCCGTAGTGTTGGATTTTCTCGCACTCGTCCTTTACCTTGGTGAAGCCCAGCGTCGCAGAGGATCCTTTGAGGAAGTGACCTAAGCTTGACAGCTCTGGAAGATTCTTCTCCTTCCTACGGAACATTGTCAGCCAGGTGAGGTCAGGGCAATCAGGACGATACTGGGGATTTGTGCATTGTCCATGGGCATGCGTGTGAACTCACATTGCCACATCCATCTTGCCGAAGGTTTGTTCGGCTTGCTCCAAGAAGCCGAAGACTATCGACTTGCTGAATTCGCGATCGTCTTCCTCGTCCATGTCGAGGATCTGTTCGAAGGTGGTCTTCTCGACATTCTCGCCGAATTCGATCTCTGACTGTATTTTATGCTGGACGTCAGCTGGGCCCAGAGAAGCGCGGGGCGGTGGCTCCCAGCAGTAGCGAGGCGTTTGGGGACATCGCTGCGGGCCACCGTGGGGTGTGGAACTTACTTCTTCGGACATGGTTGCGACAGATACACGTACTGGGACAGAAGTTGTTATCGGCTTGCACAAAGTGTGAGTTGAAGGAGGTGGGTGCTATGGATGAAAGAAGCGCGCCTTCTTTTGACGACGACGGTCCGGCAGTGATTGTTACAGATGTCCCTGGTATCCAGACCAGGCTTTAGTAGGGAGGTGGGCCGATTATGAGGACAGCAGGTAGGTGAAGAGCTCTGTCTACAACCAGATTGTCAGCGCTCTGACCAAAGGTTGACTTGGTTTACTTCCGACATCTTGACTGTCGGGGATGGCCCAGAAAGTGCAAGAAGAGACAACAGACCTCAGACGTCGGACCCGGGCGAAAAGATAACTAAAAAGGCAGGCTGCAAAGGGTTGAGCAGGGGATACTTTGGGAATAAGCGGAAGATCACTGCCCCAGGGCGGTAGAGCTTGCAGCGACGGGAAGGAGCAGTGCAGTTGACGAAACGCCAGCAGTAGCGTCTGCAATGATTTGGGTGAATTTGAAGGTGTTCGACCAGTGAGAGGTGACGTACGTCCGACGTCGTTGTCGATTGCTGATCCCGAAGCTTGACTCAAGGCTCGAGACAGGCCCCTCTCGATCGGATCCCTCGTCGCTAGGCTGAGGTGGGCGGACGGTGTCGAACAGAGAATTGCTTACCTGATATCGTTGACAATGCTCGACCAGTGTTTGAGGCTAGAAGGAACCGACCTGCGAATGATATCAGGATCAGATCTGTTGTCTGAGCATCGCGAGGCGGGGGCAGTGTCTCGAGAAAAAAATTCCCACGACCCCCCAAATTGATGCAAAACCAGGGTGCTAATGAATCGCAGGCGCCGTTCTCTGCGCGAAACTCGGGTGAACCGGCTACTTCCAGCGATACTGACCTGGCGATGCGCGTCCTGTCTCGCGAGCAACCGAGCCCAAGATCTCCGTCCGGCAGTGCAGATCAACCACGAATTCGTCCACCGGCGAGGGACAAGCGGGGGCCAAGCACAATCACACCTCGCTACTCGACGCGGTGAGAGACGCAGATGGAAGAAGAAGGAAGAATATGGACCCTGACGTCGGGATGCAATCCAAGGTGCAAGCCAACCGCTTCGTATACTCGGATGCTTGTTGCAAAAAGACGATTCATACAGACTGATACCGAGCTGAATGAAAGAGATTAAGCTGGGGAAGATTTGGCTCCTTGGCGGCTTTGCGGCCCTCTGACGCTCGAGGCTGAGGGGTGCTTCGATACTGCTCGTACGACTCCGCCAGAAAGGAAGGCAATGATTATAATAACCGGGGACTACGGATAGGGGGGCAGAGGCGAACCCTACGAGTCGCCCTGTATCAACCCACTTGGCCCCGGTGGGAAACAAATGGGTCGGTGCGGCGACATTCGCTAGTATTCGGATTGCTAACAATCTACGAGCACTGTGTCCCAGCGATCACATCGATCACGGAATACACTTCCCAGTGCTGCTGCTATCTCGGTCTCGGTAAGCTTACGGGTGGCTCGTCGCGTGGGGAGTGCCTGCTACATTAAGTCAAGAAGCGGTGCGTGGCCATGAATTTACTTCTTGCGCGGGTTCCCAATAGCAACGAGCACCGACCGCTTACCGGACTTCGGAAGGTGGAATGTGGAACGCCTTCCACGGCCTTCTCCCAGCGACCCTGCGGCCCTCTGCTGCAGGAGCATATTTTAGACTCTGAAAGGCTCAAACCACAACAGCCGCACCGCTGGGTCCATTCCTGGAACTCGTCTTACCGGCCAGGGATACGGCAGATCGACGGCGGTGCAGCATGAATTGGGAAAGCTGACGGCATGCCTGTGCGACTGCAGTCCAGTTTTGTCTGGCCGATGCTCAGTCCACTTCTGAGTCGTCTGCAATCGAGTTTGGATGGGGAACATGGCCCTTCAACTAGCCGCCAGCGTAGTGGGAGGAGTCTGCGGGAGGTGCCCCTCGTTTTGCAGGTGACCCAGCCGCTGCGTTGTTGCTACGCTGGTCTATCGACGTCAAATTTTCGCCTGAATTCTCCCTGCACGATGACGTCGACAGGCACGAGGGGTCGTCCGTCGTTGTTGTTGCACAGGAACAAGGAGAGCGGGAGTCGCCCAGCGCATCAAAAGGGCGGTTGCAGAGTATATAGAGATTCCAGACAGAGGCTCCTCCAAACGTCGGCTTAGCGCCGCCGCGGGCATGACTGGCTCCTCTTATGCAGCCCACGCCGGCCGCTTCAAGCTGCAACAGAAATTGAGTACCTACTCTTACTGACCAGATGGGTAGGCGATGCAGCCGGGAGCCAATGATGTCAACCCGCAGATGGCGCCCACTCGGCTCCAATACTTCAAAGCCTAGCTTTACGCCACCCAACCCTCTTTGATGCGGGCGTTGGGGGGAGTACCAAGGCCCGAGATATGTCGGCAACCAGGGCGTTCCAAATCCCCCACCTGTACTGGCTAACACTCCCTGCCATGGCACCCCAGTCACGCGGTTGGACCGGTGCTGTCGTGGTGGGCGTGACTCGTGGCTATCGAGCACAAGGGTCAACTGATCAAGAACCCTGAGAACCGGTAGCGCACATCTCAGGGTGAGGGACCACGAGCGATGGGTCTTCCGACATCATGAGCCTGGTGGAACCCAGCACCCAGTCAGCTTTGTTGAATGGGTGAACTAACTGCAGCAGCAAATAACGAACACATGAACTAACGACGGTCATCCCGAGGGAGAGCTGTATGAAGAACGGCATCCAACCAACATACTCATAGCCAAGGGAAGGCGTGGCGCCGTCGTTTACATGCATCCGCCCACATGGCCGCCCAAGGCGAGAAGCGGAGAAGGGGCCGAGCGCCTTTGCAAGTACGAGGTACAAGTACTTGGTACATAGCATGTCATCTACTTCGTAGTGGCTACAATCACTTGATTGTTTACCACAATCATGACGACAACCAAAACCAAAGCGCACTCGATGATCATGTTGTCCGGATCTCGATGGCCGCCTTCGATTCGTCGGGCAATGACCTCTTCTAACTCGAATCGATCCCAGATGCTACAACAAATACTCGCCAGGAATCCCGAATGAGGTTATCCGGTAAACAACTCCGAGCCTCGCGGCAGCAAAATAGATTCAACAAGCCAACAACCTGCGCATCAGGTTTCCGGGGATGTCGTCTAAACCGTCCGGTTCGATCGTCATTGGCTGCTAACTCTCCTAATACTTGCAACGACAGCGATTCGCTCACCCGACAGGCTGCTTCTTCTGTGAGACACAACTGTACAAGTATGTGCCACGTACCGTCCACCGGCCTGGCTCTATGATCTCGCATGTTGCCTGCACTCTACCAGCCAGACGAATTCGCCGACGGAAAAACATCCACGCCGGGGCTTGGTTGGACAGAGATGCTCTTCAGCTCCTTCCGCCACGTTTTCACAACCTGCCTTGGCCCTTTCGTCACCACCGAGACATAAAGTGTTAAACCCCGAACGCCCGCCCCGTCAAGCCGGCGAAAGACTTCTAGAAATACATATTATCCATGACTGCGATCGAGGAGGACGGCTTGGAAAATCGCACCGACGTCGCCATCACCAGCATCAATTGTTTCACCGAGCAAGAAGCACGATCTGCCGCGGAAGCTTCAACTCAGACTTTGTCCTCAAGTGCTTCGCGTATGCTTCATTGATGCCCTGACTAGCTCACTCTCTCTTCACCGAGCCTCCTCCACGCATGCCGCTCGGTTTATCGCCCATGGTTATTCTGAAAAGGGACGATTCAGTAATAGTGGATGACGTTGGCTCAGTCGGTCAGTCAGTCAGTCTGTTTACCTTTTGCACTGGCTTTAGCTTCAGACATCGATCACCTCCGTCCGTGGCCTCCGTCGACAGGTGGACAGCGGTCCAGGGGCAAATTCAATGTAGGCGGATAAGTAGGTATAGGACAAAGCTTGAGCACAATTACGAATCCGCTTGACGGCAACCGGGCAGGTGGCCCTTGTCAAGACTACTTGGTTTCACGCTGCATAGGATGATGAGAGCCTGCGGCAACACTGCCTGCCGGACGGACTGGCACTTTAGACCGTCTGGATCCAACCACCCTCCCCCCCTTCTTCTAGCCTTGATTACAGTGTCCGCCTCGATTGGGCTCCTCGACTGGGCGGATTTGATTATATATCGCACGAGGAAACGCGTTCGACGGAGAGTTCAGATACAACCATTCATTCTATGTGGGTATCATGTTGATACATAGTTTTGTGGCACAAATCGAGAAGCAAGCCACCTAGACCTGAAGCAGGAGAAGTCCACAGAAGGCAAGAAAGATGAACACCCTCCGTCTCCTGCCGCAGCCACCGCCTACGAGGTCCCGAACTCATTCGCGGTCTTGAGTTCCTGTTCCTCTTGAGGATGGCCCCTTTCGCGGGCACCTTGGATAGTCGCTCGACTGACGTTCCCCTCTCTATCACTCTCCCGTCGGTCACTCCGCATCCGGCCTTGGGCCTCGTTTTTCGTTGTGCACAGACGACAAGCTCCGTCTAGCCGGTCACTTTGTAGATGGCCTGGGCGAGTCTCTTGACGTTGTCAGAGGTGATACCTGCCACGGAGATACGGCCGTCTTTGGTAGCGTAGACGGAATGTTCTTTTGCCAAAGTGTCCATCTGTTCGGGTTTCAGGCCGGTGTATGCGAACATGCCGATCTAGACACAATATGTTAGCGTAAGGACACCTCTCTCTCTCTCTACCTGAAACATACCTGATTTGTAATGTGCTCCCAGTTATGCTTGCTGCCCAGGTCCTCCAAGTTCTTCTTCAACAGCGCCCTCATCTCGATGATCCGATCGGCCATGCCCTTCACCTCGCCCAGCCACTGCTTGTTGAGGCCCGCGTCGTTCAAGATCTCGCTGGCGATCCGCGCCCCGTGGATCGGCGGGTTCGAGTACAGCGGCCGGACGAGGATCTTGATCTGGCTGTCCACGCGCTTCTTCTCCTCCGCGCTGTCGCACACGATGCTGAACGCGCCGACCCGCTCGCCGTAGAGGCCCATGTTCTTGGCGAACGACTGCGCCAGCACCAGCCCGAACCCTTGCTCGATGAAGTGCCGCACCGCGTAGGCGTCCTTGTCTGTATCCCCCGACGCGAAGCCCTGGTACGCCATGTCGAAGAAGGGGTAGTGGCTCTTCTCTTTCATGACGCGCGCGATCTGCTGCCATTGCTCTTGCGTGGGATCGATGCCCGTGGGGTTGTGGGCGCAGGCGTGCAGCAGGACGATCGAACCGTCGGGGAAGCTTTGCAGGTCGGCGATCATGCCGTCAAAGTCCAGCCCGATGGTGTCCTTGTTGTAGTATTTGTACTGCTTGACCTCGAGACCCGAGTCCGAGAACACAGCCTTGTGGTTCGCCCACGACGGCGAGGGGATGTAGATCGTCTTGGCGCCCGGGTACCACCTCTCGAGGAAAGCGCCGCCTATCCTCAGCGCGCCGGTGCCGGAGATGGACTGGGTGATGGCCACGCGGTCATCGGCAATGGGTTTGCTGTTCGGCCCGTATGCGAGGAGGGCGGCCGCCTTGGTGAACGACGGAACACCCGTGATGCCGGCGTATTCCTTGTCGAGCGTCGAGGAGACGACTTTCTGCTCCGCGGTGCGGACGCTGGGGAGTACGTACGGCTTGCCCTTGTCGTCGCCTGGACACGTGCGAGGTCAGCCATTGGTGTGTTCCCCTGATGGGAGTATGTAGATGGGAGATATGAGGAATAACTCACGGTATGCGCCAACGCCCAGGTTGATCTTCTCTTTGAAGCTGTCCTTCTTGAAGGCCTCGGTGATGCCCAGGATGGCGTCGGGAGGGCCTTCCTTTACGTTCGCCCATGTCGATGCCGCTGCGGCGAGGCGAATCACTTGAGGGTTGACGGCTTGTTGCCGCAAGGTGGCGCGAGTCGCTGCTGGTCGGAGAGTGGACAGCATGGTGATGGGAGTGTGGGAAATGAGATGGTCTACTCCGGAAGAAAGATGAACAAGATGAAGATGAAGAAGAAGCTCGGTGTTGTTTGTACAGGCGAGACTTGAGGAAGACAAGAAGATCTACTCCCAAAGCTTACTCGCAAGGGCTGAACAGAAGGTGAATGAACAGAACCGTACTGAGTGCAGTCTAAGGAACCTCGAAAGGGATAGAGACTGGAGAAGTAATTAGCTCTGTCGCCGCAAGCTCACTTTCAATCAGAAACAATCGGATCTGTTCTCCAAAATTTTATTTGGCCATGGTCCCTGGAATTGGAGTTGGGGGTTCGCTGGGGCTCCAACCCGTCCAGCCTCCGACATCGCGGGCTCCTAAGAGGCATGCCGGCCAATAAAAGTGCTCATTGCAGCGAGCTTTCCTTTTAACCGGCCGAAAGCTTCCCCTGTTGCTAATCATCTTGTGGCATTGTTCAACGTTGGCCCTGAGATGTACATGTACTTACACACAAGCACTAATAGTACCCTAATGGGCGTCTTGCGTTGCCCCCCCGACAGTTTCCACATGGCCGTCGTGTGACAACAGCCCTGCGTAGGATGGCTACTATGTACCGCACGCTGAGAAGCACTCGTCTCAAGATTGTTCAGTCCTTGACGTCGCTCAAGTCCACGCATCGCTCAACCCAATCTAATCCCAGCCTGCTTGTTCTTCTTCCCTATCGTGCCCTGAGCGTTGTTCATGCCCGTGGCCTCACTGCTGTCCAGGATACTTGCCGCCTCTCTCTTCTTCTCCTCGGCAACCTTTTTCAAGTGCTTCTCGGTCTTCAACTTGCCACTACCTTTGCCGTGGAACTGATGGCTCAGATGCTTGAATGCTTCTTTCTGGTTCATGAGCCGGCCATCATCGTCCACGTACTTGATCTGCACGTCGGGCTTGTACTCTCTGTTGAAAGCGGCAGCAGCCTGAATGGATGATTGATGCTCTCGTTGGGTGTTCTGCCATCGAGCGTGTTCCTCTCGTTCCTTGACAGACAGACCCGTCAATTTGCCGGATTGGCGATCCCGCTCACGCTGCATGCGCGCTTTCTGTTCATTCTCGTGCTCGCGCAGACGAGCTTCGACGATAAACTTCTGGCGATCCTTGTACAGCTTGTTTTTGTCGCCGGCGTCGGTCTCTTTCAGGATACCGCGTTGACGAAGCAGGCTGAGAGCCGAACCAAGGCCAAGATCGAGTGACTTCTCTTCGTCGAGGCCCGTGGCTGGCACGTCTGGGGTGACCGATGACCGCTCACGCTTGACCCAATCGAGGAGCTCACGTTCATCCTCGACGCCGGCGTATGCTTCGCCCATGTCATGGTCTTCATCTTCGTGTTTGATTTGAGCGGGGGGGCTTTCGGGCTCATTCTTCTCGATAGACTTCTTGACCCCTCGCTCAGGCTCTTCGCCCATGGGACGGGATGTCAAATTGTCCAGGAATACCGTAGTATCGTCAAGCACAAGACCGCCTTCTCCATCCGCAACAGGTTGCTCATCGTCTTCTTGTTTGAGCTGCGCGATAATGTCTTCTGGTCTTCGCTTTTGTTTCCTGAGGACTGCCTGCCGAGTCCTAGCAAGCGCACTGGCGAGATCATCGTCATCGTTGAAGTTGTCTTCTGCGGTTCGAGATTTTGCTCGCGGCAGCGCTGCAGCGATTGCAGAATCGACATCCATAGCATCGCCATTGGTGGCCCCCTGCGCGGGAGGGATGATATCATCATCCTCATCAACAGGCCTTTGGCGCTTGGACTTCTTCTTTTCCTTCTTCGGCTTCTTGATCTTGAGCTCCAGATAATCGGAGATAGGCTCGTCTTTCAAGATGTCCAAGCTGATCGTATTCTTGAGCTTCTCGCCAATCTGCTGACGTTTGGCCTCGCGTTCCTCGACGGTCGAGCCTTGAGCGTCAAGGGTGAACGCTTTCCGCTTCTTGTCATCATACTGTGAGAGGAGCCCTTTCTCAGAATCTTCATGCACATTGTAGGCCGTCTTCTTCTTTTTCAGGTCCAGCTTCTGCTTCAGCTTGTCCCGTGACACAAGGTCTGCGTTCTCCAGGACATCTTCCTCCTCGCTGTCGTCACCCTTTCCGATCTCGGTATCCTTCAACGTGAGGATCTGCTCGCCAAACTCTTCGTCGAAATCCCCGAGCTCATGCGCGACCTGCACGCCCGCGAGGTCCTTGGATGTATACTCGACGGCAGCCTCTCGTTCTCGCTCGGCAAGTTCTCGGGCCAACCTCTCGGCACGCTCCCTCTCAATTTTCGACTGCCGCCTCTTTTGGCCTTTCAACCAAGCTTTGGTATCGATATCGCCTTCATCGGCAGCATCACCCAGGCCCCTACCCTCGAGGTGTCGATTCCGCGCCTCGAGGTCTCTCTGTCGTTGGATCTCTTTCTTGCGCCGTTCTCTCAGAGCCTTTTTCTTCTCTTCCTCGCGGAGTTGGTTCCAGTTCTCGAACCCCGCTGCTTCGCGGGTTTCCAGCGTCGAGGCAGGCTCCTCGTCGTCATCTTGGTCGCTGTCGGCGGCGGCGGCTCTTGATTCTTTGAATGTTGGTCCTTCAGACGATTGTGGAGGCTGTCCACTTACGTTTAAGAGTGGGAGACCCAGGCTCTTTCTGAGCTTGTTCATTTGTTCGATATCTGCGGCGGAAGCCATGGTGAATGATTCTCCCTTCGCAGGAAGGGTAGCTCAGGAATTGTACACAGTAGAGAAGAATCGTCCTGCGTAGTGAGGAGCGAGAAGCGACACTGAAAGACGCTGCCGCAGCCTGGCTTTCACTGGAAAGAAGGCGAAAGGCCCGCGCTAGTCACAGTAGTTGACACTTATTTCGGGACTAGCGCCTCAAAATCTTGGCATCTATTTTCTCTCCAAAGCCTTTTCAACTTTCTGTCTCTCTTCTCCTTCTTCTTCTCCCAACCACAGTTCTGGGTCGCGAAGGATCCCTCCCTGTCCTTACCTGTAAGGGCAGTGCGAGGTCGAACGTTCGCGACAACTCGACTCTCTGCGCGGAGCACATTGCAATACCCCATAATGTTTATTTCCCGGTCGACAGAACTGAGAGCAACCCTCTCGACCTTCCGCCCTCGGGCCAGTCCGCCCGAGCTCGGTCCTTGAGACGTCGTGCTTTGAGGTCTTCGCGATCTTGGCGCCTCCGAACGGGGACTTTGTTCAGCTCGGCGGGCTGAGGTCAGGGGAGACGTCTTATTCCCAAGCTTGGTGTATGCGCCTCGTCGAGGCATGATCATTGGGCAAAACCAAGACTATTGTCTACAAACTGACTTTTCTTACCGCTTGTTCAAATTATATATGTTCCAAGCATTTGGAAGACACTCGCGTGGGGAAAGGATTGCTGACGAGACATAGCTACAGTGAGAGATCGATGAGATCCAGCCACACCATCATTATGTTATTCTCTAAATTGGTTGTTCTAATGCTGTGCCACATTGAATGCCACTGGCGACCTCCCATGCCGTATGTTTCCTGAGAAAGGTGCTTAAAGGTGCTTCAAGGACAACGGTCCAATCTACCAACTCGCCACTCCCTTCTCTCTGTCGAACCCTCCTCTTAGCTGGCTCTTCGGCTTCACGACCTTCCCTTGCAAGATAGTGTACCTCACAATATTCTCACAATCCTCCGGCCACACCCTAGCCAGCCAGATCAACTGGACCGCCTCATCTTGCAACCTCTGTCCGTCCGCATCTCCGCCATCTCTCTTCTGTCCCTGCCTTCGATAGATCATCACGTTTGCGGAATATTTGTGTCCACCGACATGGCTGATGAAGTATATGCCCACCCCACCAGGCCTATCGTCGTGGAGGTCACGGTATAAACCCAGGGGCCGCAGGATGCGCTCGAATTCCTTGCGCAGGAGAGGGGCGGACTGGCCGCAGCGGGCATCGCGGGTCTTTTGACTGCACATGAGGATGAGATAGGAATGGGGGATAGGTCGCGTCTTGAACGATGTGGATATTGATGGCGGGATCGGTGCCGGGTCGAGTGTTGACTCTGGTTGTGATTCCTGTAGCTGTTGCTCGGAGGTTTCTTGGGCCGGTGGTGCTGTGCCACCTCCAATCTGCAGACCGGACAAGTCAGGTTTCTCTTCTTGCTCCTTCTCAACAGCCTGCCCGTTCTCTGCGTCTTGCTGTGCCCGTTCCTGCTCCTGCTCCTGCTCCTGCTCCGTCGCAGACGCTTCATCATGCCCATTGGCCGTGCTGCCGTTCACTTCCGCTCTCCTTCCCCCGACAGGTGTATCGTTCGTGCTGCTCCTCTCAACCACCTCCCTCATCAAGGCGGCCGCCTTACTGGGCGGCACCTTTTCGATGAGTTTCCAGCTCGGCAGGAGCATAACATCGGCTGTGCCCTCCTCTTCGCCGTCGCCATGACACTCCTCTCCGCTGGGGAAGTTGCTCGCACTCAGCATGACCTTCCCCCTCTTCCCGCTCATCTCCAATCCCACCTTCCCCACGGCTTGCATGACGGAATGTTTCTCGTTGGTGACGTCCCTCACCCAGTCCGTCTTGCCCGTGCCGACCAGGAGATGGACATTGAAGCCCTTGACATGGCCGAACAGCCGATCGCTCTCATCGATGGAGAATTTCGCGGGATAGTGGACCGTACACGACGAGCAATCGTGCAGACATTGTTCGCCGTCGATGGAAGGGTCCGTCGGAGGAAACAGTTCGTCCTCGGTCTTTGCGGTGCTAAAGCCGGCGTTGAGATTTGCCGACGATTGCGTGGGCGTCAGGAACGTCGTCACACGACGGAGGAGGGACATTTTGGACTTCTGAGACTTCTGCGGGGGGCCCGTGAACGCATGAGAGGGATTATCTTTGAGGGAAGGCATTGTCCGGGGGGAATTCTATGTACCCGCACTTTTATCTCGCGAATTGCGTCTTTGGGGTTCAATGACCGCACGGCTCGGGGAAATTTTGGGCGCGGTCGCCCGTGCTGCATCCGACTGGCTTGATTATCTTATCAATCAGCACGGAATCCCTTCCGGCGCCCTGCGATTGTTGGGGTCCCGAAAGTGCTTGCCGTTGCTTGATTTCGTACTCCGTACAAAGTTGGTACGTACTCCAGTGGCAGTGAAGGAGACTGTGGCCGAGGACACGTCCTGAAGCTTTGCGTCATGGGAGATGCTTCTGGAAGGGAAGAATACTCGTACGGGGATCCTCTACCTTTATCAGTTCCGTCTAGGCTGAAGCATTTTCGGTCGTTATTTGCTTCTCGACCGAGCGAGCTCGCTACACCGAGGGCAACCACATGCCTCCACCAGGTCCGACGCTCGAGCTGCAGCTAGTCTATTTCTACAGATGGAGAGAGGATGGGGGAAATGGCGGTAAGCTACCGACCCGGCAAGCCTGCAGGGAGAAGCCTATGATGGAGTTTAAGGATGATTGATATCCGTGTCTGTGCATATGCCAGGTACCGGCTTGTTTGCGCGTCCGTTGCAGTGGTTGAACTGGAGCCTCCACCTGAGATATCTCCGAACTTCTCTTCAAGACGTGTCTGTCTACTCCGTACTAAGGCACCCTTCCCTGGCCTTGTCTTTCGTCCGAAATACCAGGCGGAATTTGATTGCCCTTGACTTTCGGCCCCGCACCGTTGGACTACTGTAGTCTGTACTCCTTGCATTGCTATCCCGTTTTTGGAGCCGGGAAATATGTGCTGTGTGCACGCGGCCTTCGTTGGCCGCTGATCTTTTGAAGAAAGACATCCCGGGAATGCGGCGCCCAGTTCGCAGTTACTGGTCACATGCCTGTGGTTGTACCTCCATCGGAACTCTCCAAGACAAGAATTGGCAAGACGAGCTGGCGTGCTCATCCATTTTGCGACTCGATCCGCCCCCATCTGCATTTACTGTTGAAAAGCAGCTGACGATGATTGAACTCGGTCTGTGTGGCACCCATGCAGCATGGCTTTGAATGAGTTCGAGGATTTTGACGGAACAAAGGATTCAGGATATAGTGCGCGGATTCGCAAACGGCTTTCAGATAGCGGCGTAGGCAAGACTTGTGGAGTAGAATTCGATTATCCTTCTGTGGTGTTCCCGGCAACCAGTATTACTCACCTACATAAGGTGCGGCATCTCCTGCGGAACAGACAAGACATTATCGCATTTCCGGAACTGTTGGCGAGCTGTACCATCTTTCATTAAGACCACCGTCGGGGTCAGATGTCCTATAGAAAGGTAAGCAGTCCTGTGGAAGAGTATGCTCCACTACTGGGGTGCTCTTGGAGTTTGTTGCATTCGGGTTCTGAACAGAGATCGTTTCAGTCCAGTCATTGAAGAAGATGTCATCAGTAAGAAGGATTCAGACAGAACCCAGTCGATGTCTTCGCAAGTCGACCATGCTTAAGAGGCATGAATGATTTCGGATTGCAGTCGTCAGACATCAGGAAACTAACAGTGTCCGAATCAGTAGACCTGCCCAGGCAGGACCCCCAAGAAGCTCCGTAATTATGCTGTGTGTAAGAAAAACGCCTGATAGGATCCACCCGTGCATTCCCTTCCCATTCCAGCCCTGCGGTTCGACTCCTGCGCTTTGGCACCTCATGGCGATCGCCCTCGCGCAACAGCAACCGCTGTGCCTCGTCGTACATTGGTAGATTTCAGACCACTGTTTGTTCCAATTTGACAAAGCACACTTCGCCAGACTCCTCGCTGTTTAGTATCATATTAATAAATCCTCCACAAGCCCAATGCCTATCCGTTCGGGCTGAATGGGGCAGTCCATAATTTTCATACACGAATTAGAAGTAAAGCCTGTAAGTCGCCATGGCAGACTTCAGGTCGAGCAGGATGTTGAGGTATGCGAAAGTGCAGTCGACGTGCCATTGATTGTTCTGGGTCCTGGGTTCTTGTTTCTCGGGCATTGTTGATTTTCTCTTATTGTTCTGTTTTGCTGAAATGCTGAAAATGATCATGATGCTTCGGTGGTTGACGGGAATACCTTCAGAACGGTTCCCATCCTCCTGCCAAGTCACATTGACACAAAAGGGAGTGAAGGTTGCATCAGTGGTCAGTGACACCGGTGGGAACACGGCCGGGCATGTTATGGCGCCAGGTGCCATAATTTCCCTGCCGATTATCCTGAGGATCCATTGAATCTGGGTGCCAGTCATGACTAAGCGGCAACTGGGACGGCATATGAGCTTGGTGTTGTTGAAGACCATAGTCCTTGGGTTCAGTGCTCTGCGGTCTTCCCATTCCGTTCACAGGATGATAGTAGATCTGATGCCCGTTTAACTGATGGTTGCCGAGTTGATGATTGCCTAGTTGGTGATTGGCTAGTTGATGGTTTCCCAGTTGATGATTGCCTAGCTGATGGTTACCCAGCTGAGGCAAGCCGACCTGGTGACCGCCAAAACCAGGCTCCTGGTAAGCGGAACTGTCCACGGAGAACGGTGGCGGTAGAGTACCGGCACCAGGGGACGCCCATGCTCCAAGGTGCGGAGAGGCACCTCCGCTGGCTGTGCCGGTGGCTGGAGGCTCCATTGGCTGAGGCGGCGCATATGCTGTCGGATAAGATGTGGAGGTCCTCTGCTGTGGCGGTGCACTGGTATAGTTGTGAAGAGGCTGGCTATTCAGCGGGCTTGTCGTCCGGCCTGCATTTGGTTTGAAATCAGCCCGTAGATGCGCGGGCAGGGGAAGATGCTGAGGAGGATATCCGTAGTCCGAGTTTTGACGTTGCATGCCAGTGACCATGGGTGGGAGCCCAGGATGAGGTGAAGCCGGCTCCGCTTTTGTGACCTGGAACGGGTTTCCTGGAGGACTTTCTGAGTGAGACACGTATTGGGGGGAGTCCTGAAGCGTATTGGGTGTTAATGCCGCAGTAACCTGTGCCTGTGCCTGCTCTAGAGTCATGCCAACGTGATGAGATTGATGTCTCGTCAGAGTTGTTCGCCTTGTGAAGGTTTTTTGGCAATTTGCATACTCGCACTTGTAGGGGCGTCTACCCGAATGGATTCGTCTGTGTCGCGCGAGGGAGCTTGAGTCGGAAAAGGGCTATAAGCTCGTCAGTATCGATATCGAGGCATGCAACAGTGTTTTCGTTGTGGACGGGCAAGGGAAAGCACCTAAGAGCAGTGGCTCCGGGCTATGGGAGATGAAAGGGAGGCGCATATCAAGCAAGAGAGCAAATCACCTTTGAACAATGACTGCACAGATGTGGCTTCTCTCCCGTATGAACTCTCATATGGACTGTCAGGGCAGATCTCTGGATAAAGGATTTGTTACAGGACTCCCAGTCGCAAGAATGAGGCCGAACGCCAGTGTGGATGCGTTCTGCTGAAGTCAACTTATGGTCTCCAGACCCCGAGGAATGAACTGCCTACCATGTCTAGAGAGATCACTTCGCCTCGCGAAGCTCTTTCTGCAGTCGGCAAAGGTGCAGGGATATTGCTTGGCAGCGGGTTGTTTCTTCGGCTGAGTATGCCCAAAGTTCTCGTCGTTGAACGAGCTCTGACTGTCATGTCTTGCCAAGTAGCTATGAGTATAGAGCGGCGGGCCGTGTTGATGAGCCATCATACTGTACTGCAAGCCGTTGTGCTGTTGCATGGGTTGCTGATGGTTGGGGAACGTCGAACCTTGGCTCATGCCATAGCCTGAGCCGGTGTTCATTTGCAATGTTTGGTGGTATCGTCGTAGTTCGTCGTTCCGAGCAGAGCGCTTTTCCGAATCCAGGACCTCGTTGATGTCCATCTCTGCTCTGACCGGTACAGGTGCAGGCAATGACAGGCCCTGGGCTCGCTGATAGAGAGCCCGGCGCTGAGGTATCGCGAAGCCTGTGTAACCGGAGCCGAGGCTAGTGGTCTGCATGGTTGTGCCTATCAGTGATAGAACGAAGAAGAAACAGGAACGAAGAGTAGGAGTGGAAAGCGTTGAAGAACACCTTGGTCCGCAAGGGATCAGTGCCAGGTCAGTGCACCGTCAAGGCGCTGTTGCCACATGAGCCCCGTTGCCGTTGGCCCAACCACTATTGTAACGGATGGCCTCGTGCAAAGCCCATAGCTCAAAACAATTCACAACAATTGGGTGTTGAGCTTACCTGAAGCAATGATGGACGTCGAACAAAGGTGCTGAAGGGAAAGGTTTCGAAGGGGTTGAAGTTGAGAAGTGGTGGATGACCGACCCGTCAACGGCAGGAATGTAGGATAACAAAGGGGAAATGCAATTCTGAGTCCCCTTGGCAACCACCAATTCTTCACCCGAGACAGTCTTCTCTGGCGCGAATACAGTCCTCGTTGTTTTGGGTGGTGCAGAACTGTTGGTATCTGGTCTGGAACAAGAATATGATCGTCTCGGTCTCAGTAAACCGGCCTGTGGGTGAAGTGGAAGTGAAGGTCGAATGAGAAAAGACTGATATTTCGCGTTCCCCGACCCTCGCGCCTGGAATGTTGTGTGTTGGGGTATTGTGTGTGTGTCCTTTCCTGTGCCAGTTATGCTTATGTACTCTGCTGGCCTCCCTCTTGTCACTCGATGTCACTACCTCTCGCTGTGGGGACGCCGTCACGGTCAACACCTTGGGGCGATTCGTTACAGATCCTCGATCCCCTCGATACTATTCCGTGCCACCAGCACCTAATTCTTCTAGTCCCTCCCGGTGGTTCCCTCTTATGTTGGCGAAGTCGTACTTCAGGAATCATTGGCACGTCGATCGTCCGTTCGGGCGGTGATCGGGGCCCCGGCGAGGATTGTGTGCTCAGCGGTCAGTCTGCCAGGCGACGGGTGACCGTGGCGCTGGTCGCCTGTGCGGGAGCTGCAGATGAGCACAGGGCGAAATGTGCGTCGAGCGTGGACTCCGTCGAGCAAGGCGGGATCAGAAGCATAGACAGTGGACTGACTGCATACACGCACGGGGCAGGAGTAGATAAAGGAAAGAATGTTGCCGATGATATCAGTCAAGACGATCGATGTCGATATAAAGCAGCGCCAGAACCTGCTGGCCTCCTGCGAGAAAAATAGATCTCATTACATGGCATCTCCTCCCACGACAGGCAAGTCGTGGTGGATGGTCAAAAAGTTACTGTCGAGGAGCCGGAGGCGAGCCGGAAGCCTTTCCAGATTTCATTCGCAAGCCAAAACGTCAACGGCCCCCCTTCGCAGGCACGACCAAGCCGCAGCCCACGGGCCTAAGTTTGGCTTTCTCAAGCCTCCCTCCCTTGCTCCTCCCCGGCCGGTTCAAGCAGACAATTACTACGTATTGACGAAAGCTACAGTGCATGCTCCAGGTAGGTGCCAGGTGCGCAGCTTCGTAGGGTGCCCGCTTGGACCTCTGTCGATGAGTTGGCTCTGAGGTAGAATTTTTCCACGCACATCGATGCCCCGACGTTCGCTCCTCTTCTGCTACTTCTATGAAACTTATAGCTCAGCCAACAGTCTGTGGAAATCCCGCCGCCACTGGACTCGACCACTTTTGATCTACCGAAATGCTCTTGTGCAGCAGAGCTGATACAGGAGCCCTACTGGTCCGCAGTGAAGTCAGCTTCATCAAAGGATGAAACCCCCCTGTCCCTTCCGCGCGTGTCAGAATCCTCCACATCCGTTCGGGCTGGAGCAGAGCATGATCTCCTATCTATGCCAAGCTGCAAGACAACTGGAATGGCGCCACGTCCCATGTGCATCAAGACCTCGAAAAGGGCTACCTTCTACGAGTGCCGCCATACGTATTCCACGATTGATTTACGCCTGTGCACGTTGACTTGCGCTGCCACAGTCCACCTCAACAACCACCTCTCCTAGCGCGGAACCCAATTGCGACGTCTACGCGGATGTCCAAGCACAACCATACAAAGTACTTCCGATCAACCCAGAAAAGGTTCGACATGAGAGATCAGACGGATGATAATCAGCCCAACCCGGCTGAGAACATCAAGGATGACAACGAAACATAGGTGCTGTTGGGTCCGCATATCGATATGGTCGAAGCCCTAAGGTAGACTGCCCTCGAATGCGCGGAATCAGTCGAAGCTCGACTTTCGACTGTTGAACCCATACGAAGTCTGAGACCCACGACCCGAAAGTTTACTTGAGCGGGACTAAATGGAGTCCGGCTATCCATCAGCGGCTTCTAGGCTGGCTGTACTGAAACCGATTGCACAACGTCGCGACTCCGATGCCCGCGGACCCTACGAGTACGGAGTACAATATCAGGTTTTGCCCTTTTCATCGTGGGAACTCTTTTCACCAAGTTTGGTTCCGGAATACCCATCCACTCGCGCCATCTCATCCGAAAGCGAATTATGGTTCACCAACAGGTTAACTTTCCACTCCCAGTCTTTGACTAATTATTCGTCACGCAGCCGGCAATCGGTACAGCCTTTCCAAGCATGGAAGACATGGCTAACTTGCCAAATCGAGTGACTTGCGGAGAAAGGATCTACTTGGTACATATAAGTACGGAGTAGATGCACAAACTTTGAGACCGGCATCTACCACAAGTTCGCTCTAGGCCGAAGATTGTATTTTTTTTTTAGCACTTTGCAGATCACGAGATACAATACGGAGTACTCGTACAGAAGAATTCCGCTTCCATCCACATATCCTTCTCGCTCCCGTGAAACCCTCAGCCTCCCTCATGCAGATCCGCACATGCTCGTAGCGACAAGCCAGCAGCTTCTTTCCTTAGGATGACGGAGCAGATTCTTCCTTCCTCACCCCGAGTGCCGCTTTGGTGGGGCCTAAGGATACACCTAGTAGTACTCGTACTGAGCGATCACTACTCCATACTCGTACCTAGGTAGGCTTCGACTCTACGCGGCACTCGTAGCTCGCCAGGGTACTCCGTAGGGTTCTTCACCAGCGGTCACGCGTTAGGGTACTCCGAGAGAACCACGTACGTAGATGTATCCACCTAGATCTACGTCCCAGCCTCCCAGCCGGGGGGAAAGAATCCATCTTCTCGCGCATGACTGGGCCTCTCTCTCTAAACCAAGTCGAATAGTCCAGTCCAGTCCGGCCCAACCCAGTCTAGTCAACGCACTCAACGCATCAAGCGCCAGACAACAAAAATCGAAGAGGATAACATACTCAGGTACTTACTGGGCATCTATGTTTGCTGGGGTGACCGGTCGAACGTACTCCGTCCCAACACCAACTACGTGCTACATACCTAGGTAAATAGCATATGCAGAACTCGAGATGCACCTTACAATACTGTACCTTTATTTTGAACTTTTCGTCCGACCACCCTATGTACCCTCTCTGCTTCTGCACCGTACACCCTGAGAGTGTCCAAGTTACTATCCCATGTGCGGTCAACTTTGCTGACAGCAGGTCTTGGCATACCCCAACCAATGCATTTTACTTCCTCTTTTGCAGCTTCATGACTATATTGCACCACCACAATGGCATTGCAAAGACGTTCTGCTAGAGTACCTGTTCCGAAACGTCATTTTGACGATGGCCCTGTAATTTTACCCCCCAAAAAGCGCCAAAAAAGGGTGCCAAATAAGCCAGAACTACTATCGCAAGAAGTAACGCGCCTGGACGCGTCTGTGGTGGTAGTCGCGTCTGCCCCTGTGGTCACGGCCCGTGCCCCCGATGATGAACCCACCACTCCACCACCAATACCAGTCGAATTCGAGGATATTAAGATTCATTGGAAAGAGCGAGAGGCAATTGACTTATTTATTCGGTTCTTTAGTCCACAATCGCTATTGGTTATTGTGGAGTCAACAAACGCGCGAGCAGCTCGGGAAACAACTACTAATACCGGATCCTCGACCACCACACTAAAATACCGCAAATGGCACCCAGTTTCAATCGGAGAGTTACTCAAGTGGATCGGAATACTCATTTATATAGGCCTTCATATTGAGAAGTGTCGTTCGGACTACTGGCGTTCCTCCGGCCATGAACTGGGTCGATTTATGGGCAAGACTCGATGGGAACAGATTCATCGCTTTTTGACTATTAACCTAGACGCCTCGGTGCCTTCTAACGCCCCAATCTGGACTAAGCTGGAGCCCGTGAACTCGATTATTCGAATGAACTGCCAGCAGGCAGCTCGGCCTGCGACTTGGTCATCAATCGACGAGGGTATGGTGGCGTTCCGGGGCCGCTCAATACACAAGGTCAAGATGAAGAACAAGCCTATCGACGAGGGCTTCAAATACTGGTCTTATAGCACTCACGGCTTCATACATAACTGGCTATGGCATTCAGGCTGTCACGAGTCTGAAGAGTGCTCAAATAAAGGCAAGACCCGCCAATTTGACGATGTACCAGCCTATGGTACAGTCCTCCTCGCACCAACATTCCAAGTACCAATTCGACTTGCGGAGAGGCTGAGAACCCGCGATCCTCACACAAAATACGCTATATTTGTGGACAATCTCTTTCTCAATGTGCCAGTCGTCCACCAATTACTTAAATTGAGTATTGGGTGCACTGGCACCACCCGCAAAAACGCTGCTGGCCTACCTGTTGACCTGCTATTGGAGAAGGCAGAGGTTAACGGTCTCAGATGGGGTGAACATGCTGCGGTAAAGGCTGGCAAGGCCTTATGCTTTATCTGGCAAGATAATAATGCAGTCCTCGATATTACAACGTCGTTCAGCATACACCGCGAAGAGGACAAGGTCATCCGCCTCCGCCGAAGACCAAAGAAGACCTCCACCAATGCCGCCATTGTACTGCCTATCTTCGGCGCTAAAGTACGTAAAGAACTACCCATTCCGACTATTATCGATGCATATAATCATCATATGAATGGCGTCGACATCGCCAACCAGCTTCGCGCCTCGTTCACGTGCCACAGACCTCTCGAACGTCGCTGGTGGCGCCCAATACTATATTGGCTTATCGATGTGTGCACTGTTAACGCCTTTCTGATTTGGCGGACGAATAGGTGTGAGAAAGAAGTGCGATCACAACGAATGCACCGAACCTTTCAAGAAGCATTAGCACAGTCACTTATGGGTACCGACACCAGCTTACCTCTTTATGAAAGGCCCTCAGAACACCTGGTCGAGCGCCGTGACCGAGTTGGTTATTGCGCATGGGGCCGTAAGCACTCAGAACAGTGCCAACAGGGCCGTATTAATGATGCTGGCGCTCGAGTTGTGCTGGGGGAGGTGGTCAACGAGGCCAGGGCGCCGTTGAGGCGCCCCCGGCAAGTTCGGTCCTTTTGTAGGGCTTGCAATGTATATTTATGTACCCAGCAACAATGCTGGAGGGAATGGCACGCGAAGTTACATAGTAATACAGTGTAAATGGCATGGCAGTGCCTCCATTAATGTAAAATAGTACATGGTTGGGTATGCCAAGACCTGCTGTCAGCAAAGTTGACCGCACATGGGATAGTCCTAGGAACCAAACTCCATTGCTTCTTCTTCCCATAAACCATGCATACACACATACACACACACACACACATACATAGGTAAATACATTGCATTGCATCGCATTGCATCACCATCAGATAAGTAAGACACACATGACCGTTCCCTTTTTTGGTTTCGTCGCTCGATACAATAGGCCGTGGTACAGTATCCCAAAGGTACATATGGATAAAATTGCGCCCTGCCCAGTCCTGTCCTGTCCTGCCCTGATCTGCTGCATCATCAAAGCAACGCACCGCATTACAAGACACTTGGGAGTGCCATGGATCTCTGTCGCGCATTTGTGGAGACCTCTCTTGTCTGAGCTGGACGGTCGGTCGCTGGATTATGCATGCCCGCCTGCCTGCCTCTTGGTTTTGGCGGTCTTTCATGCAATGCACAAGCACGGCAGACTTCATCTCCTATGTTTGACAGCTCTCTGATTTGGGGCTCACCGCTTAAACAAGGCCTGCACATCGTCCTTCCTCCAGTCCATCTCCAGATTTCCATCGTAGACTCTCTCGATAATGACCTTCATGCGATCCCATGCGTGGGCATATCTGACGATACACTCGTCGAACACTTTCTCTACAAGGGCCCTCCTGTTTCCGCCCACCTCCCCGTCATCTGCGGCAAAATGCTTCTCGACCCTCTTCCGAAGCAGCTCCACACCCTTCCGGATCTCCTTTGCGTCGTGATTTCCGAGGATCTTCTTCGCCGTACTCCTCGAGTGCGACGGCATCTTCGCAATGATGGCGACGTTCGAGCCATCGCCCTTGTTCATGAGCGCTTCAGTCGATTCCAAGAAATCCAACCACTTGCCCAGCGGGCGTCTTATCACCGCGTCGGTGTACTGCGTCAGGTGAGAAAGCTGATCTCGTCCCGCCTTTTCTACCCACTCCTCGAGAACCACGTTGCTATGGGTGGACACCGTGTCCGCGAAGAATGCCATGTTCTCAATAAGCAGGATGTGGTAGTTCAGTGCTTCTTTATCCTCTGGATCGCCCGAGGACGGGGCATTGGAGTGTGTCTGCCCGACAGAATTTGCCGCAGGGTTATCCTTCGCGATGAAGTTAAGGGATTCCCACATGGCTTTGAGAACCTTGTTGTACGCGTCGTTGACGATAAACCGCACCTCTAGCGACTCCTGGTGCTCGAACTGCTGGGGGATCATTTCTTCCACCGCCGCCACGAATTCGGGGAATACGCGCATGAAACTAATCAGTCCCTTTCGTTTCTTGACCTTGACTTTCGTCTCCTCGATCGCGCGGATTTGCTCTTCGACGAATTTGTGGAAAAGACCGGTGATTCGTTCATGAAGCGTCCGCACCGTCCTGGTGATGAATTCCTGGTTGGTTTCTTCGTACTTGGATAGACACTGTTCCAGGGACACGAGGACGCCAACGCCTTGCAGCGAATCGAGGCGAAAGACCCATTCCATGAGACCCTGCAAAAGGGAAGGCCAGAAAGAGTAGATCCCATCCGTGGTATTCTGGACGATTTTGGCCATATTGCGATCTGGGTCGTACGACAGCTTGGCTTGTAGGTTGGGCAGTTTACGCTGCTCGGGAGGCTGAGACCGAATCACTTCGACAAAGTCATCCGTGGCTTGAGAGTTCAAGTGGAAGAAATGCACAATGAAGTTCTGCTCCTCGGAGATCGCAAGAGCTTGCTGTTCGAGGACGGTGTCGAAGATAGCCCACGCGTCAGGCTTGCCATCTCTCCTGTCACCACCGAATGATTGTCTCAGTGCGCTGGTTTTGACCGTTTTGCGTCCTTTGACTGTAAGCTTGCGGGCTGCGGTCGAGAGATTGGACTCATCGGCCTTTTCTTTCTCCTGGTGAGTGAACAGAACCTCTTGCTCCTCGCCAGTCGGCTGCCTGACAGTCCTTTTCAGGCTCTCTGCAAAGTCACGGAACTGCTCTTGATAAATGCCGTTGAAGTTGCGCTCGTAGCTGCTGATCAACACCTGCCACTCATACTGATTGACCTCTCGCACGAAAAGCATCATGGCATTGTAGACCCAGAGTTCTTGTCTTGAAGCATTGTATGCCCGCAGGTTCAGTGTGAAGGAGGAGGTTCCAGAAGAGACACTCGCGCTTGCATTTTCTTCGCTTGTCCTTTGTTCTACGAGCGAGAACATCATCTTCATGTGTTGGTTAATGCGGTTGACAAACATCATGCTTCCGTCTTTGTATTCGTCCTTCTTCTCGCGGACGGCGCGCATCTTGTCAATCTTCGCTTCGGGATCCTTGCCTAGTCCAAGGCGGTTTGCAGTAGAAGCAGCTCGCTTTAGCTTGTTCTGGCCGAGTTCCGGGTCGATTGTCAACATTGCGTCGTACAGGAGAGCTAAAGCTCTCTCGATCGCGGTGACACCGTCATAGCTGTCCATGGGTGCTGATTGCAATGCTCGCAGGTCTGACGGAGATATGGACAGTGTCTTCAACAAGGTGTTCAACGAAGCCTGCAACAACTTTTGGTTGGCTGTCTGAACTTGCAGACCTTGTCCTTGAGCTTCAATGTATTCAATGTCTTCGTGGAGAGTGTCCAATTCATGGGCGTACAATGTCAGGAGCCCATCAAGCTCTTCGCACTCTGCGATAGCCTTGTCGAACGCTGTAGCAAGCTCAAGGACCTTGCTCTCCTGGTGTTCGACATGGCCCAGCCAGCCACTAGCTTGAGCTCGCCCGATCTCCCTGTGGATGTCCGTCTCGTACTTGTCCACGTAGTCGTCGTCTGCAAGCTTCCCTTCCCAGCCAAGTTCTGTCATGAGTTCGTCGAGATCTGCTCCATCGCCATCGGTAAGGCGCGGATCGATGCGGAGTCCGGTACAGTGCTTTTCGACTTCCGCTTCGAGTCTTTGCCGACGCTTTTTCTGAGGCGAGGATGAGCGGACTTTCTCAGAGGATTCCACCTTTGTCTCTTCGTTTTCTCCATCAGCCCGGGCAGGAATGGGTGTCGCTGCTGGAGACCCTGTTCCAGGCACGCTGTCTGAGGTGGCCGTCCGTTCGAGCTGCACTCGCGGAACGGCGTCTTTAGGTGGAAGTTTTGGCGTGGGTTGATCTTTCTCTTTATCGGGGGTGGCCATGTCAGGAGTTCCGCTTCGCACGCTGTCGCCACTCATTCCTCTTTTCATAGGCGCCGGAACCACGCTGGTGACGCCGTCAGGCTCATTGGAGAGCTTGTCCTGCATTGCTTTCAAGCGCGCACCAGCTCCACCTTGACGAGGCTGAAATGCAGCTGCAGCGAGGGCGGCTTTCCTGAACTGAATGGCGATGTCCTTGCCGGATTTCTTCTTGACCATGGGTCCCAGGCCAGGACGAAACTCTTCCTCAACTTTCGGCGGAGCTGGAGTCTTAACTGAGTCGGGTGACGCCACCTCGTTTGTAGACGGAAGCGCTTCGGGTTCTGGCGTAGTCACTTGAGCATAAACTGGCACCGGCGGTGGTACGGACACATTCGTTTCCGATTGCTTTCCTTGGGCCTTTGGCTCGTCGTTTGCGAAATAATCCGGCTTCGGCTGCTGCTCTCCGTCTTTTGCGGCGCTTGGAGTCCCTAGTGGTGTCACAAAGGTACTGTTACTCTGACTCGGTGGGCCTGGTTGATCGGGCTTCAAGTCTGCGCGAACTGGTGGCGCCGTTGGCTTCTTCTGCTCCGGGAATAGGTCAAAGTCAAGCGCAGGGAGACTGGGGAGGGCCGCCGGAAGGCTAGGAGGAGCGTCCGGAGTTCTGCGATCACTCGTCGCGGTGCTCGGCCTCGAGCCGCTATACTGTTCGTTTCGCCCTGTATCCCTCGGCAAATCTTGACCAGGTGCAGGCCCAGCTCTTCTCGGTGAGAAATCCCGATTGCCGGCCTTTGTGACTCCAAGACCATTCGGTCTCAGAGGTTGCGGTTCCAGAGCAGGTTCGGCGCGCTCAAGCGATGATTGAGAAGCCTTCGGACTGACCGAGGGCCGAAGCGGCGCCGGCTGTAGAGTATCCGTCAATGATGGCTTCCGAGCATCTTCTTGTGTAAGACGAGCACCATAGGGTTGGTTGCGAGATTCCTCCGGCGGAGGAACTCTTCGGATCGGTCTGGGTGGGAGGCCCGGCCCCCTTTCTCGTCCATCGGCTTGAGACGAAGGGGGTCGTGCTTGTTCTCTCGCAGGTGGACGGTAGTCTTGGCGGTCAAATGCCCGATGCTGTTCTTGCGGGTCGACACGAGGGCCATCCCGGCTCGGAGGTGCCTGGGCAGCCGCATATGGAGATTGTGGTCGATTGCTACTGAACGTAGGTACTCCCGGAGGTGGAGCGAAAGGTTGTTGCGCCAGAGGCGGAGGAGTGGGAGTTGGGACGATGGGAGAGAATGCGATCTTAGACGTAGGAGTGTTCTGGGCGACGGGCACACCGGCGAGCTGCTGGACTTCTTGGGGAGCAAACCCTATGAGCTCCGGGGCCTTCCCACCGGTATATTTCCGATAGATCTTGATGAGACTGGCAATAAAGAAATCCTTCTCTTTCGCAGTCGCCGCAGCCCAGAAATATGGCTTGCCCAGGGAGACGGTAAAGCCGGTGTTGGACGCCCACTGCTTCTCCATCTGCTGCTGCGGATTCGCTGGCACAAGGGATGAATACGAGATGATGGCGGTCAATTCGTCCAGGTTCCATGTCTTGCCGATGGAGAAGGTGCCGTTCGGATTCTCACGGGCCTTGTGGACTCTAACCTTGCCGGAGCGGCGGACTGCGACGAGAATGACCCGATGTTTCTTGTTCGGGGAAGGCGAGTCTGGCGGAGGAGGAGAGGATGGGTACGAGGCGTCCTCGAGGACTCTGACGTGGGTGATATACGACTCCAACTGCATTCCCTCGGGATCTCGTTTGCTGAAGCACGCCTCAATAATGCGCTGCTTCTCATCTTCAAACCGCGCAGCACGGGACTGATTGCTCTCTTGCTGCTCCGCCGGCCTGCCATTCTGTCGAGGTTGAGCGCCGTTTGTGAGCGGCGTGACCTGGCGAGGCCCGCCGTACATGGGTTGCTGATTCATCGTGGGGAGCAAGTGAAGACGACCGCATCATCTCCTGGCGGATAACAATAGGGAAGAGAGGGCGCCGAATCACTCATGGCAGGACAGCATGCGGAGGCAAGCTTTCGGACTCATGACGATGTGCGGTTGTGCGAGGTTTGGACTGCGACCGGAGTGCAGGACAGGTCTTCTGGAGGACCCAGACGTGTGGTGCGTGGAGTGTGTAGCGAAAGTGAGCCATGTTGGACTGCGAGCCTAAGGAGCCAGTGGAGCCGCTCGGGCTCGCATGCTACCGGCCACTGGTGAAGCTAGGCGTCTCCGCTTACGGGCGTTGGAGCACCAATCGCAAGGCACCGCGGAGTTGATCAAGCACTTGTAACAGACGAGTATTCAGTCTTCTCCCATTTCTCAATTATCTCCTTTCCAACCATTGTCACTAGATCACCAGTCTGACATGTGTGGCCTGGAGTTCTCGGAGCCCTGTCCTCGCTGTCTGACTCCCTATCCTCTGCGAACCCATCTCAAAAATGACAGATACAGCGGCGCTTCACAAGGGCCCGCCCCAATTCGTTCCAATCCCAGACAGACAATCGCAAATCCTAATGATAGTCTGCCGCTAATCTCACAAATTCACTCCCCCAAAGGCGCCAGGCTGAAATGGCTCGATACACTCCCAAACAAGTGTCGTTGATCATGA
This sequence comes from Phialophora tarda, assembly GCA_016109495.1. Taxonomy (NCBI): domain Eukaryota; kingdom Fungi; phylum Ascomycota; class Eurotiomycetes; order Chaetothyriales; family Herpotrichiellaceae; genus Phialophora; species Phialophora tarda. The sequence continues at coordinate 286,859 of JADWPL010000024.1, read as the reverse complement.
ATTGACGGCCAGAAACCCCTCGCTTCAGCCGCCATGCGACTCAGCCCAACCCAAAGATTCCTATTCAATGCTCCCAACCTGTCTTCACCTGCCAAATATCCTCTCACTGTTCTCGACCAACCACATCACTGCTTCGTTCTTCATCTTGGTGTCACTGAGCTCGCGATTAACGCTCTCAGGCCGCATGATCGTCGGCGCAAACACCACTGCAATGTTCATGCTGGTCATGAGGTTCTCTTTCTCTTGCAACACCACCCGTGCAAGATGTCCGATCAAATAATCCAAAGTCTCGTAATGTACTCTAGGTAGATCGTCCAAAGCTCGTTGCATGGCATCAACTCTTGATCCTTTGTCCTCGATTGACGTCGTGTCAAGCAATTTGTCGTACACCTCGTAGGTGATGAGCGGGGTTGGGAGTCGTCGGAAATACTGCTTCAATCCAGAAGTAACAGCGTGGATGTCCAGGTCCGGGTCGGATATGTCGAAGTCTTTCGTGGGATTCTCGAACCAGTCTTTCACTTGTTGTACTTGCGAGTTGCCGCCGGACTTGCGGTAGATGCCTTCGACATCCATGCCTGGGAACCATTAGCCGTGCCGGGACAAGTGGAGGTTTTCGATAGTACTCACCCCTCGACTCAACCTCCTCGACACACCTCTTCACTATCGCAGGAATGGTGGTCTTCTCAAACTCAGCCCGGTGCTCAAGCTCAGACCCAAACAATTCTGTTCGTTCAGTTAGCAGAAGCATGGCAATTGAAGCGCGTGGATACTTACGTGCACCAGCCTCGGCCAGCAAAGACGGGGTACTGGCGTTGGCCTGTTGCGCATAGAGCCCATTCTGTCTTGGGGCTGTCTTCTGGCTGCTGAAGAAGCCGAAACCGCTCTGCTTGAGGGGCTCCGGATTGTTCTTTGGCAAATTCGAGTACTCTTGACCAAGGGTAGTGGGCGTTCCATAGGCTCCTGTCTCCGCAAACTGCAGGTCTCTACTATAGCTCTGCTGAGTGGAGGAGAAAGCCCCTTTCAGACCTTTCGTGACCCCTTTGGCGACCTTCTGTCCCTTTCTCCAGTCGAACTTTTTGGGCCGGATGTTCACCATTTGAGGTCCTTGTATGACAGTCACCGGCTCAGCTTCACCTTGTAAGGTACTTGCTGAATCAATGTTGGTCAAGTCAGTCGACATGTTGCGCAAGGTATCCTTTGAGTCGAAAGACAGCTGCGACTTCTCCTTGTGATGAGAGTAAATTCCCAGTCCGTTCATGGCCGGCTTCTGCTGCTCCTGAGCGCCTGAATTGGCCTTGTACAAGCCTTGTATCTGGTGGACCAGCTGATTATTGAGCTCGGCTAGCTGGGCATTCTTCGAAGATAATTGTTCGAACTCCATGAAGCTTTTGTCTTTCATTTGAGTCAGGTTGGCAATTTCATCCACCAGGTCATTTCGCTTCTGGATGGATGCTTCAATCTGAGGCGCAAATGAAGTCCTCAACTTCTCGAGTGCCTCTGCAAAGTCACGAAGTACCTTGTTGCTCATCTTTCCTAAATCAAAGGGCTCGCCACTGTGCTTCGCGGCAGCCAGGTGCTCAGTCAGCACCTCTAACTCTCTGATCACGATCTCCTTTTGTGTATCGAGCACCACCATCGTGGATCTCTTCTCCTTGAGCTCGACATTCACCTGTTTGAAATCGGCCGAGTCGAGCTGTATCTCGAGCTCAGCGATCCGCTTCTCTCGCTCAACTGTCTTCTGTCGCTCTCGTCGAAGCTCGTTCTTGAACCAAGCAAGTTCATCGCGATGCTCAGGGGACGCGCTGCTGGGACTACTGATTTCCTGTGCGATGGAAGATCCTGGCATGGCAGGCGAGCGAGGCCACCGGTCTTTCGAAAGTCGTCCAGTCCTGTCACTGTAGCTGCGGCCATGGCGCACAGAATTCGAAACCCTCCTAAGGAACGACTCAGCAGGGCTTGGTTCTTCACCGGACATTATCCGTGCCATATCCTCGTCCATACTGAAATCTCCGCCGGCGGAGTATCTTGGAAGGCCAGGGGATTTCGAGCCTTCCATATATCGTTGGTTTTCGGATTGGGACGTGCTGAAGGATTCGTTTCGCGCCCTCGAGTGATCCGCAGGTGGTATTGGTGGCATCCGTGGGTCGACAAAAGACTCATTGGCCTTGCCAGCGCCACCGATGTTATGGAGGTCTTGTATCATCGAGATATCTGCCGTGTCGAAGATGCTCTTAGAACCCGGCGAACCAATAGGACCAGAAATAATTTTTCCACCATTTGCCTTTGCTAGATCAACCGGCGCTTTTGATGTGGTGGAAGTTCCATTCACAGAGCCCCCAACTCCAGAGATGTTGGCCGCGGCGCTCAATTCTTTCCTGGGTATTGTTTGGGTCCGTTTGGCACTGTCCAAGGAGTCACCTCGCTTGGGCAAGTTCTGGAGTAAAGATGCCGTAGGCAGATGCGCAGGTTTAGGTGAGACATTGGAGGCACTGTAGGCTGGACTTGACTCGTTCGACAGTCCAGGAGTCGAATAGCCACGATCTGATGGTGAGCTGATATCTGGGACAGTCAAGGGCTTGGAGACGGAGGCGGAGGCGAACTGCTCGATAGGGTCCGTCAACGCATCGGCGCGAGGAGTTGAGCCCTCTGAGCGAGTACTTGGTGTCGGGGTTGAGAATTTCTTGGTTTTCGGCGCTGCCTCAAGTCTAAACTTGTCGTTCTGTTGCGGCTCGTTGGGACGCGCAATTTGCGACAGCCGTGGAGAGTCCCCTGACTTCTGGTTCTGAGGCTGCTCAACTGGGATGTAGGGCGAAGCAGCCGCAGAACCCGATCGGCTCAGATTTCCGCCTTTGCGGCTTTGTTCGACAACTTCTCTTGAAGGCAGACGACCCTTCTCTTGATAGGCAATGTGAGGACTCGACGTGTTCGACTTGGAGAGTGGTGCTTGAGCGACTGGAGGGGTGGACTTGCTTGTGAAATAGTCTGAAGGCTTCTCATCGGCGTTTTTCTGCGTCACTAGGTTCGATGTGCCGGGCGTCTGAATGCCAGGCTGCGGTGTAGGGTCGAAGGCGAGCGGTATCAGGAATTCTTCCGCACCACCAACACCACCACCCCCCGATAGATCGGACCGTTGCGACATCATCGAATGTCTGTTATTGCGGAATGTCGTGGAGGGTAACGTGAGCATGTCTACAGTAGGCCAGGTTAGCAACCGAGTGACACGCATCGGGGGTCGGGCGCTTACCGCTCGAAGTATTCTGATCCGAGGTGGATGGCCTCGAGTCCGGGTCTGCTTGCAATTCGCTGACCGTCTTACCCACAGAAGGTACGCCCGAAGCAGGGGAATCGGAATAGACTTCAAGAAACGGGGACGACTGGTTTTCCGGAATGTAGGCGGTGCTCCTGGCCTCTGGAGGCGGGATCGCAGGCAAAGCTTTATCTTGGACACTGTTGGCCAGTTTAGAGCGCGTGTTCTTAGCAGACCTCTTCCGTCTCCGAGCCATCAAAGCCTCGTGGCAGTCCATGCAGAAAATGCCTTGCGACGTCCGCGCATATCGGAGGTTCTCAATCTTTCTCTTGCAATTGCGGCACTTGAAGCAATTGGCACAGAAGGCCTGGTCACCAGTCAATATGGCAAGGTCCTCAATCTTGTTCGAGCAATTACTGCAGCTGTAGGTGCAGTTGTTGCATATTAGCGAGCCGTCGCCCAGGAGAAGGAGGTTTGCGTTGGAGTCGAGGAGGGTGCCGCACGTATTGCAGCGGAAACAGTTGATGTGCCATCTATTGCCAGCTATAACCCGTCAGTATTGATCTTTAGAAACGGGGGATGGAACTGGAGGTCTTACCTAGTTCAAACGCCTTGCCTTCCTCGAGGATCTTTAACAGGACTGGTCAGCACTGGTCGGGACTCTGTCGTAGGGAACGCTCACCTGTCCACAACCTTTACAAGGGTAGGCGGACTCATCTGGCTCCATGGGAGAGTCAGGGAACGCTAGGGGTGATTCCATCGCAGTGGCCATTATGTCCTTCTGCCTCACGGTGCGCGGTACTATGTCCACATATGGCCGAAGTATGTGCAAACCAGGTCCAACACCGTTTGTTGCCACTATTTGTGGTTATTGCATTAATAATCCCGCTTTTGAAGATCAAACACCGCAAGTCGTGTACATCGCACAGCTGAAGGGTAATGATTGCTCTGATCGTTTGTCGAATGTCGTGTGCTGGCTGGCCTGCAGCTGAAACACTGAATCGGGACAGACCCTAGTTATCGGTTGATCCTGCGCTGGTTCCGCGGTGAGGGTTGGTGTAGGTGTGCTTGTCGGACAACGAATGTCGCGAGACGACCACCGCAGAAGAGAGGCGGATGATATCGTTCAATGGTTGGTCTTTTAATTGTCGTACGGGAGTCGGAGGAGGAAATGAACGTGAACAAGTTGTTGAGTAAGGATCGTGGTTGTCAGCTCGTGCATAAAACGGTCGGACTGGGGTGTGGTTGCGCAGACGCTCGGGCTCGGTGACGATTCACGTCAGGTCAAATGCTCAATTGAAAGTCATCTAGGAGCCATAGATGACAGTCCAGCGCACAGCAGGTAATTAAGCCGATTATGGGGGACAGAGGCGCATGGAGGATAGATCGTTGCTGTCGGCTGCTGTTGTCGAAAGAGCGAAAGGTGGCAGTGGTTGTTGAGATGTTGCTGTTCGTGTTCAATTCTGAAGGTCACAGACTCAGACTCTGAACCCTCGAGATGAGGAACGGCTCACTGCGCAATCAGGGTCTACTAGTTAGTTCGATGGTGCCCTCGCACGCCTCACCAGGAGAGACTAACAGTGCCTGTTTAGTTAAAGCTCGTCACGCCTGGGGCCCCGCCGTCGGGCCTAACACAGGCAATCGAGCGAGTGAGCGCTCACATGGCCGAAGTGGGCTGCGTCTCTCCAAGGGGCCTTCACTGCAGCTAAACTGTTGTCATTCTAGTTCCGCCCGATCGACTCGAACCATGGAGAGGCCAGAGAGAGCATTTTCAGCCATTTGCTCCAATGGCGAGCTGGCTAGCGTGAACACAGCCAGAACCCGAAATCTCCTCAGGGGCTTGATGCCAGATGCAGTGCGCAATCCTCATCTGATGGCTCTCCACCTCGATTCATGCTCATTGACGGCCGGGGAGATACGAGTACATCTCCCGTCGAAGAAGCATAGGTACGTACTTCTCTTCTCGACCTACCAGACACCGGTGCATAGTGAAAACTAAACGCCCGCCGCTCCGAAAATCTGCACAGCCCTCTGCATGATATTTTCGTTCTCTTGCCACTCTAAATGCCAGCTCGCTCCTGTCATCTCCGTATTACGTTTCTGGCGGTGACAGGCCACTTCTGGCCGTCAGCTCGTGACACCAACATCGTAGATTGCTGAAGGCCCCATGCAGAAATCTACTGTTTCACTTGGCATAACCCCTAGCTTCAGCCTGATCCTCGAGGCTCTAACCACAGACAGTAGTTTGTGGTGGGGGATCCTCGGAGCCTTTCAATACAACGTGTGTGCCAGAAGTCCTTGTCGTGGAAGAGGTTCTCGAAGACACTGCCGAGAGCACCTGCGGCAAGATTGTCCTAAAGTCCCGAGGATTCCAGCAGACGGGACAGTAGATTGACCCTGAGACCCCGTTGAGCCGGTTAAGCTCGAGCCGGGAAACGCTCGATGATGGTACCAAACAACATCTCCCAAGCGGCGGTCAAGGCCCAAGAAGCAAGACTGAGCGGACTGGGCATATGGAACTCCAACCTACTCCTGTTGCCAGCGACGTCAACCATATCGTGACAGCTTCTTACGCCTAGCTGGCACTACCCTTGCTTCTTGCACGTTATATACCAACCACATCCATATTAAACGGGGGAGGGTTGTGGAGTTTGCCCGATTCATTCTTGCCAGGTTCTTTTTTGTGAGCCTCGGTGAAGTGATGAGAATTGTCCAGACTCGGGCCTGGGGTAGCTGTAGAATAAAGGCTTGAATGGTGAACACAAGTGGAATGAAAAGGAGGAAACAAAAGAACATTTCAAAAGCTTTCTATCTAATGCATTGTCAGAGCCCATCTACCCCAAACGCCATTCCTAATGTCATGAACACTGGGATCTTTCCAATACCCACCATGGTTTCATGGCACTTCAACGACGGCGTGCTTCATAATGCTAATAATACAGTACAACGCCGTTGTTAACGGCACACTCCAAAGCAACAATGGGCCCACTCAGGGTGATCCAGCGATGTCAACATAATAATGAATCAAGTTCTTGTCCGACTCTTTCTTGAAGTAGTTGTAGAATCGCTTTTCCGGTTTGACGACGGCATGAAGACTGATGCAGAAGTTCATGACGCCTCGTTTAATAATAGAGTTGTATGTGGCGAGAAGGTAGGTTGCATATCCGGCCAGGCGGTCCTCTTGGATTTCATAGAGGGACTCGCCGCTTTGCTCGAGCCGGTAGAGCAGCTGGTTGATGATCTTCAAGCCGAAGTCCATAACAATAGGGAGTCTGTTGGCGAAACGAGGCTTTTCAGGGCCAAAGTCGGATGCCAGAGACTGAAGGCTATTGAAAAATATAGTGTCGGTCGACGTGGGTGTAACAATAGGATCATTCGAGGCAATGGTACGCTCGACTGTCTGAAGAGTGTCGAGGACGGCGTCAAGTGTTGGAAGAATGGTGTTGCAGCGGTTGCAGAGGTATAGTGCTCCCTCGTCAACGGCTGTGAGGACAGACTCATAACTGGAGCTGAAGTTGCATCTGGCAATGAGTAGTGCAGACAAGGTCATCCCAGGCTGTGGTTCAGGCCACTGGGGATATTGGTCTTGGAGATGCATCAAGCAGACGAGCATCGTATGTGTGTGATAGGCCGGATGGTTGTAGTTGGTGAGCCGCTTGTCTCTGGACTCTGCAATCATGTCCAAATTGGCCACATTGGTGATAAGAAGTTCGAACAGTTCATTGAACTGTGCTTGTTTGGTGATCAAGGCACCAGGGTTTTCTTCGAGCAGTTTCTTAAGCCTGCGCCAGCCAAGAGCGTCAAGGCTTTTGCGGCGGAGAGACTCAATAGCCATTGCCAGAGTTTTCTTCTCGGAGGCAAGGCGGTCGTGTTCTGGCGAGCGCCGTGGCGAACGCTTCTTCTTTGGCCGGATTGCCATCGCGTTTTCTTTGCCCTCGGACTTGAGGCTCTCCCAACTGGAGGCGGGGAGGCTGTCTGGGACCAGCTTGCTAGATTTGACGGTGTCCCAGCTGGCGCTCGGTAGGCTTTCAGGGCCGGCTTTGGTCCCGTTGTCTTTGGCAACAACAGAAGCTGGTGGTGCAACCCTGCCACGGGACTCAGGACGCTGGGCATTCGTGTTGCTGGAGGAGGCCATGGGCGTGGCAACGATACGTCTCCTGACTGGTGCGGACAGCAGGCTGCTTGGCTTCTTGCTGTCATCGACTTCGATGCTGCCAAAGAGTTTGAAGTCTGCTGACTTGAGTGAACCGAGTTCATCGCTGGGGTTGTGAGGTTTTTGGGGCTTTTGAGACTCTTGAGTTTGGGCCATGCGTTCTTTGTTCTGAGCTTTGATGCTGGCAAGAGCAGACTTTGGTCTGGGAGGAGCAGCAGCTTTGGCAACAGTGGCGGTGGTTTTGTCTGGGTTGTGTGAATCGGCTTGCAGAGCCTTTTGAGCATGAGTGTTCAAGCCGCCCATGATCATGCGCGCACCCGAGGGATCGTATGTGTGGTATGTCCAGAAGACAGCGCGGCTGTTCTCGCGGACCTTGACTTGTCCATCAGTGAGCCCTTGGAAGATGGCAGTGCCAGTGAGAGCACCATCTCTGTCACGGTCCATTTGAGCGCGGTATGTTTGTAGAAGGATGTTGAGCCACTCTGGTGCATAAGTGCGGGGTGGAATGCGGCTGTCTTTGAATGCGGCACAGACATGGTAGAAGAGGCGTGAACTGTAGCCAACATGTTTGCAGAGGCTGACAATCACCTCATTGGCGTTTTTCTGGTTCACGGTCTTGGTCGAGCCGCAGATAGCAATGAGACTTGGAAGGAGAAGGTCGAGGTGAGGCTGGAGATGGCTGTCCAGGTTCTTCACAATGTTCGAGAGAGCTCGACAGGCTTGGGCAGACAGCGTAGTACGCTCAGAGCCGGCGGTCTAGGGAAAGGCGGTTAGACAGTGAAGAGAACAATGTTTCGGACGGCGGAAGTACTCACAGTCAGAATGTGGGGCAAGACAGCCCTGACCTTCTGGACAAGATCATTTGGAAGGGCGCTGTTCTCCTTGCGTTTCTCGAAAATATCAGAGAGTTCCGAGAGCAAATCTCATTGCTGTCAGCCTCAAGAAGTATCCGCTGTCGCGTTTCAGTCACTCACCTTGACGCTTTTTCCAGGTCTCCTCCGTTTCTGGGAGGGTGTACTCGTATTGCAGGAAGTTGAGCACATCTTGATAAGTTTTGCCGACCATCTTGGCTCTGGCGCCTGCGATGGCGAAGTAGATGGCCTTTCCAGCAACTGGAAGAGCTGCGTCGATTTTCTTGAAAGTGTTCTCGACTGTTCTGGTAGTCGTAATACCGACTTCACACGCGTTTGTCAGTAAGTAGAAAACAGAAGCGGAATCGAACGGCAAACGAAAAGGCATACAGTTGCGAAAAAAAGCCATGTCGGCGAGTTGCTTGTAAGACACCCATAATGTCTTTTACAAGGGATGAACGGGAAGTGAAGAGATGTAAAGTGCTTGCAGCAGTTGGAAGGGCTGATCAACGAGGCAGAGAGGTTTGGTTGCGTTTGAATTGTGTAGAGTTCAGCAGGAGCAGGAACTGTGAGATAGAATCTGGAGTTGAGTGAAGGAAGAAAGAAAACAAGAGCAGAGGCGGATTATGAGGACGAGAATTTTCGCGTACCTGATGACTCACGCGTTGGCGCTTTGGTCTGTTGTGATCCACAGACCTAGTGGAAAGACTTCTACTGTTGTTGTTACTGTTGTTGTTGTTGAGCGGGGGAAAAGCGTGCGCTGTTTGGTAGGAAGGAGGGGGCACTGGTGTTGTGTTGTTGAAGGTGGATGTTTTGATGGAGCGCAAGTCGAGCAGTTGTGGTGGAATTGTAGCCAATCAGGACGCGGCCCCACGGGCCAATTGGCTGAGCCTCATGCGAGCCGAAAGTTGCTGCCATCGAAACCCACTGCATCCCAGACTATCATCATCATTTGCAGTACAAGTACAAGGTTCAATTCAAGCACACCCTTTCGCACAGCCTCGTGGACGGCAGACTCCCTGCCGTCCAACCGAGCGGCCACTCTTCGCAGCTACCGAAGCCGCTACAGAATTCTATCCTCCGTCGGCCAGCGTGTTCATTGCGCGCGAAACCCACCCTTTAGGCTGTTGCGCGACAATTATCGGCTCCCATTGCCGCTGGGGCTCGCTCATCAACTAGCATGGCTCCTGTCTTACCACCACAGCTGCGTCACAAGCCAGTTCTGCGGCTTCACATCGACGACGTCACTCATCCGGCAGCACAAGTAGCCAGCAGTTCTCTCGACGGTGGTCTATATCTTGCTCGCGCCATTGAACACGTAGTCGCCTGGCTGTATCGACCATATGGCCCCGACGACATTCCAAGAGTAAGATCAGTAACTGTAATTCTACGCTCAATGGGCGGAGTGGCCTACACTACTGGGCTGCCACTGGATGACTTGCACAAAGAAATCCATCTCTCCCTCGACTACGTCCAAGGTGTGCTCTCCAGAGATCCAGCCGGTCTACGACATGAGCTTGACGGAGTCATCACTCATGAGATGGTGCATTGTTTCCAAGGCAACTGCGAAGGGACAGCACCGGGCGGTCTGGTCGAAGGCATTGCGGACTTTGTTCGACTGAAAGCGGGCCTTTCGCCGCCCCATTGGAACCGTGCACCCGAGAACAGAGGGCACAAGTGGGATGAGGGCTACCAGAAGACAGCGTAAGGATTCCTCTCGACCTGTACCGGCTCAAAGAGTTGTTCCGTGTCTGGTCGAACTGTTACAGCTCTTGGATGCTAACCACAAAGCAGATGGTTCCTTGAGTGGCTCGAAGAAAAGCGGGGTGCTGGGACTGTCAGTTACGTGAACGAAATGATGAGAAGGCACAGGTATCATGAGGATAAGTTCTGGAAGGGTATCTTTGGTCTCTCCGTAGACGAGCTTTGGAAGCAGTACAAAGAGAGCTGGGAGAAGCCGAAGCAAGACCTTGCAGGTACCGGGGAGAAGAGCTCGAGCAGTATGGGGGCAAACCCTGAATCTGTGAATATACAGGAAAAGGAAAAGCAGGTGGTGGTACAGGGGGAAAAGAAGTCGAATGAGTTTGTCGCATAGGGCGAGCACGTGGATCATCCTTCAGCGCATCTTCTGTTTAATCAAGGATGCCTAGACTCTGTCTTCATTTGGGAGCGCTTGAGGGACCCCCAGGCGTGGCATTGCGTGTAACAACATGAAACAAGAGGAAGAGAAGTCAGCTAGATTTGGTTCCTGTGCTTAAGCGCGGTGCGTCCACCGTAGAAAGGCCCAATAAGCTTTGGTGTTGTCGAGATTGCCTCTATGCGTAGCTGCTGCGGTGGAAGACAAGGCTGATGGGATTCCCTGATACGCAATGACTAGTTTTAAGTCCTTGAGAGCAGTCAGCAATGATCTTTTCAAGAGGCATGGTCAAGGTTGGCGGAATAAAGCGGTCAGTAAAAAATTAGAGTGTTGTTGCGTAGTTTTGTTCTTCATAGAACGATGTACTCGGGGTTAAAAATTGATCATCATAAAAGAAGTCTTTTGAGGTGGTGGAGGAAAGGTTGAGCTTACAAAGTGATGTCTGAGGACGCGCACCGCGGGTCACAGTTGGCAGGCGACATGATAGGTGTGGCAGGTATCTCATGTCATTGCAGCTATGTTGTCTGTCTACCGATCTAGCTGCCGTCGCTTGGAGATCTTGATCCGCGATTGCACGTTTGACTTCTCTCCAACGTGTATTGCACTTAGTCGAAGAGACCACCGAAGCCTGGGACATGTCAGCAAGCCTTGTATCCTTTGTGTAGAAGATAAACTTACCCTCGTCCTCGGACTCCTCCTTCTCCTCTTCCTTTTCCTCTTCCTTGGCAGCCGCAGGCGCGGCCGCCTCAGTCGTTGCCGCAGCCGCTGTGGGAGCAGCAGCAGCATAGGCGTCAGGGTTGGCGATGCGATCCTTAAGCTCGTGGATTGCATCCCACTCGTAGTCGATCGGGATAGCGGCAGAGATGACTTTCTTGTAGCCATTGATCAAGCTGTGGATGACTGAAGGTAGAGTAGGATAGTTGGCGGCAAGCGAGATGGTGGTGATGGTCGCGATGGCCGAGGTCAGAGACTTCAGCAACTGGCTCTCCTCAATATCCAACACCTCTGGCGAGAAGGAGTTGCCATCCTCGTACACTTGTTGCACTTTCATGCCGTAGGTAAAAGGAGAGATGTTCAACATGTTGAGCAGGGTAGCTTCTGAAGCGCCGACCTTCGCGCCAGCCTCGACCAACTTGAGATCTGTGGTGATTTCGATGGTACCACGGGCGATCTTGGTAGGGACACCGAGGGCCTGGAAGAAGGAGGTCTTGCCGGGTTCCATGCCAGTGTTTCCTGCTGGGACATAGACATCGGCGGGGGCAACAGCACCAGCACGAGCAGGAGCGGCGACTCGGTTCGAAAGAATCTTGTCGCGAGTGGTCTTCAGGTCACCATTGGTGAAAATGAAGCCAACATTTCCTGCCAATTGTCAGATTATTATGCCCTTCTTTTCCCCAAATAACTAGGCGCACCTTTGACATGGGGTAGGAGACGTTCGTATTCCGGGCTGTCGGCGATGAAACCCTTGAGTGCTCTTCGAACCATGGTGTTCTTCCCCATCAGCACAACTGCTTCGCCTCGTAGGTTACTGCGGATCTCGTGCATCTGTTGCGACGAGACATTGTCGACACTGACCTGGTGGAATTGTTAATGCGCCGTGTCTACGCAAACTCTGCAAAGAACGTACGATGAAGATTGACTTGTACTCATCGAGCAAGCCCTTGAGCTTGTCGAAGTAGACAGCTTTAGTGCCGGTTTTGCCCCCCATGACTTCTTAGGGATGAAGTTAGGATATTTAAGGGCAAATTGTATGATTGATGAGTGGGAGTTGTTCGATGCGTGTAACTCGCAGGTTCAAACTTTCGAGAACCAAATCCGTAATGTGCGAGCTTCATCGCTTACCTAAGACGTCTCTTGGCGACAACGGTGGAGCACTTCTCTGGGTATGGCTGCGATGCTTCACGACTTGAAGCACAATTCAATCTACGTGACTTCGTTCCTTAACGATCTCAAAAGGCCTAGCCGGATGTCGACCGTGATAAATTCAACAGGGGTGTAAGAGGAGTGCGGAAGGCCGTTCAATCGACGTTTTAACGCTGGGTTTCTGCTCTGTACCAAGACCACTCGGGACGTGCTTGAAATGCTTGCTGCTCCGTTTCAAGTTCTGTGCTGTGTCCAGCCGGTGGAATATCACCAGCCGTTCCTCCTAGCGGCGTCTGGACACATAATCTCCACATTCAATCTCAAAGATGGTTCACTACTGAGTCAGTGGCCGCCGTCCAAGGAGAATCAGAACCAGAACGGCGACGCAGACAATGGTGATGCCGGCCGGCCAGCGAAAAGACCAAGGCTTGATGAAGACGATGCTATGGCACTCCCGCGCGAGGAATCAGAGGAATCAATCGAGATCATTTCGGAGAGGAAGAAGGGTGAGCGGCGGAAACCCAAGGTAGAAAATACTACCTTACCGAACGTCTCCCATATCGCCGTCACCAGCAATGGAAAGACGGCAATCTGTGTCACGAGTGACGACAAATCAGTCACCGTATTCGATGTACAGTCAGGGGGGGTATTGGAACTGAAAAGCAGGAGGTAAGGAGCGTTTCCCCGGTTTCGCGAGTTCTCGCGCTGAGAGGATCTAGGCCGATGCCAAAACGGATGTGTACAGTCGTCCTGACACCAGACGAGAAAAATATTCTGGTTGGAGACAAGTTTGGAGACGTTTACTTGCTGCCACTTCATCCAACAGAAGGCTGGACTCCGCCAGCTCCAAAGGAGGATCAGCAACAAAGACCTTTCACTCCCTCAGCTACCGAGTTGACCGTTCATACCAAGGGAAACCTCGAAGCGCTGAAGCAGCAACGACTACAAAAACCACCTCAACCCAAGAAAGATGGCCCTCAGTTCGAACACAAATTGCTGCTGGGTCACGTCTCGTTGTTGACAGACGTTGCTATCATCGAAGTCCCGGTCGAGCCCAAGACTCGCCAGTATATCCTGACAGCAGATCGAGACGAACACATTCGAGTCTCCCGAGGGATTACACAGGCACACATCATCGAAAATTACTGTCTGGGTCATCATGAATTTGTGAGCAAATTGTGTATCGTTCCCTGGAGCTCGGAACTACTTGTGGCAGGCAGCGGCGAGCCTTCTCTCAAGGTGTATCACTGGCAGACTGGGCAATTGCTCGACGAGGAGCTTTTCAAGGGCGCTGTCAGACAAGACATCGTCAGCTGTCTTGATTTGGATAATGGGGAGCGTTCGCCAGATCACCTGGTCGTGTCCAAGATCTGGCCTATCCACTACACTGTTTCGGGCCACTCGCCACGATCTGTACGGCCTCCACACTTGCTCCTCGTCGCCCTCGAAGGGTAAGTCATACCCATGCTCGTCAATATTTATTCTTACCATGAGCTACAGTGTTCCAATTTTGTTGAGTTATAGCCTCACGGACGAAGGTCAGTTGAAGCATCATCAGACATTGACAGTGGGGGGCAATGTTCTCGACGTCGGCGTTGGCCCAGCACTCTGGGAAATTGTCGTCAGTATTGACACCGTCCACAAACCCGGGTCGATGAAACTCCTTCGCCCGGAAGAGGTACCTAGAACAGATTACTTTGAGACATTCGAGCTGTTCTCGAACCTGCCTCAGGATACAAGCGTCCAAGGCAAGCCGGCAGCAGAGTCACCAGAAGAAGACTTGCGGTGGGAGCGGTCGAGTCTGGCGATGCTGTTAAACAACACAGCTTTAACGATCGAGAAAGGCGATCTCCCCTCTGAAACACTAGAGAAGAGCCAGAACAAAAGCAATTTCAGTCCCGCAGGGGAGCTCTTGTACGGTCTTGAAAATTTGAGGAAGAAGAGGGGTCAGGCGGCGGTGGAAGCTGAGCAGGAGGAAGCAGACGAGGAAGGGACTGTTCCACCAGAAGCAGAAGGCACTGCCTAATTGTGCGCCTTGATGGGGAATTCAAATAGATCTCCTCTTGAACAGGCCCAGCCTACACTCAGAGGAGAGAGATGGACCCGTTTGTGGTACCTAGTATCTCGTATTGTGCTTGCTGCATCTACCGCAGCCTCGCCAGGCGTGTCCATGCAAGGCTGGTTACCTGGCAAAATTTCGGGCCAATTAGATCGGCCCCCCTCGAGCCCCTCCAAAAAGCTGATTTGACGCTCACCATGTCATTTCGGTTCGACGTTTAGCTGTACGGATTACTGTATAGATGACCTTGTCTTCCCTCTAGAAGCTTTCCTTCAAAAGGGATCCAGCATGCCAAAAGACTTTGCGCCATTGAAGAATGACCGACTTCTTCGCGCCGCACGAGGTCCCGCTTAGCACGCACTTTCACTGGAACAATCCTCACTAACGTATTTGCCAGGCGAGAAGGTCGATAGACCACCAATATGGGTGATGCGACAAGGTACGCCGTAGCGGTCAGTGCCTCCGCTCCCCTTGCCAGACTCTCGCGAACCCAGGTTAACAGCTCAAAGCCGGCCGTTACCTCCCCGAATACCACAAAGCAAAAGGCACGCGCAACTTCTTCGAATGCTGCCGCTCCCCCGAGATCGCTTCCACGTTGACCCTCCAGCCCGTCGACCGCTACGATGGGCTTATCGACGCGGCGATCATCTTCTCCGATATCCTCGTGATCCCGCAAGCTATGGGCATGGAGGTGCAAATGATTGACGGCATTGGGCCCAAATTTCCAAATCCATTGAGGAGCCCACAGGACGGCCAGTATCAGGAACTTGTCAAGAAAAAGGTCGATGTCGAGAAGGAATTGGACTACGTGTACAAAGCCATTACGTTAACGAGGAAGAAGCTGGTGGGAAGAGTACCCTTGTTTGGGTTCTGCGGCGCCCCGTGGACACTGCTCTGCTACATGGTCGAAGGAGGTGGGACGAAGCTGTTCAGGGAGGCGAAGACGTGGGTGTACAAGTACGGCGAGGAGAGTAAAGTACTACTGCAGAAGATGGCGGAGATTTGCGTGGAATACCTTGCCTTACAGGTTGCTGCGGGGGCACAGATCGTGCAGGTGTTTGACTCATGGGCCGGAGAATTGTCGCCAGCGAGCTTCAAAGAGTTTTCCCTCCCGTCATTACGATACATCTCGGAGCACCTGCCCAAGCGACTAAGGGAGATGGGCGAGGACGTGGTTCCAATGGTGGTCTTTGCCAAAGGAGCATGGTACGCTTTGGACGAGTTGTGTGACTCGGGCTACGACGTGGTTGGGCTTGACTGGCTGCACGATCCTGCAGAGGCCGTCAGGATAGCAAGAGGCCGCGTAACGCTCCAGGGGAACGCCGACCCCGGTGTTCTCTACGGCACCCACGACGCTATCACCAAGGTCGTGGAGAAAACGGTGCAAGGCTTCGGAGGCGGGAAGCAACGCTGGATTGTCAATCTCGGACATGGCATTACACCCGGCGTGAATCCGGATGACCTGAAGTTCTTCTTCGAGGAAGTCCACAGATGTACAGCCTAATTACACCAAAGCATTGGGGAGCCTTGCCCTCATTCAGCGGTAAGGGCCAGGCTCTGATTACCTGGTGTCCTTCTACTCCTCGCCAATGTCCTCATTCCTGCATGCAAGTTAGCCGTCGCGCTCCCGGAGAGAAAGAACAAAAGTGCATCTTTCCCACACTCTACCGTGCGGAACATGATTGTTATGTAGACAGGCGCAAAAAAAGAAATCTCACTCACTCACCACACATGCGGCTTCTCCTGAATGAACCTCCCCATCAACTCCACACACTCCCTACTCTCTAGCACCACGACCTCAACGCCCCGTTCCTGGAGGTACTTCTCCCCCCCCACGAACGTCTTGTTCTCCCCAATCACCACCCTCGCGACCTTGTAAAGGATGCACGCGCCCGTGCACATGTCGCACGGCGAGAGGGTCGTGTACATGGTTGCGCCGGCGTAGGCGCTCGCGGGGAGCCGGCCGGAGTTTTCGAGCGCGGAGATTTCGCCCTCGTCTCGGCGTTAGATGTAGGTAGATATATATAGAGACATGATGTGCAAACGTAGACAGGACCTTATCATGGCCGGCTTCACTGAATCGGGACCCTGGCCCTGGACCTGAGTGGCACTATTGGATTTTTGTCCTCGCGCATCGTTTTCTTTCAGGCCACCGCCCCGGAAGCAAGCAAGCAAGGAAGGAAGACGGTGCACTGAATTGCTCCGGGGCAATAACTCACATGTAAAGTCGCGCTCCCCTTCTGGACACGCATGTTATGGCCGCGGCCGAGGATTTTGCCGTCTTTGGACACGAGACATGCTCCTAGAGTAGACGCAGTGGTCAGGTCAGTGTCGGGGTCGAAGAGGGGGAGAAGAGACCGACATGCCGGGCTCATCAAGGTCAAGGAAGGAGGAAGACGTAGACCAAAACGATGCAGTACAGTGGAAGGGATCTTTTATTACCGATCGGGACGCCTCCCTCCGCAAAACCCTGCCTTGCTTCCTCGACGGCGGCGAGGAAGCCTGGGTCTGATTCTGACATTGGCGAGGACGGGGACGAGGGGGGAAATGCTACTGTGGCATAGGGTGAAAGTACTAAGTAATCTATGTACTTGGTGATGTACGGAGCATTATGTACCAAGAGAAGGCTTCAAGAAAGCTTGAACGAGCTGCACAGTCGAGACCGGTGGACCTTTTTTTGGGCTCTCAACTCCGCGGTGGTATCGGCCTCGCTCGCGCTACTCCGACGCGGTATATACATACATTACGTATTATTATTGTACTGAATACTTCTAGGAGGAGATGATGCATGGTAGTATTAAGGTCAATTACAGTGAAGGACCCAAAAAGTCGAACGTGGGTTACTTTACCACGGCGTTTTAGTCGAAATCATATAGCAATGAATATCCCGTCACTCCAATGGTCTAACTATCATATCTGGATGCTGTAATAACTCGTATGGCCTCAACTCATATCTCTCACTTCGGTTCTCACCCCTGCAGGAAATCCCCAGCAGCCTTTCGCCAGCTCATCAGAATCTTCAGCTCCTCTCCACCATACCCGCCCTCGATATCATCCTTGATATCAAAGGCCCCTTCCGGCATGATGGCAAAGGCGCGCCCATGGACCTTCTGGTCGACAACGCACGTCCCGACGGCCTCGGCGCAGGTCTCCTTCTTCGCAAACGTGATGCCCTGCCCGTCGTGGATGCCCAGCCCCTCCATGACTTTGAGAAGCGGCTCCGTCATCGGCGTCTTGACCGCCCACGGTGCTATCAGATTCACGCGCACGCCGGGCGTGAACTCGGTGTTCGTGCGACGCCGCAGGGCGCGGAACAGGCCTCTGGTGCCGAACTTGGAGGTCGTATACGCAATGTTGTGGTCGTCATCGAGGTACCCCGCCAGCGAGGAGACGAATATCAGCGCCTTCGTTGGCCCATCTGCAGGAGCGCTGCTCTGAGGCTCCAGGCGGAAGTAGTGCAATGCGAGTGTCGCCGTGTAGTATGTCCCCCTCAGGTTGATGTCGATCGTCCTGAGAGACGGGGGTGCAGGATTGGTGTGCAGTGAAACTTCCTTGTCGGCTTTGACTTGGTCGATGAGGTTCTCCAGTGGATCGACGGCGGCGAAGGCTGCGACGGCGTCGAGTGTTTTGTTCGGCGAGAACTCGATCGCCGCCTTGAACGCTGCAACTTGGCTCGCCCAGTCGCTGACGTCGCAATGGACGTATTGGACGTGATGGCCTTCCTTGGTGAGGTTGTCGAGCGGAGGCTGGACATCTGCAACCGTCACGTATGCACCGTTTGAGGCGAGCAGCTGCACTGTTTCGAGTCCAAGCCCGGATGCACCGCCAGTGACCAGGATGGACTGGTCCCTGAGGCGGGTAAAATCGCCAGGAGGGAGAATGCTAGTCATGATGGCCAATGTTTTGGATCATCTAGATTGCTCGAAAGATCAGAGTCCTGATTACGGGCACAGGCCTCTCTCATATATAGGCCTATGATCCTCCGGCTTCAGTCACCGTTCCGGTGAGGTATGGAAGCCCCTGGGTCGAACACTCCTGCTAGCTGTATCAGCTTGACGTCTCCCCTTTAGCCGAGAGAATCGCTCATCGGTTGACTGGAGGTGATAGAAGGGAATTAGGCCTCCCCTAAGTTTGGTGACGAGCTATTCTTGTCCGTGGTAATGCTTTTATTAATAGATTAGTAGGTTTACCTTCCTAAAGATCCAGTTTGGTTTGATATCGCCTTGTTCTATATTACCTTATTAGTTACTAGTGACCTAGGTGCATTGCAGGTAGCATCTATGCAGGACCGAAAATGCTGCACCTCAATTATAAGTGAGTTGGTGAGCTGAGCTGGTCGGCGGCCACCGAGGCGGCTGGTGGGGCGATGTCGATGACGAAGCCATCCTGGTGAGGCAATCGGTATCCGCGCTAAGCGAGGGCGAACCTCAACAGAGTCACAACCTTCGACCGCACCAACATTCTGAGACTATTTCTCGACATGCTCATAAATTGGGCGCCCCATCTCGCGCACGCAGTACGATAGCTTCGCCAGATATAACCCGGCCATCGCTCGCACTGCAATATTTCTTCGACTGCGGTGAGATGACCGCTGGACGTAGACTGATTGGTGATTTGACATTGATATCTTTATTACCTACACCTCACGCACCGCGTGTCGGCACTTCTCACAGTGCACATGGGCCTACAGTACCTACAGGCGTGGAGTACGTCGAGCACTTACCTACTTACAGGACATTAGGTACCTCATGTACCTTGCCCTGTGACCGGAGTACTGGTCGACGGACTGACTCGCTCTGACTTACTTTCACTTACCTGTTAGAGAGCAAAGCGTCCGCATTACATACGCTCACACTCGTACGAAAGGGGCACCGTGTACTTCTCTTGGTCTCTCCTGTAGGACCATTTTACCTGTCCCGCTAGGTTACCCAGGCGCACGCGTGTGTATGTGTGCTCTCTCTGCCCGTCGAGCATTGAGCTTCCCGATCAATGGATGATTGGGACTCAGATTGCGAATGCGAATGCGAATGCGAATGCGCTGCAATTGAAAATGAGACGACATTTTTCTTAATCATCCCAGTCCAGGCCATCAAAGCCATCAGACTCGTCGTCCCTGGAACAGTTGAACAGCGAGAGGTAGTTCTCAGTCCAGGATCCCGTGCTGTGGGCGTCGGAATCGTCATTTTCAGCGTCATCTTCGCCGTCGCCATCGCTCTCACTATCACTGGGCCAGTCGTAGTTCTCCGGGTCGGAATCATATGAGTACGGGTTTCCTGGTGCGTGGGCTGGAGATGAGGATGACGAGTCAGAAGTGGAGGTAGATGACGAGGTGGAAGAGGTAAAGGTAGAATCCGAGTCTGCCTGGGATGGGTTGGTGGTCACACTGCGACTCAATGGCGACGTGGCAGCCTCGGCCTGGGCGTAAGGTATTGATGATATGGCACCCTCCACGCGAGTTGTAGTACTGGTAGTAGCGGTGGTGGTGACGGTGATTGTTGAGGCGGTACTCGAACTGGTACGGGTGATAGCTGAGATGACACTGGTACTAGTCGTAACAGTTGAAGTGGACACATTGAGCCGCACTACCTCTGGAGGCGACAATGCCGCAGGTGTTGAGGCACGGGTAATCAGACGTGAGACCATACATGCCGCGTCCTGTGAGTGTCGTTCTGGGGGAGGAAGGCAGGTAGCATCGCTCGAAGACTCAGGCGAGTCCAACAGGAAGCGAACGCGTGAGGCGTCGGGCGAAGAAACTAAGAACCGAACACGACGCGGACGTGAGTCAGAGTCAGGCGAGGCTGAGGTTGGTGTCGTAACAGACTGGGTCGATGGGCTTCGAGAGACCTGAGTCCGAGGATCGACAGTAGCAGGAGCTCCATCCTCATCACGGATGTCGCGGTACTGAGGGCCACTGGGACACAGATCACATGTGCAGATGCCCACGCTGTATAGGAACCGGTAGCAAGACGAACGAAGGAGGGGCCATCCGCGGGCTTGTCGATAATGGGGTTGAGTATCCATGACGGTGGACCAAGCGCTGAGGGTCGGAACGACGACATTGCCGGTCTCGGGATCGCACTTCCAGGTTGAGCTGAAGCGGAAATTGTAGAAGACCCAGCGGTCGCCGCGCTTCCCATAATCGTACCTGAAAATGGGAAGTAGTCGAGCAGCATTTTCATCCGTTTCCATTGCATACGGAAACGCAGGGAAGTGCCACTTCGATCGAGTTTTCTGGGTCCGGCCCATCGTGCTGTGCCAGATCGTTCTTCGCTGAGGCTCGTCATAGGACTGAACACTCAGCTGCAACAACCAGTCAGTCAACGCCGCGGAGAAAGTTTGCCCACGAGCAGACTCCCAGGGTCGGAGATTTCGGTGACGGTCAGGGCTAGCCATGGTCGGTGCCGAACTGCCGGAGCCCGACGAGAGACCAGTCTGGAGGTTGAGCTCAAGGAATCTGACGCGAGCCATAGATTGACGGGAATTGTCAGTGATTCGAAGTGCCGAGGATAGATTTGTAGGTGGAGCCAGGAAGTGTCTACCGATGACGAGGAAATGAAGGACTGAAAGCAGGAAAGCCAGGGATATACATACTTGCTAGATGCTTCAGGGAAAGGCAGTGCGAGAGCCAGTTGCCAAAGACAAAGGCAGTTCTTTAGGAAGATTTTGCGGAAATGAAGAGCTTGAGTCTTTGACTGCCTCGACAATGAGAATCCCTGGACAGAAAGAACATTGTGGAGGACGCACAGGAAGACAAGGACCGACAATGCGCTGTCATGTCGACAAAGAGCGAACTAGCGAGGAGAAACAGAAGCAAGTAGCAACAACAAAGAAAGAGGGTAACAGCAAAGAGCCATGGTACGGTGGGAGGGAGAATGGCGAAGCATCCTTTGCCAGTTCGAAGCAAGACGAGTGCTGTAGAAGCGGCTGACGTCCACAATCACAACTTCGAACGAGACTTCGACTTTTCTGTTCCCTTGTTAGCGTGCTCTCAAGGACAAGGTAGGGTCACTATGCGACTCACCAAGCAGCAACCTGTTCTTGTCGATGAACCTCTGCTTTGGTGCATCCTCGACAAATCTCTCGGCCAGGGCTTCAGCAGCATCATACACGGCAAGCATCCTGTCCCTCCTCAACGGTAGGTTTTGCAGCCTCTTTGTCTCCATCATTGACTTTCCATCATTGATGCTCAATTGCTCCTCCAAGAACTCCACTACTTTGCTGTGGAACCCCTGAGTCGGAAAGATCCGATTGATCAGTCCCCATTGCTCGAGCTCCTGGACGGTCAACTTGCGGCCGAACATGAGGAAGTCATTGGTGCGGTGTGCACCGAGCGAGTGGTAGAAGTTGGTCGCCGAGCCGAACTCGGGGACAAGGCCCAAGGCGCTGAACGGCACTTGAAGGTAGCCAGTGTCGGCAGCGAGAACGATATCCGCCACACCAGGGAACCAAGCTGCACCGCCGCCGACAGCAGGCCCGTTGAGTGCCAGGACGAGGACTTTCTTGTGGTCGATCATCGACCGGAGGAGCTCCACGGCTTGCAGCAGCAGTCAGCTAGGATTCGAGATTGTGGCGGCAAGAATGGAGGGACTCACCGCTACTGATGCTCGCCATGAAATCAACCTTCTTGGAGGCTGGACTGAAATGTTGGACCTCCTTTTTGCCCGCCGTTGCTGTAAGTTGCAGATCGTTCAGCATCAAATCTAGTCAGCAGAACAAGGGGGTGGTTAGAAACAAACTGACAGAATGACAGGCCGCCCATGACTTCTCCTAAGAATCTCTCTTAGACACAAGAGCCACACACATGTACTGACACTGCCATTCCACAGCCTGAAGAGAGGAAAATTCCACCGCGACTTACCCTTGACGTCTGCGCCCGAGGAGAAGAACCTGCCCTCGCCGGTGATGACGGTAAAAACGGTGTCGGGATGTTCATTGAGTTCTCGAAGCGCTGTCACCACTTCGATGAGCAGGTTTCCGCCGAATGAATTGAGAGACTTGGGTCGGTTGAGCTGATCGCGAAGTCAGAGACACAGCGTCATCACTTGTAGCAGTGTTTGCAGTGGTGGCATGCCTTGATAATCCCAATCTTTCCTTTGACCTCGAGAATAATGTCCCCGTAGTTGTATTTGCTCGGGCTCGCCATGTTGAGTTCGAAAGAAGCTGTCGTTCGGGTCGTGGGTTATGGTTTCTTTCCAAGCTGACAGCCCTGGTCGTGAATAAGACTCTGGCCTCTCAATTCAACGTCGTTCAAGGAGCACGACGCAGCAAGTGCCGGAGACACTGCTCCAAGCAAGAACAAAAGATACGCAAGAATGTATACACAATAAAGACTAACACAAGCTGACCGGGAGGAACGTTATATTATGTAGCTACGCGCCTCCTCTCGAGGCATACGTCTTTCGGTCGGCTGTACATACAACCCCACAGGAAGGAGGCTGACGGATGCCTCGGTCCACCGGTCCACGGTCTATGTAGCTGGGAGTAGTATTAGTATCAGCGCACGCATCAGAGTTGCGTGCTTACTATTCCGCCCTTCTGGTCTCGGAGACCTGCCTATCAGATCTGGTGGGTCGACGGCATATGCTTGCTGCGAGTGATACTGTATAAGCGGCAGCAATGGTGGTCATGCCCGGCCACGCCTGCAGGCTCTTCGTGGCTCTTCCACGAAGGCAAGGCGGGGCCATGCCATGTGCGTGACCGTAGCAGCACGGCGAAGTATTTTGCACCACACGAAGTACTCTGTACGTCACTGTTTCTGTCGCTAAGTTCGTGGGTCGCTGCCCGCAACACTTTTACCAGCCCAGCACATCCTCCTCACGCTCTACGCTCTACGCTCGACAGCCGATACGTATCTATCTCCAAGACTTTGGAAAGCCGACGCCCTCTGCTAGCGTAGCGTTGCTTCTCTCAATTATGTCCGAACCCATTCCCGAAGCAATACCCACGTCCGCGGACCCGCGCTCGCGGCGGCCCATCAAACGCGCCCGTGTCCCAGGCGCCAACAACCCCAATGCCAAAGCCGCGTCCGTGCAGGCAAACGAGATCGAGCACCTCTTCCTCGACCCTGCGCGCGAGATCAAGCTCCCTGTTCCGTCTTCTGAGACGAAAAAAACGATCCCAGCGCCGCCCGAGATCGTCGCAAACGTCCAAGGGAGTTCCGCCGGGGCGGGGTCGGGGGAGTTCCACGTCTACAAGGCGAGTCGACGACGGGAGTACGAGCGGCTAAGGCTCATGGACGAGGAGGCGAAGCAGGAGGAAGAGGACAAAGAGTGGGCGGAAAAGGAACGGCAGAGAAAGGAGAGGGACGAGGAGAAGACCCGGAAGAATCGGGAGAAGCGGAATAAGCGGAAGGGAAAGGATAAGAGTAAAAGTCCGGCCGCAGCAGAGAATGCGCCCGGGACGAGTGAGGGCCCCAAGGATAAGAAACCGCGTGGGAACTTGGCCGTCCCTACAAGGGCGGAGGATGAAGACTCGCTGCAGGGGACGACTGACTTTGGCGTCGCGGCGGTGGTGCAGGAGACTGGCATTACGATTCACGAGGACGATTAGGAAACCACCATGAATCGCCTGTTGAGCAAGATGGATTTGGAGAGTCCGCACAAAGATCAACCGGCACAGCCACTCAGAGAAGCAGCACCTGAAGCCGGTCAACGCAGACGAGCCTAGACCCGATGTAAGATTGCACGGATATCGAGTGTCCCAAAGAGGAAGATCAAGAGCACCAGAGCCGAAGTGGCGCACGAGTCGATGTGAACAAAATGAATTTGGACGCTACGCAGCAGCTACAAAGGAGCTTCACTGGCCCCGGAATCGAAGCCAGTAAACGGGGCGGCACAAGACATCGGCATATCCGACTCGAATATTGACGGTGGTGAGCGAGCAGTGTCAGCGAATCTGAGTCATCCTCTACGCTCTATGCGCGTCTCCGGTATATCCCCACATATCGTACACATACACGGAACTTTACTACATACCAGCACCACGACCCCAGAGGCCGTCAAGTCAAGCCTTCTTCTCCCTCCCCACAATGGCTCGATCGATCCCACTCCACCATCTCACCCCCCACTGCACAACCCCCGGCATAACCCCCAGCACGGGTACACACTTTGCGTAGAACGGCATCCGAATCACCCCGCCATCGCCTCTCTCCACCCAGCGTAAAATCTCCTTGGCCACGTCTTTTGCCTCCAGCACGGGGCCGAAGAAGTTCGCATACCACGGCACCTGCGTGATGTCGGAGAACAATTGCGTGGAGAGCATGCCCGGCTCGACCAGCAGGGTTTTGACACGGGAGAAGACGCCCGAGTCCGGGTGCGTGCGCAGTTCATGGTAGAGCGTGTTGTGGAGAGAAGAAATGGCGGCCTTTGAGCACGAGTAGTCGGCCAGGCGGGAGGGCGAGAGATGAGCCAGGATGGACGAGATGGTGATCACATGTGCCCCCTGGGGCGAGGAGATCAGGTACGGCAGGATCACCGAGAGGGTCGTAAAGTGGGAGAGCGTGTTTGTCGCGACGGTCTTGGTAGCCTGTCGAGACGAGAGAGTCGTGACATTGTCGGCGCCCGGAACCAGAGGGAGGCCAGTGACTGAACCCGCAGCATTGTTGATGAGGATCGTAGGCGGACCGAGCTGTTGGTTGGTTGGATCTTTGTTAGCTGCTGTACACATATAAAATACCCCAGTTGCATTACCACGACGAACGGGCCAGCTCAATGGAGTAAAACCACGTAGAAATCGAGTCCCAAGAGAAAAGAAAAGCAAAAAGAGGAAAAGAGACGTCTCGTCACATACCTCCTGCACGACCCTCTCCACCGCTCCCCTGACCTGCACCTCGTCCGCGACATCGACGCGCTCCCACACGAAATCCCACCTCTCCATCTCCTCCGTCGCGCCCTCGTCCGGCTCACGCACATCCAGCACCGCGACCTTGCCGCCCTTGCGCATGACCATCTCGGCCAACGTGCGGCCCAACCCTTGCGCCCCGCCCGTGATCACCACGACCTCGTCCTCCCAGTTGACCGCGCGGTGCTTGCCGTACGTGACCCGGTGGTTCACCCAGACGGACAGTTCCACGACGGCCAGCGCCGCCGTGTAGTACAGCGTGTAGAACGCCAGCGGGGTCTTGTGCTTGTGGATCGACGCCAGGCATAGGTAGAAGACCAGCGTGATCCACGGGTGGAAGATCGAGTTGGCCAGGATGAGCAGCACCACGTCGAGGGTCACGTGTTTGTACCATGGTTTCGGCTTTAGTTGGCCCTTGGAAGTCGCGGAGGGGAGCTTCGACGACGAGGGTTTGAGGACCATTGCTGTTCGTGGGTTGCGAGTCCGGAAGATCAATTAATAACTATTTGGGGGAGATCTTTCTTGCTAGTGACGGCTCGTTTGCTTCGCTGAGATGTCAATGTGAAATGCCGGACGGTTTGATTAATGCTCGGAGTGGTGGGCTGGAGTGGAATGGATGGCGCTGATGGACAATATCACTATTAGGACTGGGACCGGCCAGACTCGAAGAAGGGGATATATCTACAGTCTAGATGAGATACTGGGGAAAAACCAAACTTCAGATGGCGAAGGGGAGGCGGGAGGTGGCAGCTGGAAGTCCCTACAACACCAGGGGGCGTCTGCACAGCCAATCAGCAGCCTCGAATCTGTGACGGAGATGAAACACCAGCGAAGAACCAGCGGCGGAGGAACGCGCAGGGGACACATACATAGCGAAACTCGGAGCGAATCCACGTTGTTCATATCCATGTCTGCTTGTTGAAAGATGTGAGCTAGCTAGCTATCTCTACGATGGATGATGTGCGTGCTCTAGACTGTCTATCCATCCGCCGCGCTTTTGTCGTCGTTGCGGAATGTAAAAATTCTGCTGGCGATGCCTGAGAAATAATGGTACACTTGGAAGAAAAGAAAAGTATTGGTTCCCTGGCTTGCAGCACCCGTCTCTCAAAGACTTGGTGCTGAAGTCAATTTTCCTTCGTTGATGCCCGATAAACATGGTAACATGCCCCAAAGTCGTGGATTTCGTGTCCCCATGGCACGATGCGCAGTTGATAACACAGTTGCTGAGTCGTTGACCCCCCTCCATTTCCGGAGTCCCAAGCCGATGGCACAGTTTCGAGTCACTGTTGACTGTCTGCGAGCCATCAGCAGTTGGTAGTAATACTTTCGCCCCAGAGCCTCGGAAGCTCGTCGAGCAAATGCTCTTCATCCCCCCTGCCAGCTTCGTATGGGCTGTGACCACAACTGGCCGTGGCAATCTGTGGACCAGTACTTGTCTTGTATCCCATCATGCCTCCTCCACCCCATTCGTACTCGTCCTCTTCGACGTTGAACTGAGCACCCTCCCTGGCGCAACCGTTCCCGCCCTTCGAAATAATGGCGAGGTCCTGCAGCTGTCGCGGATCAAATTGGAAGCCAAGCTTCCGGGGAATTGGCATAATGTTAGGGTCCTCATCCCTCGGACGTACGTCGTTGTCAACATTGGGGTACAGTGTGCTAGGTACGCGAATGTTGGTGTCGTCCTTGATCGGACTGTCACTGAATTCCACCCAAAGTTCGGAGAAATCAGGTCCGGAAGGCTGAGAAGGCTGATTCACGTCTTCACCAACTTTGGCGTCTACCTTGCGAGGGATTGGTTCAGACAGCGTCATTTCAGGAGCGGGCAGTGTTTCGACAGGATGCCGAGGCGCAGTCGGTGTCTGAATCTCTTCGTGGGCCGGTACCACCGAACCGCTCGCATCTGCTCGCGAATAGAAAAGGTCGTTGGTGTCAACGTCGCTGCTGGATGGGCTCATGTGCTTTCTGAAGAACTCTAAACGCTGTACACGAAGGAAGTCAATGTCCGGGACACGACCAGTGTCTGGCGGCGTAGCAGGATCTCTGTCGGATACAGTATCTTGAGACGGATGGCTATCGGACAAAGGAATAGCCTTGGCCGACTGTCCTGTTTGAGTAGAGCCTGAGCAGGCCACAGAAGGCCTGCGTTGCAGTGGAAGACAATCCCTTGCAGCGGCCGCGGCTTGACTTGGCGGCTCATGCGATACTGTCATGTTCGCATGCGGAACTGGTCTGGAGGATGAAGCGGGCTCTTCCAACGGATCTGGTGGGGGCTGTGCGGCAGCATGCTTGGACGAGCTGTGCGGTCGCTTAGCGGCAGTAAGGGTAGACTGGTGATAGCGCCGCAGAAGTCCATTTAGCACCTCTAGCTCTGCCCACGTCATCTCCGGTCTGTAAGGAAACTCTGCATCGAGATTTCTTGTGTAGTACTTTACGTCCTTTGGGTTGAAGCTCCCGTCGAGGATGCGCCTATCCCGCCAAAGAAGCCACCTCCCGCCTTTGGAGGTGCGGTCCCAGGGAATTACTGCGCCCACCATACCTGCACCAGCTTGAGACTCCGGAAGCTTCTCTTGTTCGCTTGCTATCGTAGTCTTGTTTCGCTCATCATTGCTGACGCCGCAAGGTGCCGCAGCTGCGCCGACTGCCTCAACCTTGGACAGATATGGGGTCTTGGCTTGAGAACAAATGGTGTCTGCAGATGGCACGACCACGTTGCTCTCGCTTGGATTGGGTTGGCTGGCGTCAGTTGTCAGGCCGTTGTTTTTCTTGGCATTGTTTGCTGGCCAAGGAGGTCTTTCAAGTGCCATCTGCCGATTTCTGTTGCGGTAATGTTTTCCAATGTATGGGCTGGGTCGCCTGCTGTCGTAGGGACACTGCTCATCCAGCTCGCGATAAGATTCGTTGTAGAATTGGCCTGTGGCGCCATTTCTTCTCTTCCTGTCTCTCCAGTGTAGCCAACGTCCGTCTTGCGTCTCGATATCCCAAGGGACAAGGTTTCCGTCGCGGTCAAAACCGTTGGCTAGAAGGACTTCCGCTCTGGACGTGAGCCCCTCATTGCGCTTCTTCGGTTCGTCTTTGCTTTGCGATCCGAGGGTATCGGCACTCTCTTGGTTCGTTTCGCTTGTTTGACGGATCCGGTGGTCATCGCCGTCGTCGTCATCGTCGCTGTCAGCCGAGACTTGTCTCCGTCGCCAATTTCTGGACGTCTGCAACTGCTTCCGGTCCTGCGCCGGGGGTGTCGCGGTCAGCTTGGGCTCCGACAATTCGCCTGGTCTCTTGCAAGGGGGATCATTTTGAGCTTTGCCCTGCTCGAATTTTCCCCACGTACCATCAGTTGCGCGCAGTTCGGCGTTGTCAGTATTTCCCTGCTTGAGCATTGCCGCCTCCTTGGCCTCCGCTTCTTGCCTCATTTGCACTTGTCGTCGTCTGTGATGGTCCAAGTCCATTCTCAGGGTATCGACGCGATCTGTGACAGGACTGAGGAATTCTACAGCTGGAATCTCCTCATCTGTACCAATCTTCTCGATGATGCTCCACGCACGACGAAACTCATCACGGATTGCGACAATGCCGTGGTGACCGACAGTGCGGGCAATGTTGTGGTCGACTTCAAAGGGATCCTCGATGGCAAGCAGGTATCGATTGCGGACTGATGTGTTCTGACGCTGTTGCCATTTGGCCTCGGTCCAGCCTTTGGATTGCTTGGAAACAATTCCACCTTTAGTTCTGATAGAGATGACGTCCCGAGTCCAATGAAATCCCTGGTGATTGGTATAATACTGGAAGAAGCCTCTCAGCAACTGGCCGGCGGACTCCCGGTTCCTATTGGCCGCCATTTCTCGGTGGATATCCTGGAGACCCTGATGATCTTGGACGAAACGGACGTCGAATCCCTCGAACAACTCGATTTGTCTGTTTGGGTCCCAGGAGTCCTCAATCTTCGCCAGATGCTGTAGATTGGGAATGACCGGTGGACTGGCGATGTTCATCAAATAGTGCAGCACCATCAGGACCCAGCCGTAGCTAGACAACGTGCCGCGGTATGGAGTGTTGATATCCCTGAGCTTGGCCCAAATCTTGACAAAAATCCCAATTTCCTTGACACGAGGATCGAAGCTGTGGTAAAGTCGAAGCAGGGCCGAGTTATGGAGGGCAACGAAGTTCGAGAAGTTGATGTCACACTGGATACCACAGTCGTGGGTGAACTCCAGACCTGCATTGCCACGATTACCTCGCTTTGCTGCTGCTGTCTTAGTGCTCAGAGAGAGTTCTGTCACAGCTTGGTCAACCGCGTCGAGCTCTGCAGGGAGGACTTGGGATTCCTGAACGACCTCTTGAGTCGCACTAGTTTGGTCGATTGTCTTTTCCCATTCAGCACGTTCTTTGCGCAGGTTTTCTAGTAGTTCTTGTGTCGGACTCTGGCAAATGCGTAGGATCGGAACGCGAGTTTGAGTGAGGAGCCGGGCACCATACTCGTGATCCAGAAAGGCTTTCTCCAAGAGGCGTTGAACCTCAGCCTTGAAACCATGTTGTCCTTCCACAGGGTCCGATGCGGCGGGGTGATCGCCATCAGGTTGGATGGTCGGTCCAGTCTCCTTGCCCTTCGGTACGTCGTACTCAGGCAAAGAGAGGAGAAGATCCATGTCGCAATCTTTCAGTGCAAAGCCGTTGGCAAGACTACCGTAACACTTCAACTTGACTTGCTCGAGCTGCAAACCCGGGTACTTGGCACCAACTGCATTCCTGGCAACCTCCTCCAGGCCGAGGCGGAAATTTTCTTTGACATCTTTCTCCTCCTGGGTGAAGCGGAACTCGTCATAAGCCTTTTTGCCGATGCCAGTGAGATAGTCAGACTGCTTCATGATGAGATGTCGCGTAGCTCGTTGCTGCTGGGCGGTCCCGTGATGCATGGGAGCACCGTGGTTGTAGAACTGACCATGGCGTTGCGGAGGTGGCATATTGGTATTGAACTGTGCTGAATTGAAAGGTTGAGATGACTGCTGTGGATAATGCTGTGGTCGGTGCTGCTGAACACTGAAGTAGCGGCCACCTCGACGATTGCCTCTCGCGCGCTCTTGATACTCCCGAGGAGTGCCATGGCGCGCATTGTCGAAGGTGGGGGGCTGAGAATCTGGTAGATGTCGAGGTCCCGTTTGATAAGGAAGAACAACTCCGGGCGCGGGTTGTGGGTGCGATCCAAGAGGAGGAAATGACTCAGAAGCCATGTTGAAAGAGGCCGTGCCTGGTTGTGTCTGAGGGTTATGTGTCTGTTGTGAATGGGACCAGGCAGATCTATATCTGCCTTGATCGCGGCCTCTCGCACGGTTGCCTCTTCCTCGAATTGCAGGTTGGTGCGAGACGTCGTTCAGTGAACCCAGTGGGTGACTGGGCAAGCCAGACCAGTCGCTAGCTGAGTCCATGGCCATCTAAGACGGATTGTGGAGAAAAGTTAGAAGGTTGCGAAAACAGACTGTCAGATCCGTGAAAGATAAAATGAACGGAACGGAAAGGGTTTTGGCGCGCTTATTGGTGAAGGGACAAGTAGGTACGTCATTAGAGTGACAGTGACGGTCCGCGGTAGGAAGAATTGAATAGGACTTCAATAGCTGAATCACGAGTGAAGCGCGGCTGTTCAGTTCAGCAGAAGAATCTCGTCAGTGAAGAACAAGTGAAGTTGATTGATTCATTGCGGGGCATGGCACCTACCTTGCTATTTACATCCTCGTAGGCGTGCCTGTAGCCTGTAGCCTGGGGACGCTCCCGTGACTTCAGAGTTAATAGCCGCCCTGCTTGGCAATCACGCAGTTCCCTGGCCGATCTCGTCGACGCCCAGCTCACGCCCGTCTCTCCTGCAACCTAGTTTCATGTCGTCGATGATGCCAGCGGGTTGAAGCCGCGTGGACGCATTCAGCATTCAGCATTCAGCATTCAGCATTCAGCATTCAGCATTCCTACCACGCATCGCCTTTACTTTGTTTCATTGTCTTCCACCCATACGCCCCACAGCACCTTCCTCTCTAGAGGCCTACATATCATCAAATGCCCTTACGGGATAGCCTTCGCCGACGATGAATACAGGTTCCGCCCCGAATGGCGGACCTGCCAACAAGCCTGTGATCAAACGGAAGAAACCAGCAGCTGATCCGTTCTTCAAAGGCCCGAAAGTCAAAGCTGCCGCAACCAAATATCCACCGGCCGGGCGCGAGAATGGCCACCCTATTCCAACGGCCAACGGTCAGCCGAAACCTCAGACTCCTCCCGTTCTAGCTCGTCCACGCCCACCCTCTCCGTCAAGACCAGCTGTCCCCGAGCGCGAGCGCGTCAGTGGCTTCACTGACCCCCGGGTTACCGCTGAAGGAATCCCCTTCCGAGATTACAGACTGGTGACAACAAAGAAAGACCTGCTCAATGGCCTAAGATATCACATTCTTCAGCTGGCCGGCGAAAAGCCAATAGATATCCGCAATGAGGCCGAGTTTGCGAAACCGGCTAGGCTCCACAGACGCGACCCTCGAGCACCTCTACCCGGCCATCAGGAGAAGAAGGAGGACGATCAGGTGGACTCCAAGGATGGGCTGGACGCAGCAGAGCGCGAAGAACTGAATCGACGCAAAGAAGCGCGGCAGAGAGAGCGCGAGGCCAACCTGGCCCAGATTGCCCCGTCGCAGAATGCTGGCAAGAGGACGAACTTCAAAAAGAAGACGCAGCAGGTATTTAAGTCCGAGTTCTCCGCCGAGGAGAAGCGCCGGATACAGACAAACTACGAAGAGAAGCTCCCCTGGCATCTGGAAGATTTCGACAACAAGCATTGCCTCATCGGCCACCATCAACCAGGCTCTAGGGACTCCAATGCGGCTTTCGTGTACGAGCCCGCAGTTGATGCTTCCACGGGTAAATTTCGTCTTATTCCTATCGAAAAGATCTACCAGTTCAAGCCAAAACGTGACGACTTGCAAAAGATGACAATCGAAGAAGTCGAAGCTGCGATGAAGAAGGGTGGGTCTGACCCAGAGTGGTTGGTGCGTTCTCGAGAGGCCCGCATACAGGAACAGCTGAAGGAGCGTGCTGCAAAGGAGAGCAGAGGTCTCTTCTTAGGTGCTTCCAAAACCACTGCTTTTGCTGGGAGAACTGGCGAAGAAGCCGATCTCGACTTTGAAGAGGATTTCGCCGACGACGAGGAAGGAGATCTATTTATGGACAAGGACGAGGATCAAAAGCTCGCAGACGCCCGCATTAAAGAAGACCAACTGCAGGCCAATTTCCTCGACTTCAAGGATCTGAACGAATACGACGAGGCGGAGGCTCGGGAAAAGCGAGAGGCTGAAGCTAAGAAGAAAAACTTCAGAGATCTAAGGAAGGCCCTCGAGAGACGGGAGCGTAACTACAACCACGGGAGTGACTCGGAATACGAATCAACGGTAAGGTTACAATCATCCTATCGCCACTTCTTGAATGCTGACAGGTTATACGTAGACCGACACAGACGAAGAACAGGAACGCCTTGAGCGCGAGCGGCTGGCCAACAAGCAGAAGGAAGAAGACGAAGCCAGAAAGTCCAATCTACCGTCTTCGGGGACGAACACGCCCTCAGGTCGCAAGGAGAAACGCGATACCGACCGTGAAGATGGTGGCATGAAGAAGTCAACATCGTCTCGTAGCCTGAAACGTCCCGCATCTCCGAATGCGTCGGATGCGTCCGGCACCGACGCTTCGGTCAGAAAGAAGAAGCTCAAGTCGAGACACCTTTCTTCTACGCAGCCTACACCCGGCCACTCCAGACCAGGCTCTCCCGTAAACGTCCCAAGCTCATCTGCGCCGGCAGGAACCCTTGACCCATTGATGGCGAAGATACGCAGGCGTGCGGGTGCGGGAAGCCCTGCAGGATCAGACACAGAAACAGACGGGGCTGCCATGTCCGATGCTTCTCGAGCACGGCGCATCAAGCTCAATGTCGGCGGCTCTCCGCCAGCACCGTCTTCACGTGCGGGCTCCCCGGCCCCAACTCTTGCCACAGCCCCTCGGCCGATTGCCTTTCCCTCAGAGCAGGATATTAGGAACGCAATACCCCCTGAAGGCATCTCGGTCAGGGACCTCATTCGCAAGATTCCGCACCCACCGGAGAGGAAGACAGAGTTCGTCAACTTGGTCAAGGCTATCACTCGTCTGGACAAGGACAGGGGTCTCTTGTTGCCGAAATAGAGCTCGGCGACAGGCTCACCCGCGCAGAGCGGTGCGACTGGCATATCCGCCCTGGACATTGCTGTCCGGGAAGCGGTGATATCGGCGCACTGCGCCACTGCGGACACAGAAGCTGCGCCTCGTAAGAAAAAGTCAAGCAAAAGAAGAAGAGGAAGAAGATGGTTGCCAGACCCTGCGGCTGGTGCAGCTGCCTGAACTTGCCAGAGGTTTACCTACAGGGTGTGCAACACTGGTAGCACTAAGAGGCATTCTCCCCACAAGTCGAGAAGGCAGCGGAATCCTCGAACCAGATGCGCGGGGTGTCAACTAAATGGAAGCCGCTCGCGAGTCTGCGCTTCACGTGTACATAAAGTCCGCATCTGGATCTTCACCAAATCCTCTCGACAAATGCGCAGCAGAGGCATGCCTCGGCGCAGACAATGCAACAGTTGTAGAGCATCATGCCGCAGCGTTGGATTACCATGGCGGAATTATCGGAGCCCAATTTTGCCTCGTACAGCGCACGAGCACATCCAGCTCGCTAAGGCTCTTACACGCACCACCACGATACATACAGTACTACTACCGACGGCGTGACGCACAGCTTTTGTGGCCAAGTCTGGAGACGGGTGAAGGGAAGAGGCGAGGATCGTCCGGCAATGTAGATGGCGGCTGCTACGAGAAGGGATTGTGCTGCAAACGACGAACTGGCACGTTGCCTCGATGAGTCGAGCCGAGGCATAGAGTTCAGCTGATCGTGCTGCTGCTGCTGATACAGTATCTTTACTCTGCTTTGTGCGCTATTTGCTGGCGTGGTGGTGGTTTGGTGTATCGTTATGGCGCGTTGACAGGAGGGAAGCATATCTGCAGCCGTAGCCGCAGTCCGCATCAGCAATAAGCATTGAAACAAATTTCACCGCTATGTTGAACAATCTGCAGGACTCTTCTTCTCTTCTCTTCTCTTGTCTTCTTTTCACTAGGGTCATTATGTCGCTAAAGGCCAGGTCAGAAGCTCGCTCGCTATATCCAATCTCACAATCTTTTTGTGCACAATGAACGCCGTAACGTGAAATGCAGGTCCTTGCCGCCGCTCTTCAGCCATCCAGCCATCGTCTCGCCATGAGCAGCCAAGCCCAATCGATTCCACGGCACTTGTCTCACTGAAGTTGTCCGAGTGTCCGAGTGCATGGAAGGTCTCAGCTAGCGGTGTAACGCCCACTCACCAACTTCGCCTTCCCGGGAACGACCTCCCAAGCTTTCTTCCCAGCACCATCTTCGTCCCCGCCGTCCGCAAACGGATCATCCTCCCGCGCAACCTCCGCCAGCCGCTCAACGGCTACTCCACTGGCAGTGCGCCCGGCAATTTCAAACCTAAAGTCGACGGCCCCTTTTCTGGCCAATCCTTGAGTGATGAAGCGTACCAACAGGCGCTCCTGTTCAGGCTTGACGACAAATTCAGGCAATCGCCACACCACGCTGGATGTTTTGCGCCGGAAGGACGCGCCAGCCGTCGGAGCCATCATTGCAGATTGGGCGCGGGGGGCCGTTGGGTCGGAGATGTCGAGGCCTAGGTTGATGGTGACGTTTTTCAAGGTGAGTGGTTCGGATCCGAAGACGGGGTTGAGAGAGTAGAGCACGATGACACTAACCTGGCCGTCGATGATCTGCCACGCTGGTGTCAAGAGGATGGGCGAGTATTGCGCTAGGGTTGCCTCTTCCATGTGCAGTTGATATTTGAGGCAGATCATTGGTGTTGGACGACGGAGCTGGGTGGTCGTTACTGTGTAGCTGCCTGCTTGCTCTTCCGTCTGCCGGTCAGTGGGCTTGGTCTGGTGGAGAAAGATGGGATTGGCGGCGACTTTGTCGAGGAGTTCGAAGTGCTGGATGCGGATCGTCTCAGTGTCGGTATTCTGTGAACCGGTGGGATTGTAGGCTAATGCGATTTCTCCCAGCACGAAGGACTTCGATATGCCAGACTCGGTGAATGTGCTGTGGACGGTTTCCATTACACTGGCGGAGAGACCTGGGTCGTGGAGGTCGGGGTGTTGAGTTGGGCCAGCGAGGCTTCGGGAGGAGGTCATCGACGCCGTATCGGAGCCGATGTGGTCGTCCTGCAGCGCGGCAATTGGCGGAGGTCGCTGAAGGGGAGACGCGAGTGTGTTCTCCGGTGAAGCCACGTTCTCTGGGATACTGACCGGTGGAGGAGATCGTGTTATTTGTGGCAAGGCGTCCGTGCTACTGGGCACGTACATTGTATTTCGCACGTCTCGGCGTCCTCGAACACTACCTTGGACACGATTAATGCCGGCGTTTTGCGCCTGTGAGCGGAGTTGGTTGGCCATGTTGGCCATTGCTTGCTCCGCTTCCGTTTGGTCTTCTTCGATGGGTTTGTCGCGAATCACGAAGTTTCGGGCTGATTCCTCGGCAGGGGGAGAAGCGAAGGCTGATGCTTCCGAGAATGCCTGCTGTGCTTGGGTGATCGAATCATTCGTGTCGGCTGCGGCGGCTTGATTCAAGCTCATCTGTTGGTATGGGTTGTTGCTGGCTTGAGTAGATGGCGGGCTGATTGTGTCCGCCAGTCCAGGTTGATAATAAGTGCCGGTCGGATGTGCCTCCAGGGGATTTGGAGTCTGGCTAATGCCATTTGTCTGCGGCACAGGGAGCGGAGGCTCGGGCAAATCCCGAAGAGGTTGCTCATATCGTCGATTCTGCGAAATCGAGGTTACTGGTCGGTCTTGAGTTGCTGTTGGAGTGAGATCCTGTCCCGACTCGTCCAAATCCTGGAAACTGCGCGACGAGTCGCCTCTTCTAAACGGCACAAACCTCGTGCGGCGTTTCTCTTCGGTTGAAGAAGGGACAGGAGGGGCAGTGCTCTTGCGTCTGTTCATTACAGTGCCGAGTCGCTTGAGACCGCCCAGCTTGCTCTTCTCCTTCTGTGGCGGCACGTCGGGCACTATAACATGTCAGAGATCCTGGTGCGACTCATGAGAGTGACTTACAAGGAGCTAGCCTGCCCTGCGCAGCGAAAGAGTTCGAACGGAGACTGTTGCTGTCAGTTGTACCTCGCGGCGGAGGAGGCGTCGGCGGGGCACGCAGTGAACTGGTCGGTCGGCCACCAGCGCCGGCGGTAGCTGAACTCAGTCTTCTCAAGAGGCCGCCTCCTCCTCCGCCAGCAGTTGCTCTCGCAGCAAATGTCTTGATCTCGTCGGCGGTCTCCACGTTGAGGAGTGCGCCTAGGCATGACTCAGCGCTGACTTTGTTCTTCTCGATCGAGTCCACCTCATGGGTCTGGAATTGCGTGAGAACGTCCCGGAGGTGATTGACCCGCAGTTCATCGACAACCTGCAGTTGCTCAAAGACGTACGGCGCCTGTGATTCCCATTGTCGTGAGGCGTCTTCCACAGTCGAACTTGCAGTATCTGCTCGTCGGCCACCTTTTGCAGCTTTCTTTTGTGCGCCAGATAACTCTTTCGCGATGTTGCCGAGGCTTACTTGTGCCGTGTTTAGATCCTTGAAGGCTCTGTTCCGAGATGCCCAGCTCCGCAAAGGTGTTTCAACATCGGTCTCAATTTTCATTGCGAGTGTCTCGTGGGAGGCTGCCAAATTCTCGGTGCCGGAGACGATTCTCTGCCAGGGCATTTGGAAGATGCTGCGCTCGCTTTAGCAACACCAAATTGCAAACCAAAGACGATTCCTACCCTAGAGCAGCGGCCCCATCTTGTTGGGGACGTCGCGCGAGCTTCCGCAAGCTGGCAACATATACGTCCTCAATCTTCCGACGTTCCTTGTCGACTGTCAACTTCTTGTTCAACGTGTTACACGAGCGTGCCTGACCTGAAGCCAATCGGCGATGTCGCTATTGATCTTGGTTATGAGGGTGACGCGATCATTGAGGATGTTGATTGCTTGCTCTGGTTGCAATGAAGCCTGGCGCAAACATCAGTCTTGAATCGGAGGTTCGCGGCTTCTGCGCAGTAAGTCTTACAAGGAGATTTAAATATTCGGTCCGCTGGAGGTCATTGTTTGCCATGGTGAAGACGTTATCCAAGCATTAGGCAAGAAGCGTGAAGTGAATCAACAAACTATTGACGGACAATTGGCGTTGACTCCACTGCGAGGAGTTCAAGATGATATCGAGACAAAGGTCAGTAGAGAGAATGGTTCTGGAAGGTCTTGGGCTTCGGTGGTCGGCGGGCCGGGATTACGTAGCGCCAGTGAGCTGCAAATTCATGCTCGTTATTGTCCAATCCCGAGACGGCGACAGTGCAGCTATTACTATTCCTCTCCACTGGGGTCAGCTTGAAAGCTTGTGCAGGTTTAAAGGAGCGCACTGTTTTAATCTTGGAGGCAAGGCACTGCAGAGGCACTCTGACTACAACTTCTTGCTCTGTTAATGACGGCGCCCTGACACGGTCAATGTCTTTGTCTACCTGCAGGATGGTAGATGCTGACTTCCACAACAAATTGCTATCTTTACGCTCTAGTCATTGACGTGGGACCCAATTACTACAGAGGTGCGATAGTCGTTAGAGGTTTGCTTCAAATCCCGTCAACATGCCTGTCAATGTCAGTTTCTCTGAGAGGCTGAGCCGCATCCTCCAGCTGTAAGAGTCATGGCCATCTGCGTTGACTTCGCATTGCTGAGTCATGCTAGGACAAATGCTTTCGTGTCAGCTGGCAACGAGACAGAAGCAGCGCGAAATAATGCGAAAGAATTGGAGGAAGAGATTCTGGGCTCAGCTACTTCCATAGTGGGCGGGCCTCGAATAGTGTCTATAATACGCTGCTGACCCGATTAGGAAGAATATCAGCTAAAGCTGAATGACGCTGTAAAAGCAATTGTCGCAGGCACGCCGCCTGCGGAGGCAGAAGAACTTACAGAAGATGAGCTGTTCAACACTGAGGGTCCCACCTTTGGAGCATATCGCCATGCAACATTTCATGCCGACGGCCTCATGTCGACGGTCTTTAAAGCGAAACCAATGAACGAAGCCGCGCCTGTCCGTGTTGTTGCACTCAAAGTCACTCACCCAGCGATGATGGGGCCGCCACATAATTCCATGAGGGAGGCCCGGATCCTGGTCAAGGCTCGCCACGAGCACGTCGTACCGCTCCTTGACACCATTCATGAGCCCGGAGATCGCTTCATACTCGTCTTCCCCTTTCTAAGGCAGGATCTGGAGAACCTGCTGAGATCGGATAGATTGGACAAGCGGCAGGCCGGCATGGTCTTCGATGGGCTCTTCAGCGCTTTAGAGCACATCCACTCGCTGGGCATGATTCACAGAGACATCAAACCGTCCAACATTTTACTGAAGACAATGGATGGCCCTGTCTACCTGATCGATTTCGGCATTACTTGGTCTGCTGACGACAAGGACTCTGAACCAGCGACCTCCAAGATCACAGACGTTGGCACAACTTGCTATCGCCCGCCAGAGATTCTGTTTGGCAACAAGAGTTATGACACAGCGCTGGATATGTGGGCTGCTGGTTGTGTCGTGGCGGAAATGGTGAGAGTTGGCCACCTACCAATCTTCGATGCTGGCGAGGTAGGAAGCGAATTGGCCTTAATCAAGTCAATCTTTACCACCCTCGGGACCCCCAACGAGGAGACATGGCCGTCTTCACGGGCATGTCCTGACTGGGGCAAGATGCGCTTTCAGCAGTTTCCGGCAAAATCGTGGAAGGATATCCTTCCCGGAGCATCGGATGCAGCGATCGATTTTGTCTCGCAAACCGTGTGCTATGAGATGACCAGGAGGCTGACTGCCGGCGAGGCTCTCAAGCACGAGCTGAGGTCGGTGATTCGGCCTGCTTGAGCATCGGATGTGATGTATCCGGAGGATTGCATATTGATGCGCTCAATGACCACACTGGCTGCAGTAGTCCACGTTGTTCTGACAACTGTCATCCAAGAATAGTGGTTTTGCCCATCATCCTGCGGAAGGCTTACAACATGGTCGCACGTCATGACAGTTGGACTCTTGGGACTATCCGAGTCACCATGCACAGCGCAGTAACCTGTGTTACAGTGTGGGCCAATAGATCAGAGCATTTCTTTCGAGCATCAACAGTAGCACCCTAAAGGCGTAGATCATCAGACGAAGCTAAAGAGGACGTAAGGTGAGGTTGCATGTCTCCATCTCGCAATGGGTGAGGTTAGGTTATTACTGCTCGCTAAGTATGTACTTGTCGAGGAAGGCGACTGTCTTCAAAATTCAAGGTGCGAGAGGGCAAACTCTCACTGAGTGCTGCCCCCGCGTGACCGAGTCGATCTGGTCGATCCATCACACAGCACATTCTTGGGCGCGGTTAAAGTTGCGAGCCGCAGGTAGTCGTGGTCGCACCACCAACATGCTCTTGCTCTACTCGAATTGCTGGAGCCGGTTCATAGCGTAGCCATCGAAGATATCCTGCTTGCACATGTACAACTCTTCAGTCTTGCCGCTGCACACATCCGCGCGTCAGATGTCAAAAAAGGTCGCAGAAGGAGCAATCTCTCCTATCCGCCGCTAAGCTGCAGGTACAGGTGGCACCTAAGCCGCATCGAGGGGTGGGCGTCAGGTGGCTTCCATCTAAATCCAGGCACGCCAATGGAATTCTGCAGAGGCCCCTGCGCGCAAACGCCACAATGAGCCTGATCTTTCCGCCCTTGCTTGAGGAGACGCGGCAGGCATCTGTTTCCTGCTTCTCGTTCGTCCTTGCTATCGCGACCGCATCCACAGCTTTGGCCTGATCCTCAGTCTCACATCCTAGCAGCCACTTTCCCTCTCATCTTACCAGGAAGTGAGCATCGCGTCACTGCCACCCTCACAGTACTACTCGTGCTCCTCTCTTTCTTCCTTTCTTGCGCACCCTCTGCTCGAAGCTCATCGACTGCGCGGCCACTGATTCTCTTCGATTCTTCACCCTCCCCATTCATCCTATTGTTCACCGAGTGTGGATTGTCGCCCTTCTTTTATCGACAATTCATCACTAGCCACTCCTTTCAGACCACCACCCCCTCACAATCAATTCGAGATCACTTCAAGATCAGTCTCTTCGTGAAACGATCCAGCAGCGCTGTGATACACTCGCGGCTCTCAAATACCAGCTTCAGCTACAGGATCGAAGCCTTTGTTCTTCCGACTGCAAAAAAGCTCGATAGGAACTGCTCGCTGCGGCGCTACACCATCCCGATCTGACAGCATCCGACATGGACCTTACGCATATGAACTTCCATGACAAGATGGTGGAATTGGCTAGACGCCAAGATGAGGTCGCTCTCACCACCGTAGATGGCACTGTCTACTCGATCGCGTACGTGACGGCAACACCGACCTTTACCGGAGTAATTGGAGGTTATACTACCCTGACTGGTGACGACTCTTCTCCCACCGCACCCCCTGCTCAAGAAAACACTACCGACTCAGCCACGGCAACCGCGACCGATTCCTCTTCGCCCACCATAGAATCCTCCGCCCAGACTACACCGACTTCTGCATCCTTGATCGCGCCCACCACCGTGGTGTCCACTACTTCTGCTGGCATCATTGGGAGCACCAACACTGGCTCTGTTGCTGCTGCTTCAGCTTCGCCGGGTTCCTCGGCAGATTCTTCAAGTTCGTCGAGCGGTGGTCTCTCAACGGGTGCAAAGGCTGGTCTTGCCATTGGTATCATTGCGGTCGTCGGTCTTTTCGCCGTCTTCCTGTTATGGTTACTCGGAAAGAAGAAGCGCCAGATCGAGGCTCACAACGGATCAGACAACGAGAAGAATGATCCTGTTGCAGGCGTGAACAGCACTGAGATGGCTACAAGAAGCCCGCCCATCAGTGCGACAGCCCCGCGTATAAGCCTGCGACCCGTATCTCGAATGTTGCCAGAGTTTATGGGAGCGTCTTCTAAGAGCAGACTCAGCGCTGGGAACATGCTCACCACCATTGGAGAATCGGATTCTGCTTCAACTCGCAAGGCCCCATCTCCTCAACCGCGTGGTCCAAGCCCAACTCCGGCTCGAGGTCTCGGTCTGGCCGCCGCAACTCAAAGCTCCCAGGACAATAACCCGAATAATCCTTTTGCCGACCCTCAGAATCCCTTTGCCGACCCTGAGAAACTGTCAATCCAAGCGCCTGCGCCTCTCGCTCTAGCGCCCTCTGCAGCTAGACAACCTCCTGTTGCTCCTGTTGCTTCTGGGGCTATTGGTGGCGCCGGTGCTCTCAGCGGTGCTGCTACTACCACTAAGTCGATGCCGGCTCCTGCTCCTGTGCCGGCTCCTGTTCAAGCAGCAGTGCCAGTTCCAGCTCCAGTCCAAGCTCCGGCTCCTGTCATGATGCCAGTGGCAGTACCAGCACCTGTCCCCGCTCCTCAGCCCGCACCGCAAGTCACCGCGTCTCCAGCCTCTTCCGCGCCTGCGTCGCCAGCTCTTGTTGCTACAGGCGGCCCGGGTTCAGAAGCTCCTCGTCCCGACGCTTCGCAAGGTAACGTCTACCGTGTTCTTATGGATTTCGCACCTTCTATGGAAGACGAATTGGAGTTGAAGAGCGGTCAACTTGTCCGTATGCTTCATGAATACGATGATGGTTGGGTAAGTAGCAGACCGACATACATTCACATCACATGACTGATCTTTTTCCAGGCGCTGTGCATCCGACTTGACCGATCTCAGCAAGGTGTCGTCCCAAGAACATGCCTTGCCGCCAAACCATCAAAGCCTAAGCCTTCTCACCTGAGCCAATATGCTCGACCTATGCCCGGCGGTCCAGGGTCTCGTCCCATGTCCCCAGCTGGCGGCCCACAACGCCCAATGAGCCCTGCAGGACGATCCATGAGCCCGATGGGTAGGCCGATGAGCCCTGCGGGGAGGCCAATGAGTCCTGCTGGGATGCGAAGACCAATGAGCCCAGGCTTCAACCAACCACCAAGAGGGATGTCCCCTGGACCAAGAGCCGGACCCCCAGGTAGGAGCATGTCGCCAGGACCAAGAGTCGGACCACCAGGTAGTAGCATGTCGCCAGGACCAAGAGTCGGACCACCGGGTAGAAGCATGTCGCCGGGCCCCTACGGCGGTCGAAATGGGCCTCCACCGATGGCTGCTGCTAGTCGACCACGAAGCAACTCTGCCAGCAACGTCAGGGATAAGCGAAACTCACCTGTTGGACCTTCGAAGCTTCGACCTGGTATGGCTATGTGAAGACGGCCTTGCGTGGAAAGCTCGAAGTGTTTCTCGTCCACACTCTACAACGAAACGACGGCAGATGCCTTTCCTATTCTCTCAAACCATGTACTTTACGATGAAGATTCATTATCTCGACAAGTGTGACTTCTGTGCTTAGGTTTGTTCTTCTTGTGCTTTAGCTTTTCAGAACCATATCCTGTCCATTGGTGAGCAGGTGATGGGAGACTTTGAGGATACTGGAGTGCTTCATGCTGTTTAGCGAAGGGGAAGACGAAAGCTGAGATAGGCGACCAGGCAAGCAAGACATCAAATGTCTCTGGTGCCAGGATAGATAGATAATACCCTTGTCAATTCAAAACTCGACAGCTGGCTGAGTGAGAGGTGACTGAGGTATCGGTGAGTAGCATGCCAGCGAGGCGAAGGACGTTACTAGCGTTTGCGCCTTCGACCCAACTCGCGTCGATATATGCGTTGACGTGACACCATGCCGTCTGCGACCAGACGCCAGACTCCTCCCCGAGTATGTTTGGCTGAACTCGTCCGATATCGCAATTTTGATCGCAGCACCTCGCATAGTCGTCCTAGCGAAGCCGGGATGGGCCACCATGCAGACTTGTGAACATGGTCTTGCCCTGCGATAGGGCTAGTTGATGGTACCAGGCCATAAATGGTGGCTTGGGAGGAGACCGGATAGGAGCCAGTTGCTATTGGGAACATTACTGACCGAGCAAAAGCCCGTTTTCCACGGCCCTCGTCGAATGCCTCCCCTTCCGGAAATGGCAAAGTGCTTGGCAAAGTTCCGCGCCTTCGCCTTTTCAAACACTGAACCCTTCGATACCTCGTCAATGAGTCCTTCACCCACACTCCCTCTGCGCTGCCTTATGTCACTAGCATTCATCTATAATCCCGAACAGGCTCGTGGCT
This sequence comes from Phialophora tarda, assembly GCA_016109495.1. Classification (NCBI taxonomy): domain Eukaryota; kingdom Fungi; phylum Ascomycota; class Eurotiomycetes; order Chaetothyriales; family Herpotrichiellaceae; genus Phialophora; species Phialophora tarda. The sequence goes on along the minus strand of JADWPL010000024.1, from coordinate 243,454 downwards.
CAACTTATCTCACGGACAAATCCACGCGAGCTTCGCCTTGCGGCCTTTTGACTCTCACCTCCACCTCAGCGCCCGAGACATACTGGACCTGCTGAGCAGGTTGATCTCAAGCGATCACTCGCTAACTAGAGGAGGACAGGCTGCCGAGCCTTGGCTCCACCATTGCCGACTTCTGCACTGGCTGGCAATGATGAGGTCTGCGCCGATAATGCAACGACCGAGCCGTTGTCTTTCGCTAGACATGTGCCGCCTCCATCGTCAGAGCATATGATGGAACCGGAAGCCAGGAATGATGAGCAAGCCCTAAGACCGTTCCGGTAGGTCCCACCTAGACGTCCCCTGGTGTCGGGGCCAAAACTTTCCAAATTCACTTTCCCAGTGTCGTTTCCTTCAGCCTGCCTGGGCCTGTAAAGGACACAACTCGCGAGATTGCAATGCGCCAGCGCGAAAGGGAACACCACCTGTAACTCATTCAGCAGACGAAACCAAGGCTGTCGGCGTTGCTAATACCTGCATGGTGTTTTCGAAGTCCTGGTCCGCACAAGGTATATAAGAGCAAAGGACCCAGGCAGGACAATGATGTCTCCCTCATCCACCAAGCAGCTTCTCGGTCCGTATCGAGACCACCTCTTCGACGCCTTGTTCATTCTTTTGTGCCTGTGGTATCTCATATCGACAGTTCTTTAACCAGACGCATTCTACGCAGTCCTTGCGCGGTCGGAAAGGATGCATGTCGGAAGGTCCTTCTCGCTGGGCGCCATGATTGCCTGTGGCTTCGAAGCAGCTCCGGGCTCATGCATCTGCCCGACAGCGAACGCGTCAGCACTTCAGCAGTCTTATTACCCTCCCGCTGCCAATTGCGCAGAGTTTACCATCCCCGTGACCTTCGAGGCGGAGAACACAATCTTTGCGTTCCCAAAATGGGACGACGAGTACGCGTTGGAGGACTTCCTGGCCCTAGCAACGACAAGAGCCAGCGCCAACTTCCCCAGCATTGCCGCGGGCACGAAGACAGAGAAAGTTACGCGACAAATCGCAGCTTCGTTCTGCACTCCGAAGCACCCCAACGGCAAAGAGAAGACAGTCATACTGGCCACGCATGGGATTGGACAAGCCAGGTCGCACTGGAACTCCCCTTACCGCCCCGCCGATTACAACTTTGTCCAGTTCGCCATTTCCAAGGGATACTCTGTCTTCTTTTATGATCGTTTGGGCACAGGGTTTTCCGAGAAGTATGCGTCCACGTCCCGCGTGGGCGAACATCGCTAACCCTTGGTTCCAGGGTCTCTGGCTATGAGAATCAGCTTTCCACCCAGGTTTCCTTGCTACAGTCCCTTACCGACATCGTCAAGTCGGGCGATTATACTCCCGGTGTTGGGAAGCCTGCAAAGCTGGTCGTCCAAGGTTTCTCCTTCGGCAGCTACATCACGCACGTGGCCATGGGCAGCAAACCGGGCATCGCGGACGCCGTTATCTTGACCGCCATCGGTCTGAACACCACGGGCGTGAACGCCAACGGATTGGTCCGCTCGTTCGTCCCGAGAATCGCGTCTCAGCAGAATGGTCTGCGCTTCGGCGATCTCGACAACGGCTATCTTACCTGGGTAGATAAATATGCTCAGATCAACACGTGAGCGCCGCTCTGTCCCATCCTCTAGTCATAGAGAAAGGTCGCCTCGTTGGCGTGACTGACCTTGTGTGACAACTAGGTACTTCAAGAGACCGTTCTATGACGCCCCGACGGCCGATTTCGCCGAGGCCAACAAGGAAGCCTTTTCGATCGCCGAGTTCCTAACCATTCTAGCAGGCAACAACGGATCTCTGGATGCCAGCGGATTCACCGGACCGGTCTTGGTACGTTTCGCTTGACTTATCCGTTAAGTATGCCTTCGAAAGGGCGATACTGACCTTCTTCAGGCCATTGCCGGCATCCAAGACTACATCGTCTGCGACGGATACTGTGAGGGGATCTACGACGAACCTGCTAGCACGTTCTACCGCAACGCGAAGCCCTTTGTGCCCTACTTGCACCCGAACGCGTCGCATAACTTCAACTTCCATCATAATGCCACCGGTGCATACGGAGTGATTACAGATTTTTTGGATCAGAACTTGAAATAAGCGAGGACAGGCGATGCATGAGTAGAGGAGCGCGAGAGAGGGGACACAGAATTACATACTGCGCGCATTCGATGGTTTTACTGAATTTTACGTTTGTAGTCTTGCCTTCAATACTTAGAAGAGTTCATGGTGGCAGCAGTAGTTCCTTGTCAAGCTGGAAGCCCATGTCGTGAGGAGGTTTGGAGGTCTATGCCGAGGTCCATCCTCAAGTCGGCCCAGTCAGTGCCAGGGTCCTGTACTCATCGAACATCAGCTTATTGCCATGGCGATACAAAACCAAAATACAGCCCTCCACCTACTGTAGCACAGCCAGGTTCAACAAGTGTCGCTTGTGCTCTAGTGAGAAACCACTTCCCACGACGGCTGCGCGTACCGCGTCCTATACCAAGACGGGAGTTCACTCGACGGTCGGCTGAATCAGAGCGATTCCCGTGCGGAGCTGCAATGGCGAACACTGGCGATCACAAAGGGCCAACTACGTCCCCAACGAGGCTGCGGCAGATCGCGCTGGTTGCCAAAGATCTTGACCGAGCTCGACATCTGCTGGTAGGTCGAGTGATTTCCCCGACCTCTCAAAGGCTCACCTCCACTCATCGTGATGTCCGTCTCTAGACAACCGTACTCGGCACGGAAGTCGTCTTCGTGGACCCGCAGGTCGCACAATGGGGCTTGAAGAACTTCCTAGGTGAGAGATAATTGCCCGCGCGTGGTTCGAAGCAAAGCCCTCCGCTAGGGATTCTCTTTTCTGACTAACGACCGTCACATTTTCTCCCTCGACGCTAGTGGCCATCGGGGGCGATATCATCGAAGTTGTCTCTCCCTTCAAGGCTGGCACCACGGCGGGGAGACTGCTCGAGAAGAAAGGCGAGGGCGGGTACATGATCATCATGCAGACGCTGGACGCCGCCGCGAGGCGCGAGTACATTGAGTCCCGGGCGCTGGCCAAGGTCATCTTCAGCCACATGCACGGCGACGTCGCGTGCATCCAGTACCATCCGAAGGGAATTGCCGGTGAGGTCTTCTTCAGCCTGATTCCCCAGACTGATTAGTAGAGCAACTGATTGGACCGACCGACTGACCGTGGCGTGAACATCCAGGCGGAATGATGCCAGAATTGGACTCACATACACCGTCGCCGACGAACCCGACTCCTCTCGAAAGCGCATTTAGTCCCTGGCACGCCTGCGGGCCTGACTACGAGACGTATTCGAGCGGGATGAGACGCTGCTCGCACTTGAGGCTGCTCAACGCCACGCTCCGTCTGGCGCCCGGCCAAACGGACGTGCAAGCCGCGGCGCAACAGTGGCAGGACTATTTCGGGGTCAGGCGGGAGGGGAGTCAGTTGGCGTTCACCAATGCGAGCTTGACATTCATTCCGGGCGTCGATGGGCAGCCGGAGGGGTTGGAGAGCATCACGATCGAGGTCACGGGGAAGAAGAGATTCGAGAACATGTTGGAAATCGTGAGCAAAGAGGGCCTTTGCGGTGATGGTTGGACTGACCTGCTCGGCGTGAAGTGGTACTTTGTGCTCAGGGAGGATAAAGACGAAGGTGATGGGAATCAGAGGGCGAGCAAGTTGTGAGGTCCTTGCAGATCCATCTCTCGCCGTCCATGACTATGCGCGAGGGAGAGGGGGCAGCGCGAAGAGACACAGTACCATTTACAGTACGAGGTACAGTAGGAGAAGCCTAAGCCCCCGGTACAAGGGCTATAGGGCCTAAGGGCTCGGGCGTGTCCCTGGCCCGGAATGCCCTAGCGTGTTCGGTGCGTGTCCCCCTGAATCATCCGACGTCACGCCGCAACGTGCGCCGTTGGTGTTTCGGTCTAGCCATATCCGGCGCGCCTATCATTTTAACTTCCCCTTCTATTCATTCGCGATGGAAAAGATTGAAGCCTCGACCACGTCTTCGCCATGTTCGGATCATGAGGCTTGACAGCCTATTTCCACAAGCCGTCGTCCATGTAAGCTTTCCGAAGCTTCGCTAGGATTCTCTTACCCGGCCGTGGAGCTATCGAAGCCAAAAGTCCCCTTGGAACTGCCCGTCCTGAAGCCTCGCCGTCTAGCGATCTCATTGTTGGTGATAAGATAACTGGAGCAGTCCTGGTGTACGTGATTGTGATTTCCAGCGAGCAGAGCTATTTTGTTCAAAGCATCCGGAAGCGGATGAGGACGTAAACTTCACCGATACCCGCGGCGGGCGACACGAGCCCCTATCGGCGACATCGCACACAGCGCTCGTGCGCGCGGGACAGGTCGATTCTCGAATCACCAGCTGCGGTGGCATCATGAGTCTTTCCCCTTGGTCGGACTCTCCGACATCCGTTGCTTTCCGCTTGTGGCACTTCTCACACGCGAAGCATACGCCACGAGGCTTCCGCATGTCTTGCTGCCTTGGAGCTGACTGGCTCATCGTCTACAGCCTCGTCGTCCGCTCACCATGGTGACCCGCAGTGACTTCCACACCAGAGTCTCTTACACGAAAGCCCGCCGAGAACGAGGATGGTGTGAAGGCTGATCGGCTGAGCAGGACGAGCACATATGCCAGGCTTGATCTTCTTCCGAACCTGTTGCTTTCTCACTTCAACCTTTCTTCGTCCTCCTTAGTGTCACTCGCTGTCGTTGACGCTGGTTTTGCGTTGTCCACTCGTTTTGTCTTGACGCACTTCGCGTCGTCCCTTCATTTGGCACACAGACTATACATTCGTTTGATCGAAGATGGCACATTCTATGAAGATTCTTTGGGCTTGTTTTCTGTTGGCAATATGCTTTCGTTCATTCCCCGGCGTGTCAGCAACGCCTGCTATGAAGCCGGGCAACCCTCCGGCAGTTATACTCATTCCTCCTGCCAAAGGCCCTCCAGCACCACCTAAGCCTGAGATACCAACTCCCACTGAGAAGCTCAGGCCGCCATTACCACCATCACCGCCGCCTCCAGCTGCACATCCCATCGCTCCTGTTCATCCAGCTCCAGCTGTTCCGCCACATCTAACTACGACAACACACCCAGCATCCACCTCGAGCTCAAAGGTATGCCGCTCTCTAGGCCTTAATGGACGATGTGGTGATAACACTTCCGCAGTCGTCTCACAGCTCCGTCTCGTCATCGACCTCGAAGGCATGCCACTCCACCTCTCAGCATAGACTGTGCTAACAGTTCGTTCATAGACATCTCAGAGTTCTGTCTCGACCGGGACCTTGAGTAGGGCTAGCTCCACGATCTCGTCCTCGACAGAGGCTATCAGGACAACCTCAAGAGCGCCGAGACCTACTCTGCCGGCTCACATCTCGTACTCGGGCGCCAGGATCGTTGGCACATCCCAGCTTCCGGCATCTTTGTCGACTGTCGTTTTCCCCCAAAATCCTCAAAGCACCGGCATTCCGAAACATAGCGGCTCTCTTGGGGTCAATGGGCTTCCTCAGGACAAGACAAATGGCAACTCCCCTCTTGGGACTCTTCAGGCGCCAAGGTATTACAGGTATAACGGCGATGCGGCTGGTCAATCCAATACCACCACACCGCCGTCTGGAGGCTTTCCTTGGGGCGATCGAACCGCGATTGGCACCAATCCGTACACATCAGCGCCTGTCACTGGTGTTGTCCGATCCTATAATTTTGTCATCTCCCGAGGCTATCTTGCTCCCGACGGCGTGGAACTCGAACTCTTGCTCATCAACGGGCAATACCCTGGCCCTACCATTGAGGCAGATTGGGGAGACACCATTCAGGTGACGGTCACCAACAGCATTACCGGGCCTGAGGAAGGCACAGCGTTGCACTGGCACGGCTTGTTACAGCAGGGCACTCCATACGAAGACGGTATCCCGGGCATCACCCAATGTCCGATTGCCCCGGGACAGACGTTCACCTACTCTTTCTCTGCTGGCCTTTATGGGTCATCGTGGTATCATTCGCATTACAGCGGGCAGTACGCCGGAGGTGTGCTAGGCGCAATCGTTGTTCACGGGCCCCAAAATGCTCTTTATGATGAAGATCTCGGACCCGTCATGCTGTCCGACTACTTCCACACCGACTACAACACCCTGATCGAGGACGTCATGAGTACCGATTTCGCCAAGATCACGCCCTTGTCGGACAACAACCTCATCAACGGCAAAGGCTTCTACGACTGCTCCTTGGTGAAGGACGACTCACCCTGCACTCCTAACGCGGGTCTTTCGAAGTTCCAGTTCAACAGCGGCGAATCGTACCGCCTCCGCCTGATCAATTCCGGCGCGGAAGCGACCCAACTGTTCAGCATCGACAACCACACCATGACGGTGATAGCTTACGACTTCGTCCCCATCACGCCGTACACCACCAACGTCGTTAGCTTGGGCGTTGGTCAGCGAGCTGATGTTGTCGTGAAAGCCACGGGCGCCCCGAACTCTGTGGTCTGGATGCGCTCCACAATGGCCTCCATGTGCTCGCACACTCGTCAACCGAACGGCCTGGCAATCGTCTACTACCAGAACGCCAACACCACCGCGGAACCGACCTCGCAAGGCTGGCCCCTCGACGGCACGCAATGCGCCAATGATCCCCTGAGCAAGACGATCCCCTACACGCCAATCACGCCGCCGCAATCACAGACCACGGTCAACATCGACCTCAACTTTGAGATCAACGCGACGGGCCATTTCCTCTTCACCATGGACGGCTCCACGTTCCGCACCGACTACAACGACCCGATCCTCCCCCTCGCAGTAGCCGGAAACGACACCTTCCCGGAAGAATGGAACGTCTACAACCTCGGCAGCAACACGAGCTTCACCGTCGTGGTCAACAACGAGACACCCCTGGTCCACCCGATGCACATCCACGGCCACAACATGTACGTGTTGAACCAAGGGCCGGCCACTGGGACGGCACCGTCGTGAACCCGTCCAACCCCATGAGGAGGGATACCGTCCAGTTGATGCCCGGCGCGTACATGGCCTTTCAGATCGACGGGGACAACCCCGGCGTGTGGCCCTTCCACTGCCATATCGCGTGGCATGTGAGCGGGGGGTTGTACGTCAACATTTTGGTAAGTCGTGATGCGAACCTCCCCTCCCCTCCCCTCCCACTTTAGTGCTCCCTTCCGTTTTTTCCTCTGTCACCCTTTTTTTTATTTTGGAAAGAGAGTATCTCCCCAGAAAGAAACGTCCCACCGCGATCGATCGCTAACCGGGCTATGTAAATAGGAACGCACCGACCTTCTCCCCTCAATGCAGATTCCCTCGAGCGTCAGCAACCTATGCACCGCGTGGAGTGCGTTCACCGCACAAGGCCCCATCGACCAGATCGACTCGGGCTTGAGGAGGAAGCGGCGCGAGGCGCACGGCCATGACCGCCACAATCACCTTGGACGGCACAAGTATGCGAATATCGTGAGGAGGAGCTTGTAGCTTACAATAGGTTGAAGGGTTGCAGGAGCTTGTAGCTTTTACAATTGGTTGAAGGGTTGCAGCTTGTGAGGAAGGGGGGGAAAGGGGGAAGATGCAGAGACGTAGATCGGGGGTTAGAACCCTGTGCGAGTATAGTACGGTACACGGGATCCGGGATCTTATCTATGTCCTAGACTGTGCTGTTATTGTCCTGTAACTGTGCTGCGCGGTACTGTGCTGTGCTGTGCTGTAGTGGAGATGGGATGATGAGCTTAAGTCGCAGGGCTCTACACTATCTCAGTCTTGCCTACACAGTACAACCTCAGGCTCCTTATTCAGTAATACAGTACCACCCAGCTTGGTGTTCGGCAAGCGTCAAGCAGGGAATCAGATCCCTCCTCTTCTGTTTAAGTGCCGCGGGCATACTGAGTGAATCCTTATTCAGCGGTCACTCTCGCGAGTCTTGTGCGGTGCGGAAAAGAACCCAGCATGCGGCTGGGAAGTTGCTCCATTCTACCTCGCACTGTATCATCCAGCTTCACTTTCTCACTACCTTTGTACCTGGAATTCTACTCCGCGTGGCATCGAGGCTGGCCCATCAGGGTTTCCCAGCAACTCGAAAGAGTGCTCATCCCGACTAGTCCACAACTACTTTAGACAGAACAGTACATCCCCTCGCAATCACTGTCGCTTTCCGTGCATCCCTATGCTATTTCGACCTATTCGTGGTATTCACTCCCACAATCATTCTATCTCTCACGCCATGTTACTTCCGCCTCGTATAGCCCGGGACCTGATACGGCATAGGGACAAACCATGTGGGATACAGTCCAGCTTCCCGCTGACGGTGGATGAATGCAGCAGTAACGTGTCCGTTCTGTGTGAAGTTCGATTGTGTCTCATTGTCGAAACCCGGGATCGGGGAGTACTGCTTTTGCAGGGGCGGAGGCTTGTCGGGTGTGGATGGCAGAGAGTCCAAGGGTTGAGAGCCTTGGGTACGGGAGTCATCATTGGCATCTTGCTTCAGGGGAGGTCGCGAGCGTTCGGGTTCGGAAGGGGGCGATAGCTGCGAATCATGGAGAGGACCTGAATCGTTCTCGAGGTCGGAGTGTCGCTGCACCAGTGGAAAGGGTCTGGCCCCGGGGGTTGGAGCGGGTGTGGTCGCCTGGCTTTCCTTGCTCCCTAGAGGCCGTTGCAGAGGCTCTGCCAGGGGCTGCGATGATTCCGCAGGCTGAACTGGGAGTGACGGCGGATCGAGATCAAGGTCTTCCTCGTCCTCCCAGCCACCGTCTGAATCAAGAGCTGGTCCAGTTTGGCTGCTTCTGACGTGGCGAGGGATCTGGCTCATAACTACACTGGAAGAACTAGAGTCTTTGATCTTGAAGGTCTCAGATCTTCCCATTAAATCATCATAGCCACTCTGCGGCATTGAAGACGGCGGCAAGAATGCCTGCGTAGGGTCTTGAGTCGACATCTGAGAAGGATGTGGCATTGAGGCAGGGTGGACTGATTTTTGTGTATTGCTCCGCACTGGTCGCAGTCGAGGCGAGGATGAGTCGTTGGGGGCGTCGTTCAGTGGGACTTGGGTACTTGTGGTGCGGCGGATGCTTGCTGGATGGATAAAGACAGGCGTCCTCGGAAGAGGTACCTCGTTCAAGTCATCATCGTCCAGCTCGATGTCCGCGTGATCGGGCTCGACGCTGGATCGCAAAACCAACCTAGGGGCTGGAATAGGAGACTGTGACGAGCCCACTCTCTCGACATCCGGGAGATATGAGTCGGGCTCTTGTACAAACGTGACGCCAGCTGCATGCGACGTCGGCGTTGACGCGCGTGGATGATCAATCACTGGTTTCGGTGTTCCCGGAGCTCGCTTTAATGGAACCGGAGACGAGACACGATGTTGCACCTGAACATTGAACTGTGTATCATTCGCGACTGGTGTCCCGAAGTCCAGTTGTTCGAACTCTTCGTCGCCGATGTTCGCAGTTTCGCCGGTGGGTTCGAATAGTTTTGGTGCTAAGGTGACTTGTAAAGATGCTGATTGAGGGTGCCCGGCATCACTCAGGCTTCGGCGAGGGCCACTGTGTGGAGCACTCGCAGCAAAATCTCTCACGACAATGCCTTCGCCTTCCTGCACAGAAGCCCCAGGTGAGTGAGTATGCGCACCATGACCTATTTGGGCCTCACTACTTCTGTGTGCGGAGAAGAGGTTACTAAGGCTGGGTAAACTGTCCTGGCTTCCAGCAGGGCTCTCCTGGGTCTCCTTTGCCTGGCTTGTTGCCGGAATCTCGATTTCGTCCTCACTGCAGCGTACCACTGGAGCGACCTTGGCTGGGGCAACATCCTTTGCGGGCTTGGGCGAAGACGAAGGGACCGACCACAAGTTCTGAGAGTCTTCAATACGTGTAGCGTGCCGCTTTTGACCCCGCTTTGGCAGCTTCAGAACAACAACCTTGCGTTTCGGCGAGGGACGCTTCGGAGTCCGACACTTCTTTCCGGCTCTCTTGGAAGTATCATGTACGGTAACATTTGTCGAGCGTTCAGCCAGTGGAGTTCTCTGAGACTTGGTCGGGGTCTCGTACAGCCTCCTATTCGTCCCCCTTGTGCTCGGACACAAACTTTCTGGAGTTTGACTGGATAAAACAACTGTTGTAGGTCTCTTCGGGGTCTGCGGTGGCAACGAGGGACGTGAAACCGGGTGTAGTTCTGGCGAAGGATTTTCGCCATCTTCTGTTGAGTCCTTGATTTCCAAAGGATAGTTGAAAGGCTTGTTTGTGGGCTTGTCCTTGTCGACGCCGGCAGGAGTGCCTAATGCTTCTGCGAAATAGTCGAAATTCCGTTCCGGGTCCGAGAAGACCTCATTCTTCGTTGCTATGCGCCTGGACTTTCTTTTCGCCGAGCCACTTGGCTCATCCTCGGTGGGCTCGCTCTTCCTTTTTCTTGTTCTAGGCTTGTACTCCTCTTGGCTCTCCGGTGCGGTCCTTCGGTTCGTGGACGACAAGGTCACGGCTGGGGTCCCCTTCCGAGTTCGGGGTTTCCGTGGACTCTCGTAGATACCGTCTAGTTGAGGCAGAACATGTTCTTCGCAAGGTGCAATCATCGTATCGTCGAAGTCCTGGTGATTGTGGGGTGGAAAGTCGAAAAAGCCGATCTGCGTCAGCGTAGAATCGTGTTTCTTCACACTGCGCCTCGGTTTCTTTGGTGGCGCACTTTGCAGCTGCCTATCGTCCAGCAATTGCATTTCGCCTTCATCGTAGCTCGGGCGGAAGGGCGTCAGCCAGTGAGCTTGAGTCAAAGTCCGTTGATCATTTTGGCGTATTGGTCTGGACGCGCCGGGCGCCTCGCTCACTCGTCGCTGCTTTCGAGCGGCGGGCCTGGATAGCGACTCAGCTTTGCGCTTGGTGCTCGTGATGGACCACGGCAGGGCATTTCCAGCCATCCTGCCAGAGACGACGGGAAGTGCTCTGGCGAGGAAGAGTGAAGGGGCCTCGAAATCCGGACAATGGAAATACGTGGTGGTGGTGGTGACACGCATGATGTCAACGCGCCCACATTCGACGCGTCCACAAACGCGACGCACGTGACGTCGAGGTTGACGTTCTTCAGCACATCGACTAATTACTACAGAGTATGAGCAAGTCCTCGGTTGTTCGACTTTCGTTAGAAACCGGTGGAAGACACAGAAATGCATCCTTTGAGACTTGGAACAGTGAGGCAAGCCGCAGTAGCCTCAGCTTCTAAACAACCTCAACGCCTCTCCTTCGGCGATCTCCTCATCCATTTCATCTTCTTCACCCGCTTCCTTCTCTGCCAAGGCATTCATGTTCCCAAGTAGACTCCCGAAGAACTCGGCCCTTGCAGCCTCAGTCCACGTATTTCGATCCTCAGGTGCCATGAAGTTCTCCAACTTTTCGTGTACAGTATACCTGATCTTGCGACCTTTGGATGCTTTGGTGTCAACCTTCTTGTTTTTACTGCCACTGGGGTGTAACTTCTGGGGTCCAGCAAATTGTGCGGTTAGAACGCCACTGGAGTTGGCTGCTGAGCGGGAAGATATCAAGTCGCGGAGGAGAGATTGATAAAATGTAGAGTCGTCAAACTCTTGGGTTGAGGATGAGTAGGAATGAGTAGTCATGTTGGGGGACTCCGACAGCAGATAGGTGTCGAGCACGTCAGTAAGGCGGGAATTCCCTGCTTGGGAAGGCTTGAGAAGCTTTGATCGTTGTGTAGTATCGATAATGGGCTGAGTCTTCGTGTGCCATTTGTCAAGGACTGTGCGGCGGTGCAGCTGGACTTGCGTTTCGAGAGAGGCGGTGTGTTCCCAGATTTGTGTAAGGCTAGTCGATCGTGTTGGATTGAGAGCGCGTTTCCGTTCTGACTTGTTCGAGTCGGAGGAAGTGCCACTCTGGGAGGACATGATGCTGGAGCGGATGGAATCGATTGTTGACCATAATGCGAGCGCCGCATCCTCGGCTTTGCTTGCCGCCGCTTTGACCTCCTCATCGCTGATTGTATCAGAAGGCAACTCGTTCATAGCAGTAACGCCCTTTTGTAGCTTGATCCTTGCATCGAGGAGGCGTTCGAAGGCCTGCCGCTGCTGTTTGACCGCCTGGCCTTTCTTCACGTCGGCACTGACCCCAGCTGAGAGGGCAGACGCCAGGCCGGCGGTTGATGCAGATTCTGCGGCTCTTCTGAGCTCTTCACGATCCAAGGAACGTGCTGATTTGCTCCGTTGTGGAGGCGGAGAAGTAGCTGAAGATATCGAGGAAGAGTCATCTTCGTCTTGCTCGCCGTCCATGTCAACGTCCGGAGTGCCGGTGGATTTATTTTCGAACTCATCTGAAAAATCATCCTCTGAATCTGTGTCTGTGCCTGGGGTTTTCTCCCCATCTGGCGCGGCGGTATGTGCCTGATTCCTCTTGCTGCCGCGGAATTTCATGTGCTTGAAACGCTCGACATCGCTCTCGCCCAATGCCTCGTCACTGTCAATCTCCTCATCTTCTTCAGCCTCCAAGTCCAGATCCTGATCGTCCGCCTCTTCTGAATCGTTTTCGGAGCCAGAAGCGGGGTCCCCCCTGGTGGCAAAGGGATCATCCTCTTCGTCTTCGTCAACAGGCGCAAAGGGATTATCGTCATCATCGTCCTCCAGCGCTTTACGAGTCACCGCCACTCCTTCATATTTCGCGCCGAGATCTGGTTGCGCTGGCTTTCGCAGTCGGCTTTTACCGACCGTCTCGTAGTGTTCACGGCCTGCATCGCCTTGCCCGTCTTCCTCAGAATCGGGCCCGTCACTGTCAACTGGTCGCAGATATGCATCGTCCTCGGGGTCGAAGTCTGCGCCATAGGGTTAGTGAGTGGAGTGCTTGGAAAACAAGGTGCTCATCTGCGCCTACCAACCTTTGGCTTTCTTGCGCTCTATCTCTGCTGCATGGTTCTTCAGACTTCCCATTTTGTATCTCTCTTCGCGAAACCGAGACACGAGGACAGCAGAGTAACAAATAACTACTCGGCCATTGCAAATCCCATGCGGACTTTTTGCAACTGAAAGAATTCTTGGAGATTTCGCCGCAAGTTGCCGCCGCTGCGAGATTCTAAGTCGATCGGGGAAACTTTAGCCGTGCTCCGGTGCCCCACCAAAAATTCCCTCTTCTTATAGAGCAAAGCCGGAATTTTTAACCAGAATTGTCCGCACAGGGATTCTAGTCTTACGGCTGAATGGTTTAGTGGTATAATTCTTGCTTTGGGTCCTTGTATCTTGAATGTAAGAGGTCCTGGGTTCAATTCCCAGTTCAGCCCTTTTTTTGCAGTTTTGCGAGCCGTGGATAGTTTTCGTTTACGTTAACCGAAGATATTGATCATCATGCGAGTTTGAGCTTGGGTGTGAAGGCTTTTCGCGGCCGTGCTCTCTGCTCTCATAACTCGTAATCGTAGTGGCAGGAAAAACTGGACGAACCCGAGGTGGCTGACTGGGTCACGTGATTGCCGTTTTATGACGTGCTTCGACTTCCCGCTCCCCTAGGCTACAATGTCCCTTGTTTGAACTCATTGCATCGCAACTGTGAATGGCGCTGGACCAAGTCTCCTCCAGAAAGGCAACTGGTCTCCAACAGGTCCCTTAAAATCTTCGAATCAGCAGATACTTTAGCTGGGGCCATAATGCCGCTATGGCAGCGGCAGTAGCGCCGCAAACCGGCATTGAGAGCAACAGTGAAATGCCATGACCTGTTCCGACAGCCACCAGACCCAATGCCACCCAAGAAGAAAGAGACAGCCAGACAGCCAGCTCAGGCAGCACGTCGGTCCACTCGTCTGCGAGGTAGACCCAAAGATGATATCCCAGACGTCTACGGTGAGACGCTCGCCGAAGCAGCTGAGGAGGGAGAGCCTGCTGCTTCAAAATCAAAGCCATTCAAACAAAAACCGACACCGATTGCACGCAGAGCCCCCGGCCGTCGTGGCCGGGCCGAACTTGAGATTGGAGGCGTCTATGGCGACATGCTCGCCGAGGCCCTTGCAGAGGAGCATGCCGCTGCATCAAACCCGAGACCGTCAAAAAAACGCAAGACAAGCGAGGAGCCGTCGAGCAAGATTGAGCTTGACTTCAACTTATTCGATGGGCCTGCTGATGTTGGAAGTCCCGCGCTTGCGCCTGTGGAGCCCGAGCCTACACGGCTCCAGCAGGTCATTCTGACTGAGTTCGATACTGCGACCGAGTCAGAGGCGGAATTCGAGGATGTCGACCTCGAACCTCTTGCAGGAGAAGCTGAATATGATGATGAACCAGATGAGAGGCCTCTCGAGCTCAATCTTTCCAAAGTCTCCACGCCTACACGCGCTACACCAAGGAGAAGACCTGTAAGCGCGGCAGAAAAGCGTCTCCGTTTAGATGTGCACAAGGCGCATCTCGTCATGCTACTAGCGAATCTCCAATGTCGAAACCAGTGGTGCAACAGTGAGTCAGTACAAGCCATTTTGAAGCCCCTAGTCCAGCGGAAAACCACATCGTTGCTTCACGTGGATGAACGGAAGACTCAATATGAACGAAACCATTCCTTCATGAAAGGGATTGAAGAAGTCTGCGCCATATGGAAAGACCTGTGGACCCAGGACGGAAGAGGGATGACACGTGCGTATTGGCGAGATGATGTCGATGCCGTTAAGGAAAGTGATGACGCCGAGGACCTTGACTTTGACGACTTCAAGGCTGCTGCAGTCTCGAAACGAGGGTCGCGAGATCTGGCCGCTCAGCTTTTCTGCGCCTTACTCCGCTCAATCGCTCTCGATGCCCGCTTGGTGTGCTCTTTGCAGGTCTTACCTTTCTCAAGGGTTGCAAAAGGACAGACCCCACAGAAGCCCAAGGCAGAATATATTCGTGCGCCTCCTCAAGACTACGGCTCAACGTCAGGTTCCAGTGCGCAAAGGCGAAAGGTGTTCTCGGAGTCGATGTTTCCGATCTTTTGGGTCGAGGTCTTCTCTCCCGCCATACAAACATGGATCCCTTTGGATCCTACCGTCCGTCAAACAATCAACAAGCCGAAGACCGGGTTTGAACCGTATGGCAACGACAACTACAACAAGATGACATACGTAATTGCATTCGAGGATGACGGCTCGGCAAAGGACGTAACTAGACGTTACACTCAATTCTACAACTCGAAGATCCGAAAACACCGGGTCGAAAGCACCCCAGGAGGCGAGAGATGGTGGGATAAGACCATGCGATTCTTTGAGAAGCCCTTTCGAGAAGCAAGGGATGACATTGAGGATGCATCCCTACAGGCACGCGCTGAAAGCGAGCCTATGCCTAATAACATTGAAGATTTCCGGGGTCATTCAGTCTATGTCTTGGAGCGGCATTTGCGCAAGAACGAAGTCATTCACCCAAGACGCGAGTCTGGGAAAGTCAGGCTAGGGGTCGGGAAGGAGGCAAGACTCGTCAGTGTATTTCGCCGACGAGACGTCCACGTTTGCCGAACAGCGGACGCTTGGTATCGGCGAGGAAGAGATGTTAACGAAGGAGAGCAGCCACTGAAACGGGCCGTTCCCAGACGAAAGCGGACGCCGGCCGCCGATGGCTCTGATGACGACGAAGAAGCCGCCAGCGGCACTGCTCTGTATGCGGAGTTTCAGACCAGCTTGTACGAGCCACCACCCGTCGTCAACGGCAAAGTACCGAGGAATGCCTACGGTAACCTCGACGTCTACGTGGCGTCGATGATTCCAGCAGGGGCTGTGCACATTCGACATCCTCTTGCGGCGACAGCAGCCCGGATCCTCGGCATCGACTACGCGGATGCTGTGACGGGTTTTCAATTCAAAGGGCGGCAAGGCACGGCCGTCATCGACGGCGTAGTTATCGCCATGAACATGACAAATGCAATGATCACCGTCGTTGAAGCATTAGAGTCGCAGGCATCAGAAGAGGCCGAAGCAGCGCGAACTAAGATCCTTCTGGCGATGTGGAAACGATGGCTCACTGCACTGCGTGTACGAGAGCATGTGCAGCAACAATATGGGGATCGAGAAGAAGGCACGAAGGGCAAACGATCCCTGGTCGACGACGACGACCAAGACGACGTCACCTACAGGCCCGAGGACGACGGAGGCGGGTTCATGCTCGAGGGAGTTGAACCTGATCAAAGCGAAGAGGACGCTGCGACTTCGCTGACGCCTTCTAAGATGCCCAATTTAAGACCTTTAGAGCTCCCTCCAGAAGTGGTCCACCGAGAGATTATTGTCGTTCGGTCTCCCCACAAGCTCCCACGACCGACCGTGCAGGAGCCGTCAAAGCGGCAGAGCGACTACCAAGCAGACGTCTCCAACACGGCCGACGGTGGAGGTTTCATGTTAGAGGATGGCCGTTCTGCAATCCATGCTCCAGGGAACTCACCTCCCGGACCGGCGGCCGATCAAGAGAGCGGCGGATTCTTCCCCGAGGACGAGGATAACGTTGAAGGCGGCGGGTTTCTGGTAGACGAAGAGGATGAAGAAAGCGGCGGCTTTATCGCCGATACCGAAGCGTCAATACCGCACGCACAATCAGGCACAGCTTGCGAGGAGCAGGCGGGAGGCTTCTTCCCGGAAACGGACGCGGGTTCGGGCTCGGGCTCAGCCAACGACGCCACCGCCGCCGCCGCCGCTGCGGGCGATGCGACCGCGTCTACCACCGAGGGAGGTCCCGAGTTCAACGATCACCGGAACTACCGGGATGCTTCAGGTCTCGGTACTGACGATGCCGCTACAAATGTTCTTCCAACCGACGTCGGTGTATCTGCCTCACTGCCACGGCAGTCTACGCCAGCGCCAGCGCCTGCTACTATACCGGACCAGGGCACACTGAATTTGAGCCAAAGCGAGACCGCAGTCGCAAATGGAGAGAGTCCTGACTCGGCTCCCACGCCGGGGTCCCTACTCTCGCATGACCCCGAGGAAGAGGACGCCGAGCCTGAGTGGTTGTTGAATAGTCTGGGCGAGATGGACTGAGGGATAACTGACCAGTACGTATGAACGGTGGAGGGTGTATGTGAGACCTTGACCTGGGCGACAGTGACATACAGTAGTTAGAAAGTGCTGAAACGATGCCACACTACGAGAGGCGGAACACCTATGAAGAATCTAGAACTCATGAATCAAATCATATACTACGGGTACTTTATCTATAAAACAATACAATACAGTACATGGACGTTTCATGCCCGGGGTATCACGATGAATCCGAATCGTAACCAACCAACGCCACGGCGGCGGCGGCGGCGGCGGTGGTGGCGCTGTCAACCTTGCCAGCTTCAGTCTCTTCCAGTTCTGGTTCGGGTTGTCCGTCCTCCTGTCTTTTCCGCTTCACCCGCGGTTGCCAGAGATTTTCGTCTCGCAAGAACGGATCGAGCGTGGTCCTGGAGTTGGCTCGCAACGCGCTGCCGAGCATCTCCTTCCTGTCCGTCTTCGCCTTCACCTTGCTCGAATTGGACGCCGACGCGGACGCTGACTTGGAAACCTCCGCACCTCTAACACTAGCACTGGCACCATCAGTAGCAGGGGAATTCGGACCAAACAACGGCTTGGTCGTGCTGAGAGCTTCCTCCTCCGGACGGCTCAGCTCGCCAAACTCCAGGAACTTGACCCTCTCGTTGTCCTCGTCCCTCTCGGGCAACAACTCCATGTCGACCGCGAGGCCGAACTTGTCCTTCAACGCCTGGCCCGTACGCTCGTCCGCCTGCCTCTTCCTCCGGCCGACGCGGAACTCCCTCCTCAACGCCCTGCTCCTCTCGTACGGATCCCCCCAGTCCCGGTGACTGGCGCGCATCAACTCGTCCAGCCTGGCCTTTTGCGTCTCGGCCGCCGTCCGGTCCGCGACTTTCTTCTCCACGGCCCCGAACCCGCCGTCCTTTTCGAGCCTGTCTTTCTGCTCCTCGGTGGCGGCTCCTGCCGAGCCCATCTCCGCAACATAGTCTGTCGTCGTCGTGCCCAAGTCCCGCCGCCGTCCGCCCTCTGTGACCACGTATTCCGCGCTCTTGGGATCCGTGCGTACGCCCAACCACCCGCCGCACACGGTGTGCTTGAACCGGAACTCCCAGATCGGGGTGCTGAAATAATTGCCGACTTTTTTCTTCTCCGCGTTGAACCGCACGCCCTGCGCGATCAGTTCCTCGGGCCGGCATGTCGTGCACCAGATCGGGAAGGGACATTCGAACCGCACCGTCAGGATGCCTTCGGATTTGAGCTTGCGGGCGCGCGAACCCAGCGCGTGGCCTTTGCGCGAGGCGGCGTTGGCGGACACGCGGCCCTCGAGGTCCGGGGGCACGTACCGGCCCATGTTGAAGCCCTGCATGTTGGCGGTGGCGGGCGCCGAAGAGGGGAGGGAGCGGAGTGGTAGCGGTAGCTATCGCTAGGAGTGCTCGAGGGGGGAAAGATCGTAGTGCCAACATCTGTGGTCCTCTGGGTTGCGGGCTCCCGGTTCGAGAGATCAATTCGCTTCACAGTCTAGAGATCAATCTGGCCCGGAGTTGCTGGTGAGGTGCCGCGGGCCTGGTTTGGGGGCAGCTAGACACATCTCTCGAGCGCAGGTTTTGGGGTGGGCAATCCGCGAAGGGATGTGGGGTGTGTGACGGACGAGGGAGTGGCGAATATACTACAGGACGAACCGCGGTGTGAGTTACACTGGAGTATGTAGGGAGAATTGTGTGCTGAATAGGTACTCGGTGGTTCCTGACGCGCAGGGACTGTTGGTGGGGGGATTTATGTGGATGACTAACGAGTTACTTAAGCCGTGGCGCCACGGCGGTGACGCGCTGATGCGGGAGGGCGACCGACCCAACACGACTCCGGCAGAGACGCCGTTAGCCCATAACTACACACCCCAGTACCACTCTTAGAGTAAACTTGCTTTGCGCCTCGAATCCGTGTCCACCATCGTGTTCATTACTGTCGGATAGTAATCATAATCATACACCTCGGTTGTGTCCCGCCGAGCAACTGCTCGTTTCTGCTCATTTCTGCTCAGCTGAAGGCTGTTGCATCGGCTTGGTGCCAGTCTCGTTCAGAGGAGGCATCGGCTGTCTTCGTGCCGCTGCAATGCCGCCTCGAGGTGGAGGCGGTGCTGGAGTTCGAGTCGCCCACGGCGCTTGCGTGACACCGTTGGCAAACCCAATTGGGGCAGCTGGAGGCTTAGCAGCCCAGGGAGCAGCCGTGGCGCCGAGCGGCGGACCACCCGGCCGCATGGTGCTCGGTGCGTGCGTATCCGTTGGATTCCGAAGTGGTTGGCTCTGAGTATGTGTCGAAGGTGGCAGATCTTTTGCTTGAGGGTCCTTTTCCCACTTGAAGAGAGACCCGAACGGGAAGTGCTGGACCACGGGAAACTTGGACAGCACTTCTGCGTTGTACATCTTGATCATGCCTTTGTTGATTTTGCCCCAGCCGTTTTTGATGCCGGATATGTCGTAGAGCATCGGACTGTGTTCCCAAAAGGGGCCCTTCTTGACGTCGTAGATGAAGGCGATGGCGGAGAAGTACATGTTTGAGTCTTTCTCCTTGTCCACCAGATTGTGCTTCGCCACGGACGATGGCTCGGGGGCGTTGACGAGGGACCCTTCTATCGGTGTCTCGTCGGCCTCGCCAATGGGCGGACATAGTTGCGCAGAGCCAAAGATGTACGGGAGGAACGAGTTGTCGTCGAGACCCCATACACCGTGCGACCCGGCTGGTTCCAGATTGTAGATCTTGATGAGTTTGCGGATCACTGAGAGATACTGTTCGAAAACGCCCAGGACGATGCCTCTTTCCTCGACGCCCGGTTCCGATTGGGGGAAGAAATCTAGTTTCCACAGGCACGCCAGAAACGCGAGGAAGCTGAGCTCATGGCCTGTGCCATAGTCGAGTCGCTGTGCGCTACCGAATGAGCCCAGCAAGTACCCTGCTACTTCCTCTGACGCTGGCCTCAGGTCTGCGGGGAGAACATCGCCCAGCAGTTCGTCGATCCTGTCTTCAACGATCTTGTACCACTTGCGGAAGCTGATGTTGCCGAATCTGGTGGGTCCGGTATCTGGGGGAACATCATCGACAATGCGAGATAGTTTATCTAGTAAAGCACGTAATCTCGAAACAGAATCTGAAAAAGTGACGTCCTCGGTGTTCAACAGCCAGGTTGAGGTTGTTGTTGCCTCGCCGACCTGACTTTTGCGTGGCACGACTGATCTGTTCAGTTGAAGCATGAAAGTCATGATGTCGCGGTAAGCGAGGGAGGTAAGGAAGAAAGAGACGTCGGGCCCATCGTAGATCTTCTTGACTGGCTTCTCGAAGTGGTGGGTTGTGCTATCGGGGATTTTCTGGAGATGCGGGAAACTCGCCATAATAGCGTTGTTTCGAGGCGGCGGCTTTCCTTAACCCGTAGTCAAAATGCAGTTTAGAGAACGATGAATACCTTGATCGCAGAATGCGAGATCACGATGGCAGATGGCACAGGCGAGGAGACAGGAGCAGTGCCAACCGTCGCTGACGAGGCTGTCCCCGAGCCTCGTGGATGACGTCTAACTTGCCTCTTTGGTCCTCACCTTACTTACACCTTACCGTGTACCTCTAGCCCTCGTTGCCCCCCACGCCCTGAACGCGTCGACACGCGACCTATTGCACCTCCATGTCCACTTTCAGTCCCATTCATGAGGCGGCTTACGCGCAGCTCGGGCGTGGCCCGATCTATCGAATCCGACGAGCAGGAAGCTGAGGATGTTACCGCAATCCTGAATGAGGAAGCCGCAGGGACCGCTCGGCCCCCTTCTAGAAAGAGACGGCGGCCTTCCAGTGGTGATGGCATAGTGGAGAGCCCTCCTGCGAAACGAATACAGCTCAAGCATCTCGCCGTAACGACCACTTCGCCACGACGCCAGTCTGGCAGGCTACAGGCCCGCAAGTCGCTCTCCGCGCCTACGCGTTTCAACAATCGAGATCCATTCGAATTCCCGCGTGAAGATGGTGGAGAAGAGACTCCGCGTGTACCGACAGAACCTGTGAAGAAGCTGCGGTTGCTGAAGAAGACATTGCCGCAAAATACAGTGTCGCCTTTTCAGGGCCTGGGGGAACTGGTAACGCAGACAAATGCCAAGATCAACCTGGACGGCTCGCCTAGGAAGCGACGTGGGAGACCACCTAAAGAGACAACCAAGTTGGCAAAAATCGCCAAGTCTTTGCAGGGAACAGGTCGTCCTGGAAAGAACACATCGTCTTCTGCGGCTGCCGCAGTACACTCGGATGAGCACGACATCTTTGGAGCTGCCGAGAGAGGTGATGACGGGTCGTCCCCGAGACTGGGTGAACAACTGTTCGCAGAGGATGCTTCCAATGCTACACATCGGAGCAGGCCTACCGAGAAGCCCCTCAGCCGTCGTGGGCCTAGTGGACCGTCCTTACGTGCAGCTATGGTTGCACCATCTCTGGCAAAGCCTCAAAAAGTCAATAGAACTGCTGAGCAAGCAAGACTCCAGCAGACCCAGTCTGAGAACGGTCGTCGACCCGCGAAAGGAGCTCTCAATCCACTAACAGAAGCGGCCAAGCGAACAGAAGCCAGACACCGACCTCCCGCCGAGACTCCTCGTGATGAGCAAGAACCTACAGATGGCAGGGCAGAAGACGACGTGCAGGGGAACGGGGTATCTCCAGACCCGCAGATCGAGAATGGTGTCGCAGAAACAGATTCGGTAGACGACGAACAAACCGAAAATGGCAGTCGCCGTGGTGCATCGATAGAAGCCGAACACCGAGAGGAAACCCATCGCTCTTCTGCGCCGCGGCCCCAGGCTCAACGACCCCAGACCGAGGCCGCTCTCGCAGCTACAGAGCGACAAGCGATTGAAGAGGAAGAGCGACGCCAAGAAATGATCAAGGAAGAACTAGCGGGAGTTGAAGAAGCAGTAGCGCTCCATGGTTGTAGGGAGCTTTGGATTAGTGCTTTGGTCGCCGCCGCTCAAGTTGAAGAAAGCATGGCCTCAACAGGTGTTCAATCTACACTTGGCAAAGCCTGTCACCGTTCGTTCAAACAGATGATCTCTGTCTTCAGGCGGATGCATGAAGAAAATCCTGAGCGCCAGAGGAAGCTAAGTGACGATGAAGCGGACGCACTGGGCGTGCTTGTACAACGGTGCAACGAGATCTGCCGATATTCTTACAGACCCGACATGTACTATGACAGAGAAAGACATAAGATGGTCCGAGACCTCTATGGACACCTCATTCGCCGTTCGCTGAAGCTGTCAAGATCGGCGCTGAAGGCCTACTTCCGGAACAACCGGCTCAGCGCATATGCAGTCGAAAAGATCTGCCAGCTGTTGGGAATTACGGAGAAGTTGGTCGACAGTGCGGGCAAATGGACTCCGAGACCCGGGCTGGAGAGTGGCGTGAAGGGCAAGACAAAATCCGAGATTACACAGCAGGTCCAGTCTCTCAGGAAGCGCTACAATGAGGCTCTTGTGGAAGGTGGCAGGTCGAGGTGGCTCGACGAACACAACCGGTTGGCAATGCAGAGTTCGAAGCAGCTCGAAGAGCAGCACAGGAAATGGCGAGAATCGATTCGCGCCAAGTACAATCGCTCAGGGAGTGATTATCCCCGTCACAATGCAGCCTTCGTGCGCCACCCGCTCCCCAGCCAACAAGCCCACATTGTCGATGTCGACGACATTGCCAGCGACGAAGAGGAGGCGCCCAATCGCCATCCCAGGGAAGATGTGCGCCAGACCAAGCGCGAAGCAGTGCGGAACAGTCCCCATATAGGTCGAGAACCGACCGAAGATATTCCTGCCCCTGATGAGCCGACATGGAGCGACCCAGAGTTGACGGCGCTGAGTAACGGACTGCAGCAATTCACGGGAGAGTCAAGGTGGGAAGAGATCATGGACAAGTACAGCCGCTGCCTAGGGAAATACGACATGGATGCGATCGTGGCCAAGGCTAGGTGGTTCAAACAGATCATGGCCAGCAAGCTTGAACAGGACATGAGTGACGAGTGGGACTGGCTAAGGAGCGTCCCAGATTGAAGTTGAGGTACGGAGTACAACATGTACCACTGTGCTTGTTGGCGACCAGAGATACCCCAAGGACTGTAGCATGTACACGGTAGTCACTTTGAAGCCAGCTGCGTGAAACCGGAGCGGAAGAAGCAAAAGGCTGAAACCGATAATCTCGGGGAAGCTGTCAGGGATGAGAATGTCTGTGATGGAAATGTTAGCATCGTCACTGGCGGCGATGTGGTGGGGGATACAGGACCCTAGCACCCCTAGCCACCCTAGCCTAGCCTACGGGCACGCCTAGACACTCTAGGCAACCCTAACTGAGCCCTTAGGCACTGTACGAATCACGCTCTGCACGCTCACCTCGACCAACGCGTCGCGGCTACCCGAAGTTTTTGATCGCCAATCGGTCGATGCCAGCACCAGCCAGCAGGTCTGAGACACGCCCGACCGACACTTCTCCCTCGATTCTCCTGATATTCCCTTCACCTCTCCTGCTAAGTCTGTTCTTGCCCGATTTCTTGTTCAGCTCACAGTCATGGACAAGAAGGATGAGACCACGACTCTCAAGCCAAGGACGGCGCAACCTGCGGCGAGGCCATTGACCAAGACTGCTTCTCCTAGGTTGCCCACGTCTTCACGGCCACCTACAACCTCTACTGCAACCAGACCGACCGTTGGAAGTTCCCTGAGCAAGCCGCCGGCGAGACCGAGCACCACCTCGTCCACAATCCGCAAGGCTGCCACTGTCACCCACAAGAAAAGAGACTCGGACAGCACGGTCGACGAGAAGCCCTCGGGCGACGAAAAGACAAAAGATGGCATATCTGCGAAGCCCAAGAGGATGTCGTTGGCCCCGACCACCTCGTCTGACCGAGCCTCTGCTACAAAGCCCGTCTCTGCCACACCTGCGAGGCGGACCAGCATCCAGCCCTCGACGACGGCCACTAGACCGACTGCTAGCAGTCCAGTCGGTTCCAGGAAGATAGCTGCAGCTCCAACCACGACCCGCGCCCCGGTAACTCCTGCTACTCGACCACGATCTTCTGCCCCCTCGTCGAGACCCACGGGCGCCGCTTCGATTGGAGAGAGGAAACGTCTGAGCACAATCCCTGCCTCTCCCGTGGTCAAGTCGGGCGCTGAATCGGAGGACAATAAGGAAAATGCCCCATCTGACGCAGAGCGGAAATCCGTCCCTGTCCGTCCTGCGTTGGGATCGAGAAAGTCCACCCGCTCGGTCCTGATCGAGCAGCGTATCAGGGAGTTCGAACTCGTCAACAGTATGCTGCAGGCTGCCATGACTGCTGATGGTGCCGACGAACAAGAGCAACACTCCATGGATCAAGAGGCTGCGACCACGATTGCAAAACTAAAGTCAGACCTGGCAAAGGTCAGGGATTACGAACGGAAGCATGGACGAGTGCCTACCACGGCGGAATTGGAAGAAATCCAATCTGTCGCCGGGGAATCGATTCCTGAGCGCCAGGACGATGCTGATGCGCGTTTGGTCGAGGAAGTTCAAGATGCCTCTGTCACCGCGTTGCAGAAAGACTTGGCTGAAAGCAGAGCCCAAGCTGAGGCCTTGCAGACCGAGTTGACGGATCTGAAGGCCAAGCTGAAAGCGTTCAGCCAGAATGCAGCGGAGGAGAGTGGTCGTGTGCAGGAAGCTACCGAAGCAATGCGAAAGGAACATGCGGCCCAAATCGATGAACTAGGGTCTCTCCACGAGACTAGAGTTCAGGAGCTTGAGAATGCTCATCAAGAACGGTTGCAAAAACTTTCCGACGGCCACACATCCGAAACCGACCAGCTCTCACGGGAACTCACCTCGTCGCAAGACGTTACCACCCAACTGAAATCGGATTTGGAAGAACTTCGCAAGACCGCTGCCGAGCGAGCATCTGCGGCAGACAGCTACAGCGAAATGAAGAACACGTTAGAGACCAAGATTGGAAGCCTTGAAATTCAGCTCAAGTCGCAAGCCGCTGAGAGCCTGCGCAAGATGGACCAGGCGGAGGCAGAGGCCGCCAACAAGCAAAAGGAGATCACACAGAAGCAGGAGGAACTTGCAAAGGTCAACAAAGAGGTGTCTCGTCACAAGCAGGTCGTTCAGTCCTTGAAGGATCAAGTCTCGGGCTTCGAGCAGGCGAAGAAAGAAGCAGATGAAGCGCAATCAAGGACAGTCAGCCAGCTCGAGGAGCAGATCAAAGCATTGCAACAAGAAAACGCCGATGCCGTTGCAGCAGCAGCAGCCTCTTTAGCAGAGGCCGAGAAAACCCAGGCTGAGCAGCTGGAGGCTATCAAGCGGCAGTTGAGCGAGGCCCAGGAGGAACTGAAGAAAGCTCGGGATTCGGAAGATACTAAATTGCAGGACGTACTGAAGAAATCTGAAGCCGACCTTGCCGCTGTGAATGCCGAGCTTGAGGCCGCCAAGGGCTCAAATTCGAGCAGGATCCAAGATCTCGAGGCACAGCTTCAAAAGGTGCAGGACGCAGCTGAGGCCAAGGCATCAGAGCACCAGGGAGCTCTCGCCGGTCTACAAGGCCAATTAGATGCAGCGAAGACTGCGCTTCTTGAGGCTACGTCAAACCACGAAACGATCCTAAAAGAACACGAGGCGCGCAGCAAATCTGCCGAGGAGGAGCTTGCTGCGCTGAAAGCTTCCCATGAAAAGGAGCTTGCGGACATTCACTCTGGACTCCAGTCAAAGCATGAAGAAGAGTTTGCTGCCTTGAAGGCCGGCCAGTCCGAGCAAATGCAGCAACTTGAGGAGAAGCTCCTGGCTTCACAAAAGGAGGTCGCGTCCCTCAAAAAGACACACGCAGGTCAGATCAAGCAACTGGAGGACCAGATGAATGCGTCGCTCAAAGACCTTGGAGTCATCGAAGCCGGGCACTTTGAACAGCTAGATCGCATCAAAGCCGAGGCGGCCGAATCGCAGCAGCGAGCCGTCGAAGAGGCGGAGAAGGTCCACAGTGCAAGAGCACGGGAACTCGAGCAACAGCTTCATGCTGCGGAAGCGGACGTAGCAGAACTCAGAGCGAATCATACCTCGCAATTGGAAGAACTAGAGAGCCAACGGACCTCGGAGCATGAGATTGCTTTGGCCACGTTGAACGAGTCTCATGCGGCAGCAATCCAGGGTCTGGAGGATCAGCTCAAGCTCTCCGATGACTCCATGGAGACGGTCAAGGCAGAGCATGCCGAGCAACTGAAACTGGTGGAAGAACAGGTGTCGTCGCGCCATGCCGAGACCATCAATGCCTTGAATGAAGAGCACGCCAAACGTCTCCAAGACATTGAGAGCAAAGCCAAGTCAAGCCAGGCAGAGGCTCTTGAAGAGCTACGGTCGAGCTTGGCGGAAGAGAAGCGCCAGCTTGAATCACAGGTGAACTCCATCCAACAAGACCTTCAAGGTGCGAAGGCGCAAGCTCAGATGATGAAGAGTATCCTTCAAGACACGGAGAGGGACGGCCGGGAGAAGGAAGAGCAGCTCAACGACGAAATCGAGAAACTGAGGGCAGACATGTCGACATCTGTGATGAAGCTCGCCCGTATGAGTGAGGTTCAATTCCAACATGATCAAGTTGTGGCCGCGAAGACCGCCTTGGAAGCGAAGGTGCAAGAAGACTTGGACGCCCTGCGCGCCGAACACGAGAAATCACTGGCTGCGCTGCAGGCTAGTCTGAAACAACAGCACCAGCAGGCGATCGAGCAGATGCGGGAAGAGCACGCCAAAAGCATCGAGTTGAGTCAATCGGCCGCCAAGTCAGAGCTCGAAGGACTGGAGAAGAAGCTGAAGGAAAGCCACGACGCCCAATTGGACGAGGTGATGAAGACGCTCGAAAGCCAGTGGAAGTCTCAGGTCGACCAACTGGAGGAGCAGAATGCGGCCGCTAGTTCCCGCCTTAGCAAAGCCCAAACGGATCACGAGCAAGCGGTGCAGAGACTCGAAACAGAGCACGATGCCGCATTGGGTAAACTCCTCGCGGAGCTGAAGGAGGTGCGCGAGGCTGCCGAAGCCGGCCAATCCTCGACCGAGCTGGACCTCCTTCGGAAGCAGCTGGCCCAAGCACAAGAACAGGCGCAGGAATTAGAACAGAGACACGTGGAGGCGGGCCAGGAGCGGGAATCCACTTTGGCCACCCTGAAGCAACAGCTCGCCGAAGCGGAAGCCCTTGCCGCACAGCACCAGGGGCAAGCCAGGGAGCTGGAGCAAAAGCACCGTGAAGCATTCGACCTCGCCATCCAGGAGCAGGCATCTGCCGTGGCAGCCATAAGACAAGAGCTGGACGCCGCAAGGGACGCTCATTCCCAGCAGCTTGAACGGACAACCCAAGAGCTCGAAGAGCAGCACCGCA
Source organism: Phialophora tarda (assembly GCA_016109495.1). Lineage (NCBI taxonomy): Eukaryota > Fungi > Ascomycota > Eurotiomycetes > Chaetothyriales > Herpotrichiellaceae > Phialophora > Phialophora tarda. The sequence continues at coordinate 216,113 of JADWPL010000024.1, read as the reverse complement.
AGGCGATGGTTGCTGCGATCGAGCAACGGGAATCTGCCCTGGCTACCATGAAGCGAGAGCTCGACGCTGCCAGGGAAGCTGCCGCGCACCCAGATCAGTCACAACTCGAAGAGCTGAACAAGAAGTACCTTGACGCCCGAACCGAGCTTGCAGCGCTGCAGGCGAAGCATGAGCAAGCCGTTCGGGAAGCCCGAACAGAGTACGAGTTACAGCTGGAGACGGCGCTCACGCGCCTGCACGCAGTCGAGAAGGCGGCTGAGAAGGAGCCAGAATCGACGGGTGCCGACGCCACCGATGCCAGCCTCGCCGATGCAAAGAGAACGATCAGCTCACTCCAATCGGAGCTCGAAGGAGCAATGCTTGAGATCGAGACACAGCGTACGCTGGCCGAAAGAGCGCAGAAGGAGCTGGAGCAGTTGAAGACGCAGGCCATTGCGCTCCCCAGTCCCAAGCCTCGACGGAAGAGCAAAAGTCCCAAGAGGAAGTCGACGACCGTGCATTCACCTGCGACGCCGAAGCAAGGATTGGAATCTAGTAAATGGGCTATTCCTGTTGACGATGCGCCTGCTCTGAGGGGGGGCAGTGGTGAGGAGGACGACACCACGACTGCCACTGAGGGAACGCCACGGAATGTTGCCGGACAGCTGGCCGGGATCCACGAGCAGATCAGACAGCTCGACGAAATGAGCGAAGACTTTCTCGAGGACCATCAGAAGATGGCCAGCATCTTGAGTCGAGTTGACGATGAGACTCAGAATGTCAGTGTTGACCTCAAGGACGAAGAAGATACCGAGACGGCGGACTAGTGGTCGTTGTCGAGGGGTGTCTGCTGAGGGAGATGACTTGTGTTACTCCTGGCGAGTCCTGTACCGGCAGAAGATGTGTGACGCCCAGGGGATATGAAGTCGGAAGTTCCACATTCATGGGACGATGAGACGAGCGCTGTTGTGAATTTCTTTGCCTCGACTATCGAGTTTTTGGTTTCCCGCGATTGATCCTTGATCGACACTATCATTCTGGCAAGCGAGCGAGTGAGCAAGCAAGCGGCACGGCTTCGAATTCATTTTCTGTAGTGCTTTTAGTCTACTGCCTGTCGTTTCCGTGCGCTGGTGCGTCCATGCGTCACTGCGAGTGTTGTTGATACGGAGTACGATGGCGAGATACCCCGGTGTGCGTACAGAGTAGATTGGTCTGCAAGCGAAGCATTGCCTAGTAATACAAGACATACAGTAGCTCGCTGTGCTTGCAGACTGCATTTCCAGGATTCTTCCCTCTTCATGTGCGTGTATATGATGATGGATGGCCGTGCCTACGGAACCAGGACGGGGTGTGTGTGTGTGTGTGTGTGCATTCCCACTGTACATACACAAGTACAGAGTATATACTGTAGCTGTAGCTCAGCTTGCTGTAGCCTGCTACGTACGGTACATAGCCTGTTCCGCCTATTCAGATTGGGCGACGAATCTTACTATACCATGTGGTATACACCACATACACTACTCAGTATATACAGTATATACCGTACACTGTCGAAGCACGTCTTTCCCGAGTCAGCACTGTTGTATTGTATTGTATTGTGTTATAATGGATTCCACACCCCTCCCCTCCCCTTTCATACCATCAATCAACACTGAAACGCCACACCATCCCGCTTCGCCATGTTGGATCCCCCGCCTGCCGCGAACCCCGTGCCTTCACAGCTGATTTCGACGAGTCTGCCTTGTCTGCTCTGCTTGGCCTGCTTGGTTTTGAATTTGGTTTTGGCCTTATCTTTATCTTTATCTTTGGGCTTCTCCTCCTCCTCTTTTCCAGCCTCTGTCCCGTGGTCCGCCTCCTCTTTCCCACGCTCTGTCCCGTCGTCGTTTCTGCCGCTCAAGCCCGCGTCACATACGAAACACCTGACGAGGGCGGCACTGGCCTCCTCTGCCGAACCGTTCTCACTGCCCTGACCCGGAAGTGTCTTGGTCTGCGTCTGTCTCTGGCGTGGGGTCCCGCCGTAGTATAACAGATCCGCACAGGCCCCACAAACGACGTGGCCGCACTGTTCCGCCGTGCCGAGCACAGCGCGCGACGTGTTGGTCAGCACCTTTTTACACGACGGACATATCCTGCTCGGGTGGTCCGAGTCGCCGTCGACTCCAGAATCACCGAGACTGAACGACACGGGGACGAGCGACTTCAAGGAATATGTATGGCGCGTGTGCGGTGTCGAGGCCGGACATATCGGGTGGACCTTTCTGGGCGTTGCGGCTTCGAGGGCAGGAGATTTCACATTCGCCGTGGCCGTAGAAGGTGCGGCGTTGGGCATCCAGAAACTAGCGCCCTTGCCGCGCTGTGATCTCTCGTCGGGCTCGTCGTTGTCGTGATCGTCATCCTCATCCTCAACCCCGTCGTGGTTGGTGGCAGACCTCTTCCTCTTTTTGTTGCTCCCGTTCTTTCTCTCGTCCTCGAACCCTAGCTCGTCCCGCTCAAAGCGCTGGAGTTCCCTCTCGCGCCTCTGTTCGGCCTCCATGGCCTGCGACTCGAGCGATTCTCGCTCCCGAAGCTGCCTTTCGCGCTCGAGCCGCCGACTCTCGCGCCGCTGCGATACCATGTCGTTGAGGGCGCATTCGCGGCAAAAGAGGTGCACTTGGGGTCTGTCCCCGTCCCTTCTCGATTTCTGTTCGCTCCCGCCCCGTGGTGGTGGTGCTGCGGTTACACCGCCTGGACAACAGACCGGATCGCGCGCGTAGGCCAAGCATAGGCGACAGAATCCAAAGGGGAGGAAACTCTCGCGGGTCAGGCGCGTGGATTGCGTGCCCCACGTTGAGCGGAGGAGGCTGCGTTCGTGGGACGTGAAGTAGGCGAGGGAGGTGTTGCGTTTCGAGTGCGACATTTCCTTGAAGAGAGAGAGAGAGAGATAGGTTGTATAGGGTTATTGCCCGTTCTTCTGGATTGCCCGTCGTGCCGTGTGCCGCTGTATCGTGTCGTGCTGTGTCTTGCTGTATTGTGTTGTGATGAGTGAGTATGAGTGAAATTCCTCGTCTCGTATATATACTGTATCAGAGCAGTTCGAGTCCGGTGTTAGCACATTGACCTCTCCTGTCTACAGGACCCGCCGTTTCGTCTGTTTGCACTTCGAGTCGACTGCTCTCGTCTCCAAGTGTCAAATGAAACAGTCAGGCCATCAAGGGCTTGCTCTTATTGCCGTCTCGTCGCCACAGTTGAAAGCCGTGGGCATGAACTGGAAGGATTCGGTATCTGGGTGCGTATAGAGCGGGTGTCGTAGTCGTTTCTGAGCTTTAGAGTTGATGTTTGACTTCAAGTCCAAGTCCAAGTCCGCTTGTAAGTGGTCGGTCGACACTCAAACTGATAGAATGTTGAAGATTCTCGTCGGTCCCAACAGGGGCAGGACAGGCGGACAGACAGATACGACGTCAATAATATATATTCTCCAAGTGTTGTGTAGGGCGGGAAGAGGACGCCTTTGTAGCTGGTATGTCGTGTCTGTGTCGCTGACGGGTGGTAGCTGATAGCTGATATGTGATAACGATAACTCGTCAATGTCTGTCGCTCCGAGTAACGGCGTCGTTCACTAAGTCGTAGCTACGATGATAATAACAGTGATGACTGACGACCGCATTCCAGGATATTCCGTCGCCAACAGGAGGAGCGGGAGTGATACTGGCGATGACTCTTGTAGGTATCGATACTGATGCCAACGATGTATGTTGATGTCCAACGAATCCTGAGCAGCGATGGAGGTCGATGTCGGAACAGAAAAGAATATCAGTTTACGTTGGTCGACGTCAACGAGATCGCCGAAAATAAATGATGCTGGTCCTTGTTAGCGGGCGGACTTCACGGCTAAACATCGGATACTAGACGGATAATTCAATGACGCATGCCTCCTCATCGCTTCTCATCGCCTTTCATCGCATTTCGTTGTTCTATCGAAAGACAAAATAGCCGACACGCCCCTGACAACAGAACTTCTCAAAACTCCTTGCTCTCTCGCACGTCCGCCAACTTCAACGCGTCCCTTCGCCCCTGATCGTTGCTAAACGAATGCGTCCTCGTCCGACGCAACGCCACAGCTCCCAACTCCACCAGCTCACACCGGCCTTCAACACGACCGCACATAGAGTCCCGACGATGGCTGAGGGCATAACACTCGTTGTTGACGGCGTAGCCATCTTTCGCCGCTAGGAGATGCCCGATGTCACGCGTCTTGGTGGCGCGGACGGCGTCCATGCTCATGACATTTGCATGCCATTCTTGCTTGGAAACGCCCTCGGGATCAGCCCCTTTGGCGGTGAACCTGGAGCCGAAGAGCGCTGTTGGGGCCACTTTTGAGCTGGACGCCGTGGACTCGTTGGTGCCCTTGGCCGCCTTCTTCTTTCTCTTCTTCTTCTCCTTCTTCTTGCTGGGCCCCTTGGGTGCCTCGTCTAGCATCGACATGATTTCGTCAACGCTCTTGTCGTACAGTTTCTCTTCTTCGGCCTCGGCGGCTTTGCCGGCTCTCGTTTCGTCCCGTTTCTTGTGCTCTCGCTCAGCCTGGATCTTGGCCAGTCGTCTCTTGTTGACATCTCTGCTGATCTCTTGAACTTTCCCATCAACCACTTGCAGGCAGGGGTAGTACGTCTCGGCGTTGGTGTGGTGCAAAGCGAACATCAGTTCTTCCAGACCATCTTGTGCGATGTCATATCCATCCGCTGGGACCGTGGAATAGCCTTGGGTGTCGGGGTCGCTGGGACCTTCGTTGGCTCGGGTTCGTTCCAGCACGGCGTACGTCTGAATCATTTCCCGTCGCTCGGGTGCTTGTCGTCCATTGTACATCGTTAGGCCCTGTTCAAATGCCATGGTGGCGAACCAGTACGCTCGGATCATGTCACAGGACATCCAAGCTCTTTCGGCGCACATGTCCCAGACGGCCATGACAGTGCGATCGTCCTCCCCGAGCTCTGCGAGCCCGTCTAGGATGTAGGCCGCCCGACGGTACATCCTGGGTGCCGGGATCTTCTCAAAGTCTTCAAAGTCTTTCAGCAATTGCAAGACGTCATGCTTCAACCGCATGATCAGAAGGTCACTTTCCTCCCGAACACAGGCATCGCAGCGACAGTCGAAGCCGTATGTTTGCTTGATGTCCTCCAGACGAGATGCTCGGCTCTCTGGGAATTGGTCGCACACACGATCGTACGAGACGGTGATCTCCTCGCCGACCTTGATGGGCCTGGTCGCCTGGAGTGTCATCGCATACCGAGGAGTCTGCATGCGGTACGCGCCGACTTGCTTGAATGGCTCTCGTTGTTTGGCGTTGTATGAGACGTACAGCTCTGCGTTGGGTTGGCAGGAATGGTTGATGGAGCCCGTCATGAGTCCGAACCCGGTGGCGGTGTCGTCGTCGGCATCGCCCATGCACACCTTGTACTCGCCAGCGTCAGAGAAGAACCGGGCCACCATCTGAACTAGGCCCTCGCAGGTTGCGGTGTCATCACGGCTTTCCATTCGGAAGACGGCGACGTCCACGATGTCGTCATAGAGGGGTGTACGGTCGGGACGAGTGAAGAGGAAGTTTGCCTGCTGAGTGGTGCAGTCCAAGTTGCCACGAGAAGGTTCAGCGTCGGTCATCAGCTCGTACAGGCGGACCATCTCTTCACCGACGCAGAAGCAGATGGCGGCGAAGGTCTCGTCCCCAACGACTTTTGGACCGGGGAATGGCGGGCTGAAGTCTTGTGGTGACTCTGGGACGACGCCAAAGCCAGGCTCGATGAAGATGACTTCACCAGCATTGAAGTCACGAGACGCCTGTGAGAAGCCGTCAGCCAACGCCCACATTGGCGATGCGTCGTGGGCGACGCCTAAGAGAATCTAGGTTGCTAACTTACAAAGAAGCCGAATCCTTTGCCATGGCGTGCTGACTGCCAGAATGCCTGCATCGTCTCTGGATTGGCCGCCATCTCGATCGGTACTGACAGTGATTCAAGGGAGGCGGAGGTCGTGACGAATGGAATGGGTTGAAGAAGAGAGAAGCGGGAGTCGAGAGGAACAGATATATCAAAGGAAAAGAAAGGGAAGGGACAGGATGGCGCGCCTGTACCCCAGCGTCACCACGCTCCCCCTTATCGTCACCGTCACCGTCACCAGCCGCATCGTGGGTCCTTGGACCGCGATGGCGATGCCGTTCTTGGCGTTGTCATGATGAGTGAAGACGACGTCGTGCTATTTCCGACGACAGCTTTATCTGCCGTTACGATGTCCAAGCAGGCTTCTGTGGATGAGGTCCATTGTTATACGGTAGAGCCAGTTCCTGCAGACAAAGATAGATGAGGTCCTTGCTGGCAATACTTTCTATTACGGTCTCTGAAACCGGCGACCCCCATGTGTTATGCACAACACTACTGCACTGGATGATGTGACCGGCGGGCTTCTTGGTCTCCAACAGCCACCTCCACCCACCCTCAGAATGAGACAGCCGAGCCCTTCAGATCCATCTATGCCCGTCTGTCCCGCCTCCTCTGTAGGCATGAAAACTCCTTCAACAGCTGGACAAGGAAATATGCCGGTACCCAGATTGTGATGCCCACGACAATGAGCAGTACTTGTGCCCACAACGGCCAGTCAAGGTAATTGGAGGATGATCTCGGCATAATATGGTGTTGAGCGTTTAAGGCAAAGTCACGTAGTGGTGCCATTTCAGTCAGGCGTGGACGAGTGTTATCCCTCTGGAATTTGCGAACGAGTCTCTGGGATTACGAGTAGACGGTCAGCGGATTGAGTCGAGTGTAGTCAAAGAAGCGAGATCAACTCACATGAATGACGTTGGGTTAAGCTTCTTCTTGTTCCTTTTATTGACTATTCGCTGCTTTGGGCAGGTATCTGGATCTCAACTCGGGGGTGGCGTGGCGTGGCGTGGCTCATGAGGGACTGGAATGTGACTTGTTTTCTCGGCACCAAGCTCATTCATTGCATTCGACCACGCAATTCGAGAATATATCGTGGTTGAAGCACAACTCCACGGGATATTATCAGAACGACTCGTTTTGCATGGTCAAGGCACGGCCCATGGTCTGGGCGTTTGGCTTTGTCACGGCCATCGGTTTGCCATGTCTGCAAACGAACAAAGACATTGTCCGCCATAAAGACCGCACAGCCATCATAGCCACTTTCTGCCGGCAGCGGTGACTCGTTGGCGGAATACCGGGCTTTTGATCTGGTTTCCGACCGTGTAGAAGGGGTTCATTAAGGTCTTCACCCATAGTTCGAAGACTTCGTTCATGAACTGGCGGATGGCTTCCTCTGTTTGCGGGCTGGTGGGATTCTGAGGAATTGAAGTCGACGAGATGGTGGAAGTCCTACTTCCGGCCGATGCATTTGTCGTCGATGGCTGATGGAGAAGCATAAACCGCACGTTGGTGCCGGTGATGAAACAGCTGATATGGGAATTGGTCGGCGCGTAGTTGTCGATGACCTTGAGCCACATGTTTGGCTGAAGCCATTGGACTTCTTCGACCACGTCGAGCGCGGCATGGACGATGAATTGGTTCATGTACCGTGACGTTTCTCCGTTTCGGAAGCGAGCGACACCATCGCCGCCGGCCTTTGAGGTGCCAAACGTCAGTTCGAAGACCGGCGTGTCGGTGGGGGAGACGATGACGAAGTAGTAAGACATGGTGCTCTTGGTACGATCGGTTGGGCGAGGAAGTCGAAAGTCGGAATTCAGCGTGATGTCAAGCACTGTCCATATTCGAAGAGCAGAGTATCGACGCAGATTTGTTACAATACCGACAATATCGACCGCTACCCCGGCTTCAGCTTGGGAACAAGTTGTGCCCTGATGACCATCTTATCTTATCTTGGCGCCCGCCCCTTCTATCCTGGTGATGCTGCCTGCTCTACCGTATCCGGGGGAGCATTCGCCTCCATCTTGACCTAGGCACTGGAACAGAAGCATACTTTGAATTCGAAGTCGATGCGATACCATTCCTGATCAGTCTCTCACTCTGTCTACGAAGTCGGCTGCAATGCCTGCGCTTGCGTTCGGACTCAATACCGCGAAGCCGGGACTCACAAAGCCAGCGCAAAAGCGCAAGGCATTCTTCGATCAAGACGACGACGCACCAGAAAATGTACCCGCGCCAGCATACGGAGCGAAGAAATCCTCCAAGCCTCTCCGGCCGATAACCGATCTGGGCGATGATGAGGAAGAAAAGGAGCCTCCCACAAAATCACCAAAACTGTCGTCGTATGGCTTGCAGCCCGCCAAAGGGAAACCCTCCGGTCCTACGCTTGGGAGCGACACATACACCAACCTGTCAGCACTGAGGAGCGCAAAATTACACGATGAAGAAGCTTCCAAGCTCGACGCCTCGGTGTACGACTACGACGCCGTCTATGATACATTTCATGCACACAAAGAGAAGAAATCCAGTGGCAGTGCACAAGATTCGGGACCAAAATATATGGGCTCGTTGATGCAGAGCGCCGAAGTGCGGAAGCGAGACCAACTACGTGCACGAGAGAAGCTGCTATTACGGGAAAGAGAGGCCGAAGGAGATGAGTTTGCGGACAAGGAGACGTTCGTTACAGGCGCATACAAGAAACAGCAAGAGGAAATCAAGAAGATGGAAGAAGAAGAAAAGAAGCGTGAAGAAGCTGAAGAAGAACGCCGGCGGAAAGGAGGTGGTATGACTGCGTTTCACAAGCGCATGCTAGAGAAGGATGAGGAGCGGATGCAGATGATCAAGGAGGCCGAGGAACAGGCCGCCGAGAGAAAGGAACGTGGTGTCGAAGTTGAGGAAGCAGAAGAAGAAAAATCCGAGTCGAAGATCGCCGAAGATCTGAACAAAAAGGGTGCCAGGGTCGTGGTTAACGATGAGGGCGAAGTCGTGGACAAGCGACAGCTTTTGTCCGCCGGCCTGAACGTTGCGCCGAAGAAGCCCGGCAAGGAAGCACAGGCAACGACGAAGCAAGAATCTGCCCGACCGCAAGATTACTGGCGATCATCAAAAGCACAAGACGCTCGTGAAGCTCAACGGGAGAGACAGTCACGTATGATGGAGCGGCAGATCGAAGACATGCAGGAGAAACAGAAGCAAGCCGAGGCCGAGGAGAACAAAGCGCAGCAGGAGAAGATCAAGAGCAAAGTCACCGAGGCTGGCAAGATGTCAGCCAGGGAGAGATTCCTGCAGCGGAAGAAGGAGAGAGAGGAGGAAGCGCGGAAGAAGAAAGAGGCCGGCGCTGGCGGTTGACATGGAAGTAAGCAACTTCTCTTCAACCCTCCTCACACGCGGCGACGAGCTCTCCTTACTGGATGAACATGCCGCCATCCACCGCAATCACTTTGTTGTGGACATAACCCGTCTTGACCATCCAGACCACCGTCTCGGCGATTTCGCCTGGCTTCCCAAGCCGACCAACCGGGATCCCTGAAGCAGTTCAAATTGTCAGTGAATCCCCGCAATTCAGGATTTCGGGGCGCAGGGACCGAAGTCAGAACTTACTCGCAGCCAACTCCGCTGATGCTCCAGGCAACATCTTGGTCTCCTCGATCAACGCGGGTGCGACCCCATTCACAGTGACGCCCTTCTTCGCATATGCACCGGCGAGCCAGTGCACCAAGCCATGCAGCGCGGACTTGGACGACCTAGCCCACCAGAGTCAGTACTGTGTAAGCCAACCCAGGACCCGGACATACGCATAATGCGGCCCAACCACGCCGCCTGTGAAAGCCGCAACACTGGAACAGAAAATCACCCTGCCCCACCTCTGCTCGATCATCTTCGGCAGACAGAGTTGTGTCAACAGGAATCCCGTCCCACAGTTCGCCCTCCACGTCTGCTCGAAGTCTTCGACGCTGATCTCGCTGATATCCTTGACGCCGGACTTCCCCATCGTGAGACCGGCATTGTTGAACAGAATGGTTGGATGGCCTAATTGTTCAACGACTTCGGCGTGCAACTTGCGGGCTTCCTCGTAAGACGAGAGGTCGGCCTTGAAGGGGGAAGCGCGGACGCCCATGGCCTTCAGCTGGGAGACGAGGGACTCCGCTGTATCGGCGGCAGTGTTGTAGTGCACTGCGATGGAGCAATTGAGGCGTGCAAGAGCTAGGCATGTTGCCTTTCCAATCCCACCAGTCGCGCCGGTGACGAGGGCCAGGTGAGACGAAAGGTCTGTAATCAAGGCCATCGTGACTAGACGGTATTTGGGAGTTGAGATGAGGTCGGCGGTTTGTAAAGCGGTCTTCCACCCGGGCTTGCGATATCCAGGCCTCAGTAGTACAAAGCCAGGGATGTAGACGTCCAGCACCAGCAAGTAACGTCGCTCGTGTCCCGGCTGTGATCGTAGGTCCAGCCTGCCCTCGTCGACGCTTTCTCTCTTCAAGTACAGTGAGTGGCCTGCCGAGGTATGTAATGTCCTATGCCGTAGACACCGCGTGCGCAGGGTCGTGTCCCAGCTACCTACTGTAGATCTCCTCGAACCGGGTCCTCCGTACGTCCTACTCGAATTGCGAACGGGGTCGGCCAAACGTGCAGGCTCGATCGTCCGATTATGTATGTATCTATCTTTAACGATCTCGGCCTGGAAGTCGAGTCGACAGAGGAATAGAGAGCTTTGGAAACGATGAACTCGGCACCGATGCTGGTTACAGTAATGACACTGACACTGACAGACACTGACACTGACAGACACTGACACTGACAGACACTGACAATGAGAAGCCCCGGCCGGATCTTTATCTCCGGGCGACGGACGGAGTTTCTCCACATCATGTCTTCGGACGCGCCTCGACACACCTACATAATTAGTGCATACTTGTAGATATCTCGCTATCCCCTGAGTGGGAAGTCTTGTCAGGTCAGTGCTGAACCGAAAGACGACTATTCTGAGCGGGATATCTTGACCAGCGTTGACTTACTTGTACGTGTTGTAAAGGGGGGAAAGGGCTAGACTATAGACTGCGGAAGGTATTGGATTTTGTATTGGAAGACCAAGACCATAATCGTGGTATTGTGGATGAGAGGATTTATGATTCTAACTCCGCCATGGCGGATGTTTTGATGTTGGATGTCGAAAGCGCGCCTTGTGAATCTCAAGCCGTATTAAGGAGGCTCGTCCACCGAGATGCAGGACAGTAAATTACTATCCACCCACCGATCCCTCCTTCCGCGGAGTATATTGTGCAGTCTGGATGCGCGGCTTTGGACCTCCATTCGTCTCTGCCCGGGATATCACGCTGTCGGCCTGTCTGAGGTGATATAATCTCTGTCCGGGACATCCATAACACTGTCCCCTTGGCTGATACGGTGTAACTCCTGTCCGGGACATCACTGTCCTCCTGTCTGATATGATTCAATCTCTGTCCGTTGTCGCTTCCCAAGAACACTTCACCCTGGCCATCACCGCACCCATTCGTAGTCCGGCAGATTGTACTTGTCTCCCTCGGCAAAGGCGCTGCCGAACCATCGGTGCGCAAACTCCATGATTCCGCTCCAAGCGACGAGGGCAAAGACGTGGTTCCGTACCCAAATCCCCCACGCCGTCTGCGGGGCCAGGACACTAGGGATGAGCGGCGGGATCTTCTGCAGGTCCGTGATGATCGGCCTCATCGTCTGCTCGTACCCCCTGAGCCCCGCTGCGAGGTCGCCCTTGTGTTTGCAAATCTCGCCCGCGAGGACGTAGGCGCCGGCGAGAGCAAGCGTCGTGCCTCCTCCGGTCGGGCCGGGCGCGTAGCCCGCATCCCCGACGAGGACGAACCGGCCCTTGGACAGACTGGGGAGTTTGACCTGCACGATCTCGGTGGCGTAAAAGTCCGACGAGTCCATCATACCCTTGAGCACTTCGTCGGTCCTCCAGCCCGCTCCTGCAAAGTGCGCGGCGACGTACTGTTTGAGCGCGGCGTCTCCCTTGGCCACGGCCTCGCGGAACGGGATCGGCGCGGCGTGGTCGTTTCGCGGGTGGATGCCCATCAGCGTGACGCGCGTGACGCCCGCAGTGTCAGGTCCGAGGGCGATAAACCGGCCCCTCACGGCCGTGTATGCGTGTCCGATCTTACTTCCCTGGAGGAGATCCCCCGGTAGGGAAAAATACACGGCCCACGAGTTGACCGGGTGGATGTAGTCGCGCACTCGGCAGCCGAGACCCATAGCCCTGGTCCTCGACGTCGCCCCATCGCACGCCACAACAAGATCATACTCCCCCGTGGGGAGTTTGCCGTTCATGAATTCCACCGTGACGGGCCCGTCGTCGTTGTCGTGCATGCTAGCCACTTGCTCGCCGAAAACGTACTTGATTGCTGGACCTTGACCTTGGCCGTGATCGTGATCGTGATCGTGGGCGGTCTCGCGATCTTGACTTTCTTCATTCCCACCCGTCAAAGCATACAAAATCCCCGCCAACTCGCCCCTGAAAATCTCAAACTCACTCACCAAGCTCTGCTGCTCCGGGTTCCCCGTCGGGCGGATCGTACCAAAGGGCCGCCCCGCGGAATTCACGAAGCTCAGCCCTTCGAGCGTCGTGACCTTGGCCCTCACCGCGTCTTCCATGCCCTTCATCCTCCGCATGACTGTCACGCCGGCGGTGCGGATGTCGACGGCCTGTCCGTTGGTGCGGAGCCGGGGGAACCGTTCGATGACTGTGACGGTTGCTCCGGCGCGGGCGAACCAATACGCCGCGGTGGGGCCGGCGATGGAGGCCCCGACGATGAGGACGCGGAGGGGACGTTGCAAGAGGGAGTGGGACATTTTGCTTCCCTTGAGCGTGTGACTGCTGGACGTGCTTGTTTGTGTCGGTCGATTTGTAGTTGATTGTGCTGTATGAGTTACGTCGTCCTTCCTAGGTCGATTTGTACTGAGTTGGGCCGCATGGATTACGTCTTCCCTCCTTCCTCCCTCCCTTGCGTTCTTTCTTCCTTCCTGTACAGCACGCGTAGAGCTTGTCTGTGGACGATCTTTCAATATCCAACTGATTCACCGAGTAATACTTGGTGAGTATTCGTGGCATAGACAATGAGAGGACACGAAACGACACACAACAACGTTCATCAGGAGCACAAGGTCATGTTCGAGACATGTACATTAAATATACACATATATGTACCCACCGATCTGGTCCTAGATCAAATCTAAGGATCGTCATCGTCATCGTCGGACTGAGTGTTCACTAGGCGGCCGAGATAGGCGGACATGGACAGGACGGTATGTGCTTTGGTGTGATGCCTTTGAGAACACTTGGGCAAATTTTAATCTCGGACGAGGGACGCGGTCGGGGCCGTCGATTTCAGGCCCGAGAGCCGATGTGCTTCACCGTAGCCGACATACTGCGGAGGGAGTGGCCTCTTCCGTACTCGAGACTTCAGCTCCGTCGGGTCGATGTCTGGGTTGGTCCTAATCCGTATTGTATCAGATATGTACTGGCGCGAGAAGCTGTCAGTGTAAGCGCAGCCCTGGAGTGATTCTGATTGTTGATCTATTGCAAGTCACTCTTCCAGTATTTGACGCTACGGGGCAGGAAATTGAAGACACGCAGTAGATGCTGCTTCACGATCCAGATCACCTGCATCTATCTATTTATGTACTTTACTGAAAGGTAGATATGATCTAGGATACGGCGAGCAGGACACGTATATCGTCCTTCGTCCTCTGTACAGTACGCCGTATCCAGTAAGAGACACGCGAGAGATAACCACGACAATATCACGAAACTTCAACTCAGGGGCCCTCATTCACAATGTCAACGCCAGGGCATACGCACTGTCCATCTCCGTCATGCCCTTCCGCCCTCAAAGACGCGACTCTCCAGCTTCATTACCTCGCCGAAGGGGCCGCGAATATCATCTACAGCGTGTCTGTGCTCTCGCCGGAGAGCCTGAAGCATCACTCTCATTGCTGCATCATGCGTCTACGGAAAGACCTTTCATTCACAAAGCCCGCGCAGGAAGTGATGTCGGACTTCAACACGTCGATACTCCCCTTGTTTGGCGATGAATATAAGGCCCTGCTAATGGAGCAGTCTTTATATCGACTCTCCGAGGAGATGGTGCAGAGGGCGAACGACGAGCTGAGGGAGATGGATCAAGTTGATGGGTCGGTCCTGCTGGCTAAGGGGTTCAAAGCCGCGGGAAAGAAGGTTCGACATCCTCACAGACGACATGTCTATCTGCCGTCATACCAGATGGAGCAGCATGGCATTTTAATGCAAAACTTGCAGGGCCCAGGGATCGACTGGCTCATCGAGTTCAAGCCGAAGTGGTTGGTGCAGAGTCCTAGCGCGCCTCTGGATGCGAGAAATTGTAGGACCTGCGCTCTCAACGCGTTGAGGAGAAAAGACGGCAAGCATAAAGGGAGAGGCGATTCGGGGTTTTGTCCCTTCGACTTGCTCGTCGGGTCTGAGGAGGAAGAAGTCTTAACACGGGCGTTGAAGAATATCTGGCCGCTTAGGGACGGGATTGATAAGTTTGTAGCCGAGTTCACGAACAAGGTCCAACCGGCTTTGGGACATCTGCAGAGACTGGAGCAGGAGCATGGCAGTGTGGGGTTGGCCGACTTCCAGAACCCAGCCGGCAAGGACTTTGGGGTTGCCATGGCCTTGAGAGACTGTAGTGTCTTCTTGGCGCTCAGACGCAGCGCCGCCGAAGGAGTGGATGTTGTCGATGTCAAGTTTGCGGATCTGGATTTGAAGACCACCGAGGGGGGAAAGGTGCAGAAGTGGGCAGCGATGGAGCAAGAGCTGCTGGAAGGCGGATGGTATTATAGTTCAGAAGGGTCGGATTGCTCCTTGAGTCGTGCAAGTCGGTAGAATTTCGAAGCAACGGCGTATGTCACCATCACCGTTTATGACTCGTGTTTGATGGAGAAGATTGTTTCCGCCAGTTTCTGCACATTGGCGTCCTCGACCGCTCTCAGTTCCTGCTTGACTCGCTCCAACAATGTCTGGGACAATCCACTCTTTTGGCGAGCATATATATCAATGCCGGCTGGCGTGAAGAGGGTCTTCTGGAAGAAGGTGACTGCCCAACCGCCATCTTCCTCACCATATCCCAGAACCTGCCAATGGCTGGACGCAATCTTCAGGAGACCTTTCCCCCGCCAGTGGTATGCGCCTTGTGCTGTGGCATCCGGGCTGTCAATGCCCTCGACCTTCTTTTGCTTCGTCGAGTTCAGAGGCTGGTATTCAACAAGGTCGTCCAGGACTTCGGCGTTCTGAGGGAGGGGTGTATAGGTGATGGTGACGTTCTGATTCTTCTTCCACATTGGAAGCGTTGAATGAGTAACGTGCCATTTGCCTTGGAGGAAGGAGACACTTGGGGACACAAAGTCGTTCGAAGGGGCAGAGGATGTCGTCGGAGGGCGGAAGTTGAGTCCTGTGCTGTCGGCGCGGGCCATAATGAAAGAAATCTTCACGATGTCAAGGTCAACCGTTGAGTTTCTTGGTCGACTGAGCTCATTGAAGGAGCTGTGAAAGGAGGAAGTTCGTAGTTGCTGAAACAATGGTTGTTTCAGTCGTACCTGAATTAAACGACTGAGGATAGCAGAAATGTCATATATGGCACCCAGCGATCAGCTACACCGCCAAACCTACCTTTCACCTACGTAGACATCTCTTCGGACAAAGCTTTGTGATTCAAGCAAATTCACGTCTATTTCGCATCATGCCGTACGCGGTTCTTGAGGACGCGCGGGAGTAAGGTTGCTATATCCTAGTCACGTGGAACATTCTATACAACCTGTGCTGCTTTAAACTTGACTCACCTTCCAATCACCCACGACTCACCTTTACTTTAACTCACCTACGACATTACCTTTTCTTTTTCGACAACGACTTCTGTATCTGCACTAGACCAGAATTCCGCTTTACTAGATGAACAGGTTCCCTATTTTGGGACCCTCCAAGCCGGTGCCTGCTCGTGTCGCTTCAACGAGAGGAGAGGAAGAACGAAAAGGAGAAACCTTGACACAACGGTGAGCCCGATACGAGCAGCAAAGTCGACCATACGCACTTTCCTACGGAGGATTTGCCAACAACCGAAGGTGTCCATTGCTTTGGATGAATATCCTGGCTAATGATCCATGCCCCAAGGACGCATCCTTGGGTCTGAAGATGGAATGTCCGCATTGGGAGCTGCCGCCATCGGCGTCCCAAGCTTGATCGTCTCGCTTACCGGTACGCAAACGCTGCTGCCGTTCCCTCCGCGAGCCAGGTGATCCAAAAGTTTGTCCTCTGCCTCCACTCCTCCTCTGGGTGATCACCATTTCTCAATCGGTGACAGGACCTCGAGTATGAAACCCAGCCACCAGAAGTCTCCTTCACACATTCAATCCCTGTCGACAGTCGGCCTGGACGAGTTCGCCACACGATTCAGGGAGGTGGCACAGGTCTGTGGCTCGAAAACGCTCCCTGCCGATGTGGGCGGCCTGTGGAGTAATCATGTTAAAGCTGGAGTACGAACAAAGTCGACTTACGATTTACAATATGGGACAATCGCAGGAGACGAGCGTCACGATCGATGCCAGATCTCCTCCAAGGCGGCATGGAGACGATCCAGACAGTGACCGCCGCCCTCACTCCGAGGGCGTCGAGTAAACGCGGTCTATCTCGAGGGCCAACGAGGATCAGCGGCGTCAACAGCCGCCAAGCTTAAGAATGGTTCTCAGGCCTCGAAGACCAAAGGGAAGATATAGTAAGTAGTACACTAGCCGTGAATCTTCAGAGAGACAGTCATAGAATGAACAACATTTATAAGACTATGGCGCTCGCCTATCATCGATTTCTGCCTCCTCTCCCAGACAGGATACGAGAGACCGTTATGACAACTCTCGCCGTTTAAGCCGGACTACAAGGCCCGTCTGCTTATTAAACCAGAAGTTATGCGTTTGCCAGGGCTGTTCGGATGCCATCTCTATGCTGAAATGGCGCAGGAGCTGGGGAATCAGCTTGTGCAGCTCGGTCAGCGAGATCTACATGGCACCGAGATGAAGTATTAGCAAGGAGCGTACCCCTAGACGATGATACTGTAACGAAATGGCAGGGTGAAATCCGCAAACGTACATTCTTGCCGATACACGTCCTGGTCCCGGCGCCGAAATGCAGCATGTGCTTGTTCATCGCGGTGCTGTCGCCCAGGATCCACCGCGAGGGACGGAACTCGTCGGCGTCCGGCCCGAAGATGGTCTGGTCGAAGTGGACGACCGCAGCGTTCATGCCGACGCGGTATCCCGCGGGGATGAGGCGGTCACAGAGGACGAGGCCGCCGCCGCCCTGGGGCACCACGCGCGGCATCGTGAGGCCGACGCTGGGGTGCAGCCGCATGGCCTCCTTGATGCAGGCACACAGCAGCGGCAGGGCCAGCGCTTCCGAGTACCGCACCGGGCTGCTGAGCTTGCCTTGTGCGGCCGCGTCGTCCAACTCCGCCATGAGGTCCTCGTAGACTTGGGGGTTCTTGACCAGATGGTAGATGACCGAGCGCAGGGCAATCGCCGTGGTGTCGGAGCCGGCAAAGCTATAACGGTACAATAATTATTAATTACTCAGACGGGGGCATATTCACAACAAGAAGGCGCCGAAAGATGGACATACAGTGCGACATAAGCTTCGTAGGTGATCTCGCCTTCGCCAAAGTCGACCTTTTCACCCTTGAGCTGGTGGATCTCGAAGAGCTGCTGGAGAAGGTCTCGTCGGATGTCTTGATGGCGACCGGCTGACAAGGCTTGTTTTCGTCGCGTCACGCAGTCTCGCGCCGCGTTGGCGATGTGGTCGATTGCCTTCAGCGCGTTGCGGACCGTCGGACTGAGCACGGCCATCCCCAGGACCAGCGGCCGCACATACGAGGGTGCCAGCGCGGTCATGGTCAGCACGGGAAGCAGAGTGTCCAGCGAAGCGATGTAGGAGCCGTGGTCCGTCCGATGCTCCATGAAGCCAAACATCTGGCCGAAATACAGCTCGCCGATCACGTCGAATGCATACCTAATCAATGGGTCAGCCCAGCCGTCTTGAGTTCTGAGAGGTGTCCCTCCTGGAAGCGAAGCAAAGCAAAGCAAAGTCATCGAAAGATTCAATTCCTTTCCTACTCGTACATTTGCAGCCATTGGCCCAGGTCGACGGTCTGGCCGGTGTGCGCGAACTCGGCCATGCGCTGGACGAACAACTCGGAGCACTTGTCGACGTATTGCTCGGACTGGAGGACGTTGGAGAGACTGTACACGTGGTTCACGATTCTTCTTCTCTCCGCGTGCAGCTTCTCGTCCGTCACGCTGAAGTGGTCGGGATACTTGCTGAACGATCTGTTGCCCCAGACCGGGTAGAAGTCGGTCTTGCCGATCGGGTTCTGCAGGCGGTAGATCTGAGGGATGGCCTCGGGGGAAGCGCAGGCGACCTCGTTGGGCGCGATCCGAATCAGAGGGCCGTATTGCTGATGCAGCGCACGCTGCACATGCTCCATGTTGCCCTGCGCGGTCTGGCGCATGATCCACAGCCTCGAGAAGGAGGCGAGAAAAGGACCAGGAATCTTGGCCAACGGATGCCATGTCCTGCAGTACACAATCCATCCGAGCATGTACAGAAGGACGATCCCGGGTAGCAGGAGCCATGGTGAGAAAGGAACAGGCCACGCAGGCCTGAAGACGGTGGCAGCAAGCATGAAGAACGTGAAGAGTCAATAGTATCAATTCCTCCTCTCTGGGGACCTGGGGAAGAGAAAGGAGCGAGCAGGGAAAGAGTCGCAATCGAGAAAGGGGGGTCACGGAGGTCTGGATTTTGTTTCTGGTCTTCCAGCACCGGGCGACATTGTCTTGCTGTGCGCACTGCCGTTACTATTGCCAATGCCATCGCCGGTATCGAAGCATTCCTCGAACTGCGGAGGCGATGGTGGGGGAGGGGGAGGACGAGCCTCCTAAGTAATCGCCAATACCTTCTGTACGTGCCGAGGGCAACTACCTGAAAGTACCTCCCTGCCGACCAACCTCATGAGTAGTATGGAAGTAACAGGTAGACCAAGTCCTTGGGGAGAGGAAGGGCGCGAGGTGTCAGGAACTCAGGGCTCCACCGCCCCGGTCACTACCTGCATTAGTCCTCCACATAACCCCGACCCTAGCCCTAGTCCGTCGCTTTACCTGAACCACCTTCTTTGGCTTGCTTCGCCTACTTACTACTCGTAGTTCAGAACCCCGTGCGAATCCCCGGACTTCCCCTACTTCCTTTTCACTCCTTCCTGCGTTTCTCTGACGTCTTTGCTCAGCGCTAGGCCATATGCCGGGGTCAGAATCAGAACGCAGGCTAGTCGATATATTGAATCAGTGGGAAAAAGCCTCGAGCGTGTGATAGATGTGCGTTGAGGAAATGTGCGTTCGATCGCAGACAACTTTGTACGGCTTGCCAGAGTGAGGGGCAATACATGTACTTATTCCTGGATATCGAGCAGGGAACAACTCTGCGCGCCTCAGGCCGCTGTCGGAGTTTGCTTGGACCAGACTTGGGAGAGCAGTAGAGTCGATGGCGAGGGCGATGATCCCGTATGCGAAGCGCCGGGGACTGGAAAAAGCCACACAGCAGAACTTTGACCGGCGGCGGTTTGTCCTGACCGAACAGGTCACCGGGATCGTGGTCTATGTCTTCTTGGTCGACACATACTTTGTCATTTTGCACAATTCATCTCCCAAGATCAACATCCAGGAGCTGAGCGCCAACCTCGTCTCGCCTGAAGAAAGCTTCCAGGCCCAAGATGCCACTAGCTTGTTTCCACCGTCTCCGGCCATGGGCAGCCCTCCGGCCGTCCGGCGCCGAATGGACTCATTCCCTATGATGCGATTAGGTACTCCGAAAGGAAGACAAGGACGATTACGAGTTTCTTACCTCTGGCGCGTGCCGGTCACCTCAATCTCAGGGTGCTCTGTTCCGCCCTGCAAGGTGTCATCTTCAACTTCGAGGTCACTTTTGGCAGTAAATCCCAATTTCGAACCCTCAATAACGCCGCAACCAATTGGCGGCGACTTTGGAATCAGCACATGGCTCGTCACCACCCAGCGGATCCAAGGTTCGACGACAGACAGGCTTTGCAAGCGCGGACCCAGCCTGGACTGATGAGATTCGCCCTGAGTGGCGGCTTCTTGATCGTCACACCTTGCAGTGGATGAGATCTTGTCATGCAGACCTCGAAGCCGCTCAAGAGGTGTTCGGTCCGGTGTGTAGATCTCGGACCTTCCAGCATCCAAGGCATGGACACAACCGACACCGCGCAGCTGAACGACTTCATCTCCCGGTGTACATGACTTGCCGCGCACCAGCTGGACCCAAACCCTTTCAGCCAATGATGAAACTTGTGATGACTGCCGGACCTTGAACCTCCTCCCCCAACCCCCACATCCGCAACCTTCTTTCTACGCATGCCCCATGATCCATAATCATGTCAGACCAAGGGATTGGGGACATTAGGAAGCCCTCCTAACCATTGGTCCTATACGGCTGTTTCTCCTTTCCGTGAAATGCAATCAACAATGCTACGGTCATCAGGCAAAGGCGATATAAAGGCCCGAGGCCTACCCCGTCTGAAGCTCCATGGTTATTAGCGACCAGAGCGGAACGCCAATATGGAGGAAGCACATACCACAAATGGACATGTCGATGGTGAATTGACGGAACAAACCGTGGCTTCGTCTGTGTCACCCAGCAAAGGCAGTGACAGACCGTACGGGTTGTCATCTCAGTGGCCGATTGCGCATGACCTCGCAGGGTCCAGCACGCCATGTCGACTCGAGGGTGAGATAGGCGATCTGATCGCGTTTGGAGAGATTCCCAAGGAGATCGACGGTACCTTCTACCGGGTCATGTCTGACCCATTTGTCCCACCGCACCCGGGCAACGTGCCGATTGACGGCGACGGCAATATATCGGCGTTTCGGTTCCATCAAGGCCGGTGTGACTTTAAGATGCGATACATCGAGACCGAAAGGTACAAACTCGAGCGGAAGGCCAACAGGGCCCTTTTTGGCCTATACCGGAATCCCTTCACACATCACCCCTGCGTCCGGGCCGCAGTGGATTCCACGGCCAACACCAACCTGGTCCACTGGGCAGACCGGCTCCTTGCCCTCAAGGAGGTCGGATTGCCGTACGAGGTGGACCCGGACACACTGGAGACGCTGGGATATGATCCGTTCAAGGGCGAGGTGCGCTCCAAGACGTTCACCGCGCACCCCAAGGTGGACCCGCAGACGAACGAGCTGGTGGTGTTTGGCTATGAAGCCAAAGGTCTCGCGACCAAAGACATCGTCACCTACGCATTGGATCGGGCGGGAAAGAAGACGAGGGAATTGTGGGTGGAGGCCCCGTGGTGTGCGTTCATCCACGACTGTGCCATCACCCCCAACTGGCTCGTGCTCTTCCTCTGGCCGTTCGAGGCCAATGTAGCGCGGATGAAGGCAGGCAAGCAACACTGGGCTTGGGACTACAACCTTCCCGCGACGTTCATCGTAGTCCCGAGAAACGACGGCAGTGGCATCCCGTTTGGGTGGAAGCCAGACGAGTACCGCACATACAAGTGGAAGAACTGCATGCCCATCCACACGGCGGGCGCGTGGGAGACGCCGGACGGCAAGGTCTACGTCGAAAGCTCCCGGGTTCACGACAACGCCTTCCCGTTCTTCCCTCCGGACAACGGACGCATGCCCAACCCGCAGACCAAGGCTGACTTTGTCCGCTGGGAATTCGACCTGTCGCAGCCCGACGAGGCCACCGTGCCTGACCCGCTCGTCGTGCTGGATCTGCCGTCCGAGTTCCCTCGCATCGACGAGCGACTCATGACCCAGCCATACACGGTGGTGTTCCTCAACGTCTTCATCCCCGAGAATATGGACGGATCCAAGAACATCTTCCACGGGCTCAACGGGCTGGCCATGCACAACAACAAGACCGGTCAGACCCGGTACTTCCAAGCGGGTGAGGACTCGTTGTGCCAGGAGCCCATCTTCATCCCGCGCTCGCCGGCTGCCCTCGAAGCCGATGGTTGGGTCATGTGTTTAGTGGAGCGGAGGGCCGCCGGCTGGTGCGAGCTGGTGATTCTAGACACCATCGCCTTCGAGACGCCCGTGGCCGTGGTGAGGCTGCCTTTTCACGTCAAGGCCCAGGTCCACGGAAATTGGGTCGATGGCGCCGCCGCCAGAAGTAGCCTGGTCCGACAGATTGGCCGCGTCCAGGTCAGCGGCCTCGGCGCTCTGGAGCCGATGATTTGACATGCGCACGGCAAAGCACGCATCTCCTCAACCATGTACTCGTTCCACAATGGATAGCAACCAAAGGTCTATGCGGTCCCCGCAAATCTCGAGTGATAAAGCCACCCAGCAACCTGTACCTAAATCCGGGCCTTTGGTCAATTAAAATTTCTCACCGTGTCATGTCAATAATTATCGTCGTCATCTTTTGGCGCCCGAGTTTCGGGAGATTCCTTCACATTTTAGCATTGCTGTGTGGTCACGATCAAATTGTGGCGCTTCTCTTCCTGTTCATAATGTTTAATCTCCAGACACTGTCCCTTTGATCCCAAAGACGGTTCCAAGTGGGAAATAATGTGACGGTTCTGTCTTGCGTTGAGCTGCCTAGCTTTTCTCAGTGGGACTAGTTAGGAAGGTTATCCGGCGGGTGTGTCATGACCCCGCCAAGCGCGTTACAGGCGGACACGCGTTGTGGGACACGCTCGCCTTGTTTAGGAGAGTTCCCTGTCACGTGCACGCTACCACACAATGCACACATTCGAATATTTCGCACACAACACTTCAAAATTTATTTAATTAACAACTATGGGGTTAATCAAGGACGCAATTACTGATCTGGCATCGCAAGAGGCCCTGAATATTGCTACGACAGCTGAAAAGCACGGTATTAAGTGTTCGACCCTCTCACGACGCTGGAGAGGCGAAACCTCTAGTCGACAAGAGTATTCTAACTCTATATTATTACTTACTAAACACTAATAGAAGAATCTTATTATCTATATTAATAAGCTTACCGAGAGAGGTATTTCTCTGACTAATATAATAGTTCGTAACTTTATATAAGATATCTACTAAAAAAGACCCGAAAAGAACTAGATATACTAGTTTATTTAGACTAATAAGAATATACTAGTATTTAGGTATTTAGCTAGCGCTAATTTAAATCGTAAAAAGGTAGATAATATATAATAGTATCGCCTTTATTTTAAGCTAGTTAGAGCTTTATTATTATATCTATTTAATACTTATATATTATAGGTAACTACTAAGATTACTTAATATAACGTCCTCCCCTAGAATACCTATAATATAGATAAAAAGGGCTTCTTACTTAGTATTCTTTAAAAGGCTAAGAGGGTCTTTACTAAAAGCTACTTTAATAGTAGTAAACTACTTAGTGTAGGCTAAGATAGTAACTATAAGTAGATTATAGTCCTTATAACTATCTATATAGATAGTAGCTATTTACCCCCTTCTATTATCTACTAGACACTTATAATAAACCTCTAAGACAGCTAGCTAGATAATTTTAATACTAAGAAGGATAAAGCCTTTTTTACCTCCTCTTCGACTAGCTAAATAAATAATAAAGTTAAGTATATATAGTTAAGTACTATATTTAACTAATTTACTAAGCTAAAGGCGCGAAATAGGTGTAATTATCGCCTTCTCTTCTTAGATAGGTATAGTAGTTATATTAATATAAAGTTTTTAACCTAGTATAAATAGTATAGAGTACTTATTATAGTGTACCCTCTATATTTAATATATCGCCTTTAGCTACTTAATATTAACCTATTTAGCCCTCTAGTGAACTATTACTCTTAAGAACTTAATATTTAGATTTATAAGATATAAGGCTTATACTATATTAGTAAGAGAGAGTTCTTTAGCCTATTTAAGACCGCCTAGTACTATATAATAACTTATACTAATATACTAAGTAGCTAGGAGAGAATAGGATTATAGCTATTTAACCTAAAATAAGTATACTAGTAAATATAGTAAAGATAGAGAGCCCCTAGCTATTTAATAGTCTCCTCTCTCTCTATAGATAATATAAGGTAAGTATAAAGCTTATTTAAATAACTAGTAGGCTTATAGCCTAATCCGGAGGTATAAAAGCTTTAAGACTTACTAGAGAAGCTATTAGTGTAAATATAGCTTCTAAAGGCTAAGAATAAAGACTTATAATATACTATATATATAGAAAAGAGGCGGAGATAGCGCGAGAAGCCTTTATTTTATAATCTTAATAAGATTAATAAAGGTAAGGTAATATTCTTTAGTCTAACTAAAATCTAGTTTACTTAATAGTAACTTTAAGACTAATAAGACTAAAAAGACTAAAAGTAGGCTTAAAAGGCCGAGCTTAAGCGCTAATAATAGCTTTAAAAGAAAGAGAACTAGTAGTTAGTGTTATAAAGGCGATAATAGAGAGACTAGTAGCGCCTCGAAAGATAGGCTTAAAAGCACGAGATAATATATACTAAATAGGCTAACTAGCAGCTTTAAGAAGGCCTTAACTACTAAGATAGTATACTAACAGCATTAACTATTGCACTAGCGTACTAATAATAGCTTATTATCGATACCGATAGCGATGAAGAGGCGGAGGGTGCTAAACAGTATACTGCTTGGCCGCGGAGGAACGTTACACCGCCAAGGTATTTATAGGGTTATAAATTATATTAATAAGATGGTTAGATATTTATACCGATAATTGCAAAATAACAGCTTGTTTAGATACGCGGTTGCAAAATAATTAATAATTGCGCAACAGCCATGATGAACTGTAAAGCGTGCATTGTGTGGTAGCGTGCACGTGACAGGGAACTCTCCTACCGAGGCCTTCGTAACTACAACTGAATTCGTTCACGTCTCTCAAGCGAGTCATCGAGGACGCTGTCGAGCCTTCACCCACACAGACGACCATGGATTATACCTGCAATTGACACTGTTAGTTCTACGAGGGCAGCTGTGCCCAACCGTGCGTTGAGGCTGAGCGCGGCTGCTACAACAAATGAGGCAACTTTCGGGTTGTCCTCCTCTACTCCATCTGCGCACCAGGTGCTACGCGGAAGGGCGAGCCCAATGTTGACGCGTATCGTCATCCATGAGGGTTTTGCATATGTGACACGAGGTGCTGCGATGTATGTTGCACAGCAGCACTCCCGATCTCGAAGTCTCGTGAAGCACTTCAACCTCTACCCCCTCAGCTAACGATTAGGAGGCCGCACTGCGGTGCTCGTGGCTATACTACCAAGCATCGGTAAGCTGCTTCTACCATGATAACCGGTGAGATGAGCGAAATGCTCTTACCCGTTGAACTCAGGTGCAGCCGTGCTGAGAGACCCATACTTGGGGTATGATGCTCGTGCGATTGGACATGCGAGATGCCGACCGCGCTCTGTCAGCTTCACGCAATTGATCTCTCAAGCTACGAGATAATCGTAAACAGGACGGGATGAATCTGCCTTGCAATATTCATAAGGTTCACAGCGTCAGGGCCTCCTTCTAGCTGGGCTAGTCCTACATAAAGCCAGAAGAGTAAGTATACTTCCCGTCATCTCTCCTCCAGATGGAGACGTCGTAAGCCTGTGCATTAACATCGATACCACAAATCAGAATGGCAGACGAAGCCACTCCACTGCACCCTCTCAAGGTAGCACGCAATTCGGCTGACAAGTCTCCCAACTCAACTCCGCACTGCAAACGAAGAAACGGACTGTTGCAGGTTGTCCGGCACAATCAGACCATCCCGGCTGCGCTCTGCTTCGGCTTCACATTCGCCAGTATGGCCATCATTTTCATGTGGTGGTTCAGCGGCCAGAAGCTTCGATGCCCTGGTTGGGCAATTGACTATTCAGTACCAAAAACAGTGCGGCACTGTCCAGGGCGTGGTCACATTTATCTACGCCACAAGCCTGGCAGCCATGGCGTACGCGGCCCATGCTTGGTCTGAAGCTTCCATTTGGCCTCTACTTGCTCAACGACCCTACAGTATTGGGCAAATCGAAACTTTCCTGTCCGCCAGCCGAGGTTCAGTCCCGTCGACGCCAATTGCCTTTCGCCATATTGCAAATTTTGACGTCGCGCTCATCATGATATGCACCGCATTGATTACGCTCACACCACTTACCGCGGCGCCTCTCGTTGGTTATGTCTTTCATCAGCAGATTGCGCCTTTGAAAGCCTGCAGCGTATACCCTGGTGGGGGTGGCAGTGGGAGATATTTTGCACAATACAACCCACCAAATTCTCTTCTGGCCCCTGCGATATGCCTCTTGGGCCGAACCGCTCTCTAAGGAGCCGATGCGAGACCAACGAGATTGGTTCGTGGACAGGTTCACGTTAGCTGACAAAGGCAGCCTTGCAGCTCGTGCAGTCAGGCTACAAAAGACAATTACCTGTCGAGGGCATCACGTCAATATCGCCTCTGGAGGCAAGGTCCCGACCCAGATGCACAACCGCTATTTTGATGACGCAAAAAACGATATCGAAGGGGCTCTCAGAACGTGGTTTTGCGAATGGAGCCCCAGCTAACGGTTTGGGCAGACGATTGTGAGCTTCTCTCTTCCAGTCGGACTCGCTCTACACTCGTCTTCGCATCCCGGACCGGTAAAATCGAGAATGGGACACCAGCTTCTGCGAAAGGTCAGAAGATCCATTCGCTCGAAGCAGTCGCATGCGACATTGACATGGATCTGGTGGACGATATTTTTTGCATTGGCGACTTCGAATGTAGGAAGAAAAGACTCGATAACGCAGACACTCACCTCGCTGGATGATATTCTTTTCAAACTCAACGAAATTGCAGTGTGGATGACCATGGCACCAATAGTAGTAGGAGTAAGTGTAAGTGGTACTCAACCTATGTTTTACCAATGGGGAAACACTTCTCTACCTCATCTGCCCATGACAACGGTTACGCGATACACACACCAGTGATATTGGCCGACTTGGAGCTGTCATGTACAGTATAACGGAGGCCATCACAGGTGACAGACGAGTGCGACCTTGAATCTTTGACCTGTTAAGATCTCAAAACTGCAGTGCCTACTCCGTGTTTGGAGATATATTAACGATGAATCCCTCTGACTTACTGCTTCACTAGCTTCCATTCTTCTAGGTATCTTAACGCTACCACCTCTTCCTCTCGTAGGTTTTCACTTAATAGCTTAATAGCTTAATAGCTTAACGACTTAGAGTATATAATGGCATCCGTCTTTCTACTAGACTTTCCCATTGAGTAAAGGGCCTTTACAGCGACGATTACCTCCTACTACCCTCCGAAATGAATGCTAACCTCCCTAAGCGCTCGAGCCAGTTCCTGACAATTGTCGTCCTACGAGATACTGATTTTTCACAAGCGCTGACCGTCCCCTACATCCTCACTCGTCTACTTCGAACGTCTTCTCATCCCATCCGTACACTCTTCGTAAGCGCTTTGCGTACACAATGGCATGATAACTCTCGATCTCTGATTTGTGCGGCCGATGGAGCGTCAACGACCTGCTAACGAGCATGTTCTCCGGAGGGAAGAACGTGTACACAGAGCCGGTCTTGGGCTGCACCGAGAATCCCAAGTCGGTCATGGCCGATACAAATGCGGTCCAGCTCACACTACCGCGGGACTCTGCTTTTGCAAACAACGTGGAAAAGACGTCCGCCGTAGATGCTCGAACTTTGAAGGTTGTGGGTTGCTGTTCCTCCAGAGGCTCTTCCTCCTCCTCAGGGGTTGCGACAATTTCGAAGATGGAAGAATGAGAGGGTCGGGTCTTCTCTTTCTGCTTGCGTTGCTCAACACGCTTCTCTCGTGGTTCTGGCACCGCCGGCGGAGTGGGTGTTAATACCTCGGCCGGTCCTGGTTCTTTCTGCTCCGTTCGATTCTTTACTAACTTGTACTGCCTCTCGAGCTCGACGAAGCATTCGTCAACCAGGTCTTGATAAAGAAATCCCATTTTTGTGCCAGCGTTTTCGATGATGAAGTGATCCAGGAGAACGAGTGTCTTCGATGCCACCCCGGGCTCAAGAAGGTTATCGATGGGGACAACAAAGTCTCGTAGATCAATCTTTGACTTGAGTTCATTCATTTCCGCGTCGAGCTCTTGCGAGCGGTTTACAAACATCTGGTTTTTCTTGCGAGACAGTGACGGCATGGATATCGCTGGCGACAGGTCTTGCATGAAGGATGTGATGATGGCCAAGTCGCTGAGCGAGTCCGCTTCTCTCTCTTCGAGCTTCTCCCGCTCAGAAGGGTGAGCCTCGTGGAGGTCGCTCAATTTTTTCATCCAGTCCGTGGCCTTCAAGGCGTCAGTCTCGAGCTGGCAAAGACGGAGCATGTAGTGGAGCTGCGGATCACTCCGTGTCAAAACTTCAGGGTCACCTTTCAGGGCCACCCGTGGGCTGCCAGCTTTGTTGTATACATTAGACATCCTCTTGAACCACTTGCCACCCGTGGCTGTTTGAACGTTACGTTTGAAGAGAGCTTGGGCGCGGCTGTATTCTATGTGACAGACATTGGAGATTTCTTGAAGAATTATGGCTCTGTAAATCTTGTCCGTGGCGGCCGGGGAGGCCAAGAGGTCGAGGAGGCGACCAATGTAGTTCCAGACGGCAATTGCTTTGACGGCGCTGTAGACTGCCTCCAACACTGCACCACTGATGTACTTGTCGGTGTGGACCGGCAAGCTACGGCCTCGCTCATCGGGAAGCAGCTCGGGACGACTGAAGAAGCAGAGGTTGACAGCGCGAGTAAGTACGACAGGCTCCGTGGAGAGCAAAGTCAAGTACTCTTCAAGCGCAGATTTCTGGTCCGCAGCGCTGGTGATAAGATCAGGCAGCGAAAGGCTTTTTGCTGGCTCTTGAATGCTGAGTTTTGCAAGGGCGGCCGTCGCGGCTTTGTCGGACTTCTTAGATGGCTTCTTCCGATCCCGCGTCCTCGAGCCGATGTCCAAGACGTCCTCGATGGCAATGTTGAGACTCTGGAGCATATAGAGTTGTCTTTGCAGTATTAGTTCGCCCAGCTCTTGGGGAACGCAAAGATTGGCCCTAATGGCAGGCGCAAGCCCAGCCCAAACTTGGGATGCTTCGCGCATGATTGTCATGGACTGACCATACTGGTCTTCGTCCAGGAAAAGGGTGAAGCCGTTCTTGTCAGCATTGACGAGGCGGAGATTTCTGGTATCCATCATTTGTTTTATGAAGGCGTGATCCCCAGGGCCGCCATTGGGGCCAGCCATGTATTGATCGAGAAGGGTATTTGTAGCACGGTGTTTGAGGAGATCCAAGAAAAAATCAGACTCGGGATTCGTGATATCGCGCAGATTGAGTTCGGGGATGATTTTGTACACGTTGCCCATGGATCGATCCAGAGGATGCTTGAGAACGACGCCGCCGGCTGCGCCGGCTTTGATGCATTGTGTTCGTTGGCTCTGATCGAAGCTCCGCCAGTACTGCTCGACCGCAGCTGTGTGTTTGTTGTATTTCCCCACCAGGTCTTTATGCAGGTCCTTAACCATGTCGCCGGTCGAAGGGTCAGCCATTATGGCGGTAGTCTTCCACAGCAGGTGTGCTAGGTTGCCTCAACAGCGACGATTAATCCGCAATTGAGTTGTGAAATGTAGAACAAAAGAATTGCAAGCACTATGTAACGGTTTGCTGCCTGACAGAGGTAGATGCCTGTTGCTACGCGTCTAGGAGGGAAGCAGAAGTTGAGGGTGGGTTGAACGAAGAGAGACAAGAAGCGGTCTAGAGCCAAAAAAGGCGGGGAAAGAGGTGAATGTTGGCGCGTCGCTAAGAACTAGATTGAGAGGTTCAGGATGAAGGGTGAGTCCAAAGGCGAGCCTGGTGAGGTGAGTGGTTACGTGGCGAGCACAACTCAAGCTTTCTTCAATCATTGTGTATATTCTATCTCCTGAGAGGCCAGCTCTCAGTCTATCTGCAGTTGGCCTCACCTGGCCGGCGACTGCCTTGGGAAGGCCCGAAGGCGGCAGTCGCGTCCCACAGGTTACAAAAGCCGCACGGCCTAAAGGAGTCGCAAGTGAGGACAATCCCATCCCGCAATATCAAAGGAATTTTCGGCAATAGGAAATTGTCGAGGTTTCTGGGTGGCCACTTGCTACAATAGAGCGCGGAGAAGATGGAATTTAGAAGCAATGTTTCGATCCCTCTTGTATATCTCATAGCGGAAGCATCGGGTGAGACAGTTCGAGTTCCCGACAGTGTCCGACATCAGGCTGATAAGCACATCTTCGAATCAATTCAAGCTTTTGCCGTGGAGAATGAAACAGGCTCTTATGTATCTTCTCTCCTGCCCTGTCCTCTAATGGTATACAGTATTATCTTCACATCCTAATGACAATCTTGGATTAACGGCGTTTTACATATTACGAGACCCTCAAGACTTAAGTCTCTTCCCTCAGTGATATTCCCTGTCTCCAGTTCCTGTTTCCTATCTGACAACGAAAAGACCCGACATTATGCTCATCGCGTACAATAATCCTCATCCTCCGTCCTTACCGCGTCAAAGTCCAACATCAACTTTGACTCATCCTCCACGCCCTGCCCGCCCACAACCCACACCACCCACGGCATGACCGCGTACGCCAGCAACGCAACCCCGGACACCGACCCGGCCACCGCGTCCTTCTGCAACACGTACAGTTTCAACGCATCCCACACCCAGTTGTCATACAGCAAGGCCATGACGCCCACTTCGACGGCCACCAACCACAGCAGGCCGAGCAGTCCGATCGTGAGAGGCATGGTTGACGCGGGAAACCACCACCGCCACTGCTGCTGCTTCGACGGTTTGGTGTCGCCACCGCCAAGTTCGAGGTTCCACACGGCGATCTGTGCGGCTTGCCAAATGATGAACACCATGAGCGGCATTTCGAGGAGTTCGGCGTACCGTGCCCCGAGTAATGGTTGGAGGTACGGAAGGCGGATGGAGTCGAGGATCAGACCGGCCAGGAAGACGAGGGTGAAGTAGAGGATTGAGAGGGGGAGGAGTTGTTGTAGCATTGCGGGGGTTAATGTTTGGGACTTGGAGTTGAAGTTGGTGAGAGTATTGATTGTGATGGTTGTGATGGTTGTCTTGTTTGTCTTTGGAAGTCGAAGGTGTTTGTCTGATTCGTAAAGTCGAGTCGTGTTAATTCAGTTCAATTCGAGTCGATTGATTGATTGAGTGGTTAGTTCTTTGCATTTGCATTTGCATTCGTTGTTCACGAGACGCGAGCAGAAGGGGAGTGGGTGGGTGGGCTATACAAATAGCGCTGCAAGTTCCGAGGCACAGGCATTTTTGCGCATATTCCCACATCACGCATCATAATCACAAGCTCTTTCTTTCTTGGCGAGGTCGATATCATGAGAAGGTCCGAATTTTGAGAGGCCTCGGAGGGTGGGAGTTCTGGGCGCGGCGAACGCGAGGGAACGAGCTGGTAGAAAGTCTGACATGTGGTTATCACGCCACGGTTCGGGACGAGGAATGAGGGAGTTTCGGTGGACTCAGCAGCTTGCCACGTAGTAGCTACTCACTGTCTGATGGACAAGGGGATCAATATTGCCTGCAATAGCATGGGTTTAGATGGCATGAGAATGGCTATGCGTGTGCCGGTCTTTATGGCATACAGAGATGTAGGAATCGTGGATGAGGTCGGTGTGAGGATACGGAGAATAAAGGGAGTACGGAGTACGTAATACGGAAGATGTGCTCGTAGGTATCGGGCCGGGTCGGGCTTCGTCCAGCCTTGCCAAGTTGGTGCAGCCTCGTCGCGTTCCGCATCACACCACAATTGAGGCACTTCGGTGTACACTGCTTCCCAATCGGCGGCAACCTCGGCGACACTCTAAGACGCGCTCTCAGGCCTCCATTCATTGAGAAATGCTTTCATCGCGGCTGCAGCTGTGACCGCGGCGTAACTCTGCCATTCTTTATTCTTGTGGCTGTCGGCGTAGTCGCACACCGCCTTGATGACTAGGCTGGGGAAGAAGTCCCATATACCGGCGCCCTCCATCTCAAAGCCGATGATATCGTACTTCCGGGCGACTTCGTCACGGTGCGTGCCGGACTTCATCACGGTGTCGCCGGATCCCATTGTGCCAATGTGGATTGATGGAGAGTAACCGGATTGCAATCCCAGTTGGCCTGGAGGCACGGCGCCATTTTTGAGTCTCACGCGTTGTAACACGCCGCTGTCTTCGCAGCCGAGCTCTTCGCAACTGCTCTCGAACGCGTGGACGCAAATGCGGGCGACATCTTCAGACCTGCAGGTGTGACATTCTCCGTCGCCATGATGGCGGTGTAGCGAGGTTGGCTCGAATAATTTGTCTTTCTGGGGACCAGGATAGACAGATCCCCCGATCGTATGCTGGGAATCTCTCACAAACTGGGCGGTGGCCGTCTCTAATTCGTGGCGATGGTGGCTTGTTTCGAGTTTTGCCAATATCGAACGGATCTCCGCCGATGGCTTCCCAGATCCGCCTTGTAGGCTGTCCTTTGCTTCAAATGCCCCGGGATATTGCCTCCCGAAGTCGTACTGTATGAGCGACTGGCTGATGACCACGTCTCCCAAGAAGATCTCTTGCTTGTTGCGCCGTCTGTACGGCACCCCGCCACATATTCCGACCACCACCGCGAGCTGGATATTCTCGAAACTCGAACGCAGCCCCTGGGCCACATTGGCGGCACTGATCTTTCCCATACTCGGCATGTGGACTACGACCACATTGTGCTGGCCGATACGACCAGCAGTGTATGCATTGGGATCTCTCGCGGCCTTTCCATACCTCCGGTCGGCTTCGTCCCAATGCACGTCGAACAATGAGATGACGGCGTCTGCCTCTACAGGAAGAGCGCAGATGATCGCGATCTCGAAGCCGAGACGGTCGCGAGGACGTAGTTGAGTGGCCAGCGTTGAGATGCCGAATGATGCCTCTAGTAGAGCATGCTCTCCTCGGTTAGTGCCAATTGCCTTGCCGGGCATTTGACCAGCGTGGTTTCCTCGACTGTCACCACTCTTTGCCAGAGATGCAACTATAGCTGAGACCGAGCATGTCGACGATGTTTTCATTGGCCCGACTGTCCAGATATCGTGCACCCATCCCGTTCCGGAGAGTAGATCCTCCAAGGGAGTAACCACATCATCGAAGATCATTTGGCGCCTACCTTCGACATCGGCCAACTTATCACCGCCAACAGCTGGATTTGCTCGGAGAAAGAATTGGTTGTTGACACAGCTGCGGGCGGCGTCCCAGTAGCTTCTGTAGTCGAAGTCTTCCCACGGAGTCGGTCTGACTAAGAACTCTTTTGCCGACAACCAGGCTGAGTTGACATTCTTCTGATAATTGGGAAAGAGATCGCTGGCCCGTTTGCCAGTGCCAATTTCAATCAACATCAATCCTAGCGACAGGACTCGGGGGTATCGGTGGACCGTCCCAACCACAGTGCTCGTATCGTCTACAAGGGTCTGATTTTCTCTCCACTGCACGGCTAAATATGGCCTGTTGACTGAGACGACTGGCTGCCCGTCAATGTCACGCGGTGGCTCTTGCAGAAAGTGTATATCGTCGGAGCTCCAGGGTCTTGACATCCAATCGGAATCGTAGAACTCCCAAACCGATCTGGCAACAATGTACGCGAGAATCACCTTCATTTTGTTCGACAGATGCCCGATCTGTAAAGCTGCCGAGAGTGACATCGATGGAGAGGCGAGCACATGTGTTTCCAGTGGCAGACAGTCCAGAAGAAGCTGTACTCGGTTTTGATGTATTCTTAGGCATATCTGAGACCCCGACGCGGATTTGATATGTTCGCACAGCTGAGCGTCTTTCGTGGCTAAAGGTTGCTGCTCAACGAGATCCAAACTTTGGTCTGGAGACGAAAAGCGGGCTCGCTTCTTTCCCGACCTCTCGCTAGCAACAGTTTCAGAAGCCGCCCAACCTCAGCAGTTGAGTCGGCTGGACTTACCTCGAGACTTGGAATTGCATGTGCTGCCACTCGATGTCCTGCAAGAACGACGGAAACGCTGGGCGCGACGAAAATACCATGTCAAAGCAAATAAAGCTCCCCGCGACATCACGGCATGGCCTTAAACGCAATCGCGAGAGATGCTGCTTCTGCTGCACGGAGGTTGCCACATGGAGGCTCTCATCATCAGCACATTGGCAATTCGAGTACTTGCAAAGCGTGTGGTAAAACTGTTTGCTGACGTGCTTCGGATATTCGTTTTGAGTAGTAGCTCTGGCCTTGTTCATGAGGCCAGCATGTCTGGCATCTGCGACTGGGGCCTGGTGAGGCTGCATAGTGCCTGCCTCGGATCGGCGACTGGCGAAGCCTCTGACCAGGGCAATGAGCTTAGGAAGTCGGCCTTCAGCCGCATACGCAAGTAAGGCTGCTTCCGTCTCGGTCGCGCCTCTCCTGTGCCAGTGCGGTCGGGACGGGGAGACGAGATTGAACAATGGCGTGAAGTCTTCGCGGGGCTTTTTCAGGTTCCACTGCCACCTCAATATCAGCCTCGAAATCTCCGTTTTTTTTTACTTCACCTGGTCCACAAACGGTGCAGGCCCGCGCAAGCTCCCTGAGAAGCTTTCTGATCCTCCTTTCGAACTTCTCTTCCAACGAAGGGCTATCGAGCTTCGCCAGGATCTCCGAAAGTGCGGCTAATTCGCCGCCGAGGGTTCCAAGATTGCGATCCCGCTGCCTGATACCCAACAACGTGGCCACGTCCGCGATGGCGAGCAAAACATCTGGGGCGACTTCCAGTAAATCTGCATCTGTTGCATCCTCAAACATAATGGAGGCTGGCTTCGTTATCGACCTTGTCCCATCTATTCAAGGTCGAAAGGAGCAATAATGAGGAGACGTGGGTTGCTAGGCGCCATGTTTCTTCGAGACGAAGTCGCTAAAACATGCCCCGCGCCAAGGATTCAGCCTCATCCTGCCAGCGCCTCTCTTCCATTGTCTTTCGCTTGTTCCCCCTGCGGTCGGCCCTGTAGAGACCAAAGATTGCTAGGCTGGTGCCTCGATGGCCGAGCATGGGTTCGACGGACATGTTGCAGCATTCAACATCTCCTCGGCAGCCCAGAGATGCCACCATCTGTTCACGCGATGCCTGGATATCCCGCTCCTCATGGAGCACGAATGGGCGGAGAATAGGCTCGCTGACTTCAATCTTTGGGCATCAGGGATTGGCGCTGCAGCGGCAGAAACGGACAAAATATCTCTCGATGCCAGGCTCAGCGGGAAGCCTACTTTGCTTACAGTCTTCACCCGTCTTCTGGTTATGCTGATAGGTTTTCTTGAGAAGTGTCTAGACTTGGCTGTTCACCAGAGCGCCGATGAGGCTGAGCGATTCTTACGGTGGCTGGCACGCGACCGTCAACATGTCGAGCCAGACTCGAACAAAAGGAGCAGGTCCGCCAATACGCGACCTGTCCCGCATCATCGATCTTCAAGATCAATCTCGCCATGGTCTGACCAGTCCAGCTTGGATTCGGCAATGGACGACCTTGGAGGCGATGACAATGGTCGACTCGCCGAAGCGATAATTAGTATTGACACCACCTTGGAGCAGTTGAACAACATCAGCTTCGCCGTCCGCCGGGCGGGAAGCCAGCTCCGCCTACAAAAAGCCGATTCACGCTTTATGCGATCCGATCACGCCAGCCTGGAAACATTTCTGACCTTCTTGGTGCTAGCAGCTTGCAAAAAGATGAGTCTTATGGAAACCGTGGCGGACGATCGGGGCTGCTTGGGCCCTGTCCAACTGCGCCTGATCGAGGCGAATCTCGTCAGGCGGAACCGCTTCTTATACGCTCAGAGGCATTCGCAAAGCCTACTTAAAATTCAAGAAACTCCTCACACTGAGCCTTTCCCAGCCCCGGGTGAAGACCTACCGCTATATGAGGACGCACAGCAAGCATCGCTTCCTCGTCCGTATGGCGCTGTCCTGGGGGCAGGACTACTCTCTGGCACGGCCCCAGAAGCCCCCACGGACAACACAACTGCAACTCGGCTGGAATCAGCGACCGAAATCCTCAAGGAGAAAGCCCAAGGCCGAGACTCGCAGATAACCTCAACCGCTTTGCGAGTGCGTTACCCCAATCCGCCCAACGTGCGTGCCGGTGCCAAGTTCTTCAGATGTCCGTGTTGTTGCCAGACGCTGGACCTTGGAATCTCGCTGAGCGGCCGCTGGAGGTAAAGTGTTTAGATTCCCATGTCCGGCTTATGACTCTGTGCTGATGACAGGTAGGAGGCACCTCGCGGAAGATGTATGCCCATACACGTGCATTCTCAGTGATTGCCCTACACCGGCGGCCACCTTTGTCACACGCCGAGCCTGGATGAGCCACATGACAGGAGAACAGCATTCTCCAGATCAATTTTGGGTTTGCTTGATATGCGCTGATGGTGTGAGGCATGAGGACAAATCAGGCCTGTCGGACCACATCCAGGAGAGACACGCCGAGCACGTCTCTGTTGATCAGATTCCCACACTGCTGGATGCGTCCCTACAGGCCGTGTCAACAGTCGACTTGTGCTGTCCGCTGTGCCCAAGCCATGAGGCAGCAGAGACTCGCTCCTCACTTGATCATATTGCCGAACATATCCATTCCTTTGCTCTCCTGTCCCTCCCCTGGGCTCCTGACGCCCCTCTCGTGGCTCCGCATGTGGTGACAGAAGCGAGCAGCAAGGTGATCCCCTGGCTCGGTTTAAAGGACCACCCTGTCGCAGGCCCGGATATGACAGACGCCACAGCGGTGCAGAATAGCACTACGGACGAGGCGAGTCTCTATTTTCAGACCGAGGAATACTTCGCCGAGAATGATAGCATGCACTCGAGTTCGAGTAGTGCTTCGAGCGATACAGACCAGGATCTAGAAGGCTTCGACGTCACGCGCCCGTTGGTGTTTTCAGAGCAGGGCTTGGACAGAAACGTCGATATTTCCATCGACACTCCTATATCGGCAAGGCTCTTCATTGGGTGCGTACGTGAAATCTTTTTCGTGCGATTCCAATCAAATATTAACGGGTGCGCTATAGAGGTCTTGCCTGGTACACCACGGACGAAACATTGCACGCAAAGTTTCAGGAGTTCGGCAAGGTGGAAGAAGCTGTAATGTTATGATCATAGCTTTCTTATGCGACGACTAATGTCTTTTAGGTTGTCGTCAAAGTTCGCGATACGAATCGGAGGCGAGGTTTTGGTTTCGTGCGCTTCTCCACCAAACTAGAAGCCTTCGGCGCACGTTCGCGGATGCATAATACAGAGTAATTCGAAAGCGCAGTTCTCAGTTGTGTCAAAGCTAATGTCTACACAGATTCGATGGCCGCCTGCTTCGAGTAGACTATATCCAGGACTACAAACAGGAAGGCACCAGTCGAGGTCGTGCTTTACTTCGCAGTCGTGACTATCAACCACCAAAGGAGGCATCTCTATCATTCGTGCAGAGATTGATTCTCGACCGAGAAAGTGACAGCGGAAGGAAATCACCTCCGACATTTCCTGTGCGCCCGGACGGGCCCCCGGTTCCATCAATGCGGCATAACCCGGTTTCTTCGAATGGTGCTACGGTTGACGATACAGCTTCAATGCCTCCATCGGCAACCTCAGATGTGTCCCAGTCACGAAAGCGCAGTCCCGAACCTGAAGGCTACATTGCCCCAGAGGTTCCGGAGCCTCTGACGATTCAGGTGCCGAAATGGCTGAACAAAAGCCCAACAGGTAGGTTGGCTCTGTGCAATTGAGCGTAGACTAATTGTAACCACCAGAAATATCATCCACATTTGAAGACTTCGAACAGAATCAGCGAATTCGGCTACAGCAGGCGCTGCAGAACCCCGACACGTCTCCATATCGCATTAACCTGTCGCCTGAAGCAGTCAAGCGGAGCCGTTATCGTAGTGTGCAACCATGGGACGCTTCAAGGGTCAGGCTTAAGAAGCCCATCGACGGTTCGGATTACATCAATGCATCACCCATCACACTCACGAGTGAAATACCTGATATGAATGCCAAGGGGAGTAAGGCCATTCCGTTCTTACACCGTCCGCCGCTGAAGAGAAGGTACATTGCCACGCAGGGACCCACGGAAGGAACACGCTTTCTTTTTTGGCAGATGGTCCTCCAGGAGACTCGGCATTCAGGGGTAATCATCATGCTTACTAGGCACTTCGAAGGCGGCAGGGTAAAGTGCAGCCACTATTTCCCCACTGATATGAAGAATCCTACCATGACCATTGGTGCACCCGTGCCCAGAGAAGAGAAATACGGGGAAGAATCCAAGGCCGAAGTCGAGGTCGATGATCAAACTGCTGCCCACAAGCCAGTCGGTGATATGGGCCCTAATGAACATGGCGAGTTGGACAGAGGGAGTCGTTTTCGGAACATTCGACTGAGAGTGACTAATCTGAGCGGCGACACGGAAGTGTACCTTGCAACGATTGACACTGGCGTCAGTGTAAATGTGGTAAGTAGAGCTATGGTGAAGTCTATTGGATCTCCTATCGATGCGAAGAGTAGAGGCGCTCTCTTAGCCTGTCCCGACAAGCAGACCGCGGTGTCACAAGGAACGGTTCAACTATCGATCCACCTACCCGAGAATCCAGTATCGAGACGAGAGGAATTCCACGTTGTGGAGGACCTAGGGGCGCACCAGGCACTCCTATGTGCAGAGTTGGTCATGATGCTTGGTCACCTCCCACGGTCAGCAAACATACTACCGGGAAGCGCACGCAAACGTGATCAAGGTGGGCGGGGAAAGGATGAAGCGGCCATACGCGAGCCGCCTCGAAGGGGAATCATCGGTAGCCCTCCTTCGAATCCCCCCAGCTTCGCCACAAGTACTAAATGAGACCCACAGATGCCGAGCCTGAGGAGATGGGTACGGAAGAGTGTACTGTCAGGCTACTCTCGACCCATTACGAGCTATCAATGCGCTGCGAGGTACGACATCTACTCTTGATCATCGGGGCAGATGAGCGATTCATAGACCATTACTTGTTTGAAGGATGGCGGGAATCTGGAAAACCTGACGGCGCCAACGGCCCGGCGCTTGTCCGGCTTGAAGAATACTTACAGAGGGTGTCAAGAGGCTCTCTTCGTATTGTCCACGGTAGCGCCGGGGCGGGACGAACTGGCACCTTCATTGCGCTGGACTTCCTCCTGGGGTTGCTCGATACCGGAAGACTGGCTCCGCAAGCGGCGCCTGATTCGGGCAGCGCTCAGGACGATGAGGAAGACCTCATAAAAAAGACGGTGGACACTCTCCGCCAGCAGCGCATGGGGATGGTCGCGAACGAGATGCAATACGCCTTCATCTACGATATTCTTCGCAACGAGTACACCAAAAAATATTCCACAGAGCCGCCCACCAAGGTGATCCCAGAAGTCTAGGAGGACTCAGAGAGGTGAGGTCCTACTACGTTTCAAATAAGCAAAGCAATGTTCTCTCACTGACGGTGTGAACAGTTAGCTTGCCCCCGACCGTTCCGAGCCTGTGATCATCAACTCTGTGATATACGCGCTAGAATCAGTTCTAGATAGATATAACCATGGCAGGAGTCAAGTCGAGTCGAATGCCTCGGCGAAGTCGAGAACCAAGAAAGCTAACCCTTGAGCATACATGCCTGAGGCAGAACATTCGAGAGATGGACTAAGCTACGTGTATGTAATGGACAAGGATACGCCATACCAAGTGACTGAAGCGCTGATTTTCCAAGCCATCGACCGTGATTCATCCCCGAAGATTCGTTCCAGGATAACCCACACTGTGCACTCCCTCGCAGTACATAAGAATGCGACAGCCCAGTCTTAGCAAGAGTATATGTACAGCGGAACCATGATCGCTAGAGGGGACATTGCACTACCGCCCTGATCTTGCTAAGGGGAAATCGTATCTGATTAAGCTACGCGACAGGGTCAACGAACGGCGTTCCGCCTTAGGTTTTCCTTCCCTCCTTGCTTATTCTCGTCCATATTCTCAGCCTCGCTCTCGCTACGAAGAGCCGCCTCCACCTCCGTCCGCCTATCCAACTCAGAACGAAAATGACCGCCCTATGTGGAACATGCCGCCATTGGAGAGGCCTCGCAATCGTGAACCGAGACATTGAGCTAATAGGCATGCAAAAAATATCACTCACGATACACTTGTCGTAGTACAATCTCAGTAATAACGCCACAACGGCTGTGATCGAGAGTCCTTCGGTATGGATGGCGTGCTTGATACCCGGACTTCCCGTCAAAATCAGGCCCAATTTAGAGCCTGCTCCTGCTCGCTCCTTTCACTTCTTTCACTACCGCTCACTCCTTTTACTACCGCTCGCTCCTTTCACTATCGCTCACTCCTTTCACTACCGTTTCTTCGTCAAAGTGCCCGCCACGTACGGCAGAGCGGTCCACTCAAAATGCGTCTTCAGTTCCACTGCCTCCCATGGCGCGGCCCTCCTCAGCACGGCCGGCGTATCGCGGTTCATCTCACACCCGGCGAGGAAGAAGGTCCACCCCAGGACCTGGTAGACGAGTTGCATCATTCTGCCCAAGGCGCTGCCCGTCGTCCTCCACGGATTCCGGATATGTTCGACGACCATGAGCTCGCCACCGGGGCGGAGGAGCGAGTAGAAATCGCGGACCGTCTCCTCCAGATTCGGGACCGAGCACAGGACCCGCACGCAGACAATGGTGTCAAAGAGGCCCTTCGCGGAGACTTGGACCCCTTCCTTCGCCAGTGCGGGTAACAGCTCGGCCTTGTCCGCCGTGGAGCTCAGGATGTGGTATTTGCCCGTGAGTTTGGCCTCGTCGATCCGGAGCTGCAGTGGTTTGTGCAAGCCCGTCGTGGGCTCGGCGCCGTATATGGCGCTGATGTTGGCGTTGTCGGCGAATAATGCCACGTGCGACCCGGAGCCGGGGCCTATATCCAGAACGACGCCACGGGCGCGGGACAGGAGCGGGGGGACCAGTGTCGGGGATCCCTTTGGAGGGGGTGGGTTTTCGACCGGAGCTGGGAGAAAAAGTTTGCTATGTAAGAAGAGAGGCTCGCCACACTGCGGTATACAGGACACGGGGCTGGGACTCGGACTCGGGCTGGAATTTAATTACCTGTGACTTTGGTCCAGAAGTCGGAGAAGGCGTCATCGCGGACCTTCTTGAAGTTGG
The DNA here is from genome assembly GCA_016109495.1 of Phialophora tarda. Classification (NCBI taxonomy): domain Eukaryota; kingdom Fungi; phylum Ascomycota; class Eurotiomycetes; order Chaetothyriales; family Herpotrichiellaceae; genus Phialophora; species Phialophora tarda. The sequence continues at coordinate 174,997 of JADWPL010000024.1, read as the reverse complement.
ACTTCGAGGGGATGTTGAACCCCAAGACGTAGAACCGGAACGAGGTGGTGAGGAAGGCTGTGGCCTGGTCAGTGCTTGGAGGATAATCCCATGCGCATTGAGCGTAGAGGCGTGAGGAATCATGCAACCTACTGAATGCGCTTGCGTACAGGAGATATCCTGGTTCAAGCAGCGCTTGCAGACGTTCCCGGAGAGGTGGCCACGACATGGTGACCGGAAGGCACAACGCTCCGATGGCTGAGAAGTGGTTGTGTGTTCAAGAGGGGAAACAGCAGAGAGTGAACCTTATAACTCCCCTGCTCCCCCATCTCCATCGCCCCGGTGGGTGGCCCGAGAGCCGAGGGTGTCAGCCTTGCGCAGCCTTGCAGCCTTGTGCGGGACGGGGCTGGACACTATCTGATTGGCCGCTGCCCATAACCACACGCCTTGCGACAAATATCAGGCCTGGTTTACTCAACAACCTTGTGCGAGGCGAGCGATGAGCACATTCTTGGACCTCTCCGGGGGTGCTGCACGGCCATTGGCCCGAAGGCGGCTCTACACAAATGCATTTTACCTGAATCAATCTTTATCTTATCGGAGGACCCCGCATCGCCTTGGATTTTGACCCCGCGCTGCTCCGTCACGACTCTGGCAATGGAAAAAAACCTCTCTCTCCCATTGCCCCTCTCACTTCCCATCCGTGACAAGAGCTTGTTGCTATTCGAGGGGCCGCTCAACAGCTCTTGCCGGTGAGCTAGGCGCAGACGGAGCACCCGGGTGAGAAGCGGCGGGAGCATCAGGAAAGCCAAGGACAAAGAGAAAGGCCAAGTCATGGACATTCAAAGCTCCAGTGAGGACCGGCCCCCTCCTCGTCAAACAGCCTGGAAGTCGTGGAAGGCATACTACAAGCCCCGTCAGCAACGGGTGCACCGGCGCCTGTCTCGCTGGCATGCTCGAATACCCTACCTGCGGAAGCTCCCTCTTCGAGCCATCCTGATCATTGCTTTGCTGATCTTCGTCAACCTCGTCGTCTGGGCAATATGCGGACTCATCCTTTCGTCACATACACATCTCCTCTCCACGGCGGCGCTGGCATACACGCTGGGTCTCCGCCACGCGCTCGACGCGGACCACATTTCAGCAATCGACCTGATGACCCGACGACTCATAGCCACGGGCCAGAGACCCGTCACCGTGGGCACGTTCTTCAGCCTCGGCCACAGCACCATCGTCATCATCACCTCTATCGTCGTGGCGGCCACCGCGGCAGGCATCGCCGGCCGGTTTGACAGTTTCGGCACCGTCGGCGGGATCATCGGCACGTCCGTGTCGGCCGCGTTCCTCATCCTGCTCGGCATCATGAATGCCTACATCTTATACAAGCTGATCGTGCAGATCAGGAAAGTCATCCGCCTCCAGCCGGAACAAGAGGGCGAAGAGGCCTGGAAGATCGAAGGCGGCGGCTGTTTCTTCCGCGTCTTGAAACGCATGTTCAAACTCATCGACCGGCCGTGGAAGATGTACCCGCTCGGCGTCTTGTTCGGCATGGGCTTCGACACCAGCTCGGAGATCGCCCTCCTGGGCATAAGCAGCATCCAAGGCGCAAAGGGCACGAGTTTCTGGCTCATCCTCATCTTCCCCGTCCTGTTCACCGCGGGCATGTGTCTCGTAGATACTACGGACGGGGCATTGATGATGAGCCTGTACGTCGCTCCAATGGGCATGGGCGGAGGAGACGACAAGAAAGGCAGCTCGGATGACATAGACCAACAACCCGACACCTACACCGACGCCTACACCGACACCGACATCGTCACCGCCACAACTGAGCCCTTGATCCTCGACGACGTCGAACGATCAGCAGCACCAGTGGCAGTGACAAATCCCTATACGCGACCCCATCCCGCCGCGGCAGCACATCGAGAAGGTTCGACTGCCCAAACCCAGCTTCGACCGGGCGTCAAGGACCCCCTCACTTTCCTCTACTACAGCATCGTGCTCACCAGCCTGACGGTCGTGTGCGCCATCATCATCGGCATCCTCCAACTGCTGTCCCTCATCCTGAACGTCGCGAACCCGACCGGCCGGTTCTGGGACGGCGTCGCCACCGCGGGCGACTACTACGAAGTCATCGGCGGGGCCATCTGCGGCAGTTTCCTCGTCTTCGGCGCCCTGAGCGTGCTGTGCTACAAGCGGTGGAGAGCGTGGGTCGAGCGCGAGAGAGCGCGACTCCGGGCTGCGGCCGCAGGCGACGACACGAATCCAGGTGGGAATACCGACGGCGACGACGTAGTGGACGACGACGACGACAGCGACCGCCGAGGGCGCGCCGTATATCTTGGGGAGGAGGAACTGGTCGCCGTGGATGCGGATGGCAAGGGGATGACCGTGCAGAAGGGGAGGGGGATACAAAGTGAGCGGACCGGCGGCAAAGCGTTCGATAGTCCTAGCCCTCGACCTGGCCCTGCAGCAGCGAGGGCGGGCGCGAGGCCCAGTGGAAGTGGAGGGGGAGGCGGAGGTGGAAGTCATGCTTCAGGCTAATTCTTTTGATGACTGAGTCTCGTGCATTGCAAGTGCATGTTACATATTATGATATTATGATATTATGATGTAAGACGGAGATTTCAGAGACTATACAGTAGATCACAGACCAGACTACAGACCAGACTACAGACAACAGACCAGACAACAGACCAGACAACAGACCTGACAACAGATCGACGAGCTGGCTGGCTACATTATCTAGCTGCAGTAATAACTTATCTAGACGTATCGGCATTGTGCAGGAATGGGTTTCCACGCACGAGACACGTATACATACATACATACTTTAGATACGTATCTAGAGTATAGGTATCGTGCGGGACAGGACAGGACAGCCTGAGGGCAGGAATGAACCCACACACGACACGAGATAGTGTGTACACATTCACACGTACACCACTTACAGACGTACTGAGAGATACAGTACTGTACAACAAACTGTGTCCGGATTTAAACACGCGAACGGCGGTCGAAGTTAAATGTGCGGGCGGTATAGAAGAATAGAACAGAATAGGACAGGATAGTATAGTATAGTATAGTATAGTATAGTATTCTGGGAAAGAAAAGGAGTCTGGCAAATACCAGGCAGTTTGCATCAATCCATTCAATAAATAGGTAGGAGGCAGGTAGGTACGCAGATAGGTTTGTAGATAGGTGGGCATGCCCCTGACATTTGGCGAGAATCGAGCCCGAACTCCTCGTATGTATTTCTGTGCTTGTAGATTCCAGACAAACGCGAGGGAGCTATTCATCTATCCATCCATCCGTCCGCCCGTCTATCCATTCCTTACGTCCATTCCTGCTCGAGGAAGGGATACTCTGCGAGTCATCAAATCTCTGCCTCTAGCGGAAGGCATAGCATACTTCATTCATGCCGTCATCATCAGTCAAGAGTGACATGGAAAACAAACAGCCAGCCAGCTACAGTTGCTAATCGACCCGTTCTCATGCGCGTATTCTGTAAATGCCTCTTAAATCCTCGTCTCACCGGCTAAAAGCCCAGCGACGTGGCTTTGACTCCATTGGCTAGGCCATTCATGCCGTTGACGCTTCCGTGTACCTCACCAGCTGCATCTCCATTGACTTGTTCTTGCCTGGCGGCACTCTGAGCGGTGACTTTCTCCAGCACACCCGCACTGGCGGCCACGAAGCCCAGATAAGGCGGACTCGGTCTGAGCACCCGCGACAGATACTCCGGGTGGAACTGCACGCCCACAAACCAGGGATGTTCCTCCAGCTCGACGATCTCCATCCGTTCGCCCTTGTCGTCTTTGCCGATGAATGTGAGGCCCGCGCCGGAGAGGCTCGTGATGTATTCCGGGTTGACTTCGTAGCGGTGGCGGTGGCGCTCATTCACCGCCGGGGCGTTGTTGTAGAGTTTGCGCAGGCGGGACCAGGAAGTCTGTTCTTGAAAGAGGGTGGGACGCAGGCCGAGGCGCATGTTCCCCCCCATGGTGGTCTTGTCGATTTCGGGCATGAAGATCACGACGGGGTCAGTGGTTTGAGCATCGAGTTCGACTGAATGCGCCGTCTTCAGACAGCAGACGTTGCGGGCGAATTCGATGACGGCGACTTGCATACCTAGGCAGATGCCGAGGTAGGGCTTTGGCTTGGTGCGGGCCCAGTTTGCCGCGGCGATCATGCCCTCTGTGCCGCGGTGGCCGAAGCCCCCGGGGACGAGGACGCCGTCGGCGGTGCAGAGTTGATGCCATGCCTTGTGGTATGTTTCTGGGTTGGTATCTAGGGTAGCCTTTTCGAGGTTGCTTGCCTCGACCCAGATGAGGTTGAGTTTGCGTTGGCAGGCCATGGCGCTGTGCTCGAGCGCCTTGATGACGGAGAGGTAGGAGTCGTGCAGGTTGGTGTACTTGCCGACTAGAGCGATGGTGACTTTCTCGGTCTCCAGGAAGCGTTCTTGTGAAGTGGTCAGCTTCTTCCAGTCGTTCCACAGCTGTTGGCCTCTTGTCACCAGCGAGGGGGCGATTGGGTATGCGTCGAGCCGGAAAAAGTCGCGCAGTTGACCTGGCAGTTCCTGTTGCTCCAACAGCAGCGGCACGTGGTAGGTCGACTCAACATCATGAACCGCCAGTACTTGGATGGGTTCGACCTGACAGAACATGGCGATCTTGTTGATGGTGGAGTCCTCGAGCGGTTGCTGGCATCGGCAAGCAATCTAGACAGTCGTCAGTGTCTCAAGTGCACGTGAGGGAGGTCACGGATGGTACCAAGTCTGGCGCCAGACCAACTGCACGCGCGTCCCGAATAGCTTGCTGTGTAGGCTTCGTCTTCTGCTCACCGCTGATAATGGGAACCAGAGATACGTGAATGTGCACGAAATTATCACGGCCAGCCCTTCTTCTGAGCTGCCGCATGGCCTCGATGAAGGGTGCGCTTTCAATGTCGCCCACTGTTCCACCAAGCTCGATTATGCAGACATCCGGCTCTTCCTTTGTATCATCCACCGGGATCCTAGAGACTCTCTCTATCCAGTCTTGGATTGCGTTTGTGATGTGGGGAACCACCTGCACAGTTTTTCCCAGATAGTCTCCTCGTCTCTCTCGTTCGATGACATGCTGGTACATTTTGCCCGTCGTGATACTGTTCTCGGAGGTCAAAGTTACGTTGAGGTAGCGCTCGTAGTTGCCCAGATCAAGGTCAACTTCACCACCATCATCGAGCACGAAACATTCCCCGTGCCTGGGACCGGTTAGACTTGGCTCCGTACGTATGTCTGAAGGCTTTCATACTCGGTTGGGGCCATGGTCCCAGCGTCCACATTGAGATACGGATCGATCTTAATGGCCGTGACCTTCAGCCCGATTGTCTTGAGCAGCAATCCAGTCGACGAGGCAATGATACCCTTTCCGCTGCAAATCACCATTAGCGCCGATGATTTGAAAACATCTACGCTAACGACAAATCCGTAGAGACTCACATGCCACTTATGACACCTCCAGACACTAGAACGTACTTCATCTTGAGGTTCTGAGTGAAGTAGGAAGTCGACAAGGGTAGAACGGCGGTCTGGCCAGACGAGGGTTGGGACTGTCACTTGGGACTGAGCTTGGGGCTCGATACGTAGACTTTGAAGTCTATCGCCCTCGGCAGTATAGCGCCAGCCCAGGAGATCCAGAAATGAAAAGGTAGCAGTCCGTCGCTGGCGACAGCCAGGCGGGAAGGAGGAGAAGTCGTCGAGGCCGCAGACTCGACGACCATAAAATTCTCCGGACCCACATCCACGTCAGTGCTTGGCGTGTTGGCTGGCGTGTTGACAGACGCGTTGAGGTTGAAAGTGGGATGGTCACGTGGCGTCCCCCGTTCGTCCCTGTAGCGCAGATTCGCCGACGCGTTCGTTCTTTGATGCCTTTCCACCACTTTCCCGTCACCGTTCGATGGACTCTCCCTCTACCAATAAAATGTAAAAACGCCCTCCCGCCTTCTCGGAGGGATAGTTAGCCTCAGGCACCCCCGCACGATGCCAAGGTCGATTATACACCATGCGGACAGGCATACTGACAGTCATCGGAACCCGATCATCTCGTATATAGTATGCAAACAACAGAACAGACGATCAACGCGGACCTCCCTCAGCCTAGCATGAGGAGCACATAGAGTTTACAATCCTAGATCCCAGATCCTAGATCCTACTCACGCTATGTACATCCATCCGCTTACTCCTCCCTCCTGATGCGCGCGTACGCCTCTCGAGCGATTCTCGTCGCCGGACCACCCCGCCTTCTCCCTCGCCCCGCGACGATGCTTGTTCGTGATGACGAGGGCTGCGGCGGCCATTCTGCTGCTTCGGCACGCCCGCCACGTTCTCCAAGTTCTCCTCCAGCGTATGGTGCCGGTAAAGAGGCGCGTCGGAAGGGTTCTCCACGGGCGGAGGGACCGCTATCTCCGAAAGGGCGGCGGCGTCACCCTCGCCATCGCCATCGCTGTTGCGCCTTGACTGCTGGTGCTGATGCTGGTGCTGGTGCTGGTGATGTTTCTCCGGCCGCCGTTTGTAGGGAAGATGAAACAACCGTGCGATCCAGCTGGTGTAATGCATCAATACGAATGAGCAGAGCACCTACACTGCCTTCTTCCGTTCGAGCTTTGATGTTATTCTGTATGGCTCTGTAGATAGATGATGGATCTTCTCGTCGTAGTGGTGGCTTTAGAGACGAGATCATGGAGGTCCCCGGACGGGAGATGTGGGCGCGAGAGAGGAGAAGACCATCGACTTTGAATGATGATTACCTCGTACAGTAGGCGAAATTGTCACCTGATGTTCGACGGGTCAACGGTCAACAGTCCACAGTCGAACCACGGCGTAACCGCAACGGCAACAGCAACAGAAAACCTTTTGTCGGTCTCGATCCCAGCCTACTTACTACTATTCACTTTCTCCACACCAGTCGGTCACATCGTATCACATTACCCCGGTCAATGAGTACGTACGATGCGGATGTTTTTACGCCGTGTTACGATATCGACCCCCGCCCTCGCCCCCACTCCCTATGTAGAACATGGCATACTCGTATGCGCATGTGATATCTTTAGGGGCATTCGGTATACATATACTCTATCTATCATATCACCCCGAACTGTGCTCCGTCCATTGCCGTGTTCGTTTAGGAAAGGGGGAGCGAGGGCTTCCGCTGGATTGCCCTGCCGCCCCGCACTGTGCCACGGCTCGTCCATGGAGGCTGTTGTCGTGATCTGCAAGCAGGACATTGTTCTGCCGGACGTGTTAACTTGCCCGTTGGAGACCGGTTCCGCTCTTTCTTGGATCCTATCTCTTTCACAGCGACGGTGGGGATGAGGGAGTTCTGTGGAAACGGCTTACAAGCATCCCAGATTGCACGACAGAGGAGAGACAAGGACGTCCCTTGGAGACGATTTCCCGACTGAAGAGCTCTGCATCATATTATGTCGTGGTTCCACTTGGTCTGAGGGTAAAGGTTGACACCGCGTCATTGACCATACACCCTGCTTCGAGCCTGTGCCCTTGTCAAAGACCGAACGGATATGTTTCACCCTCGGCAATCGGAGTCAGCGGCTGTTTGTGATCCAGCGGCGTGACGGCGTGGGTGGTGTTGAAGAAGAGATAGGCATCGAACTGCCTCGCCAGCTGGGAGCCGCTGTAGTGGCTCCACCGCTCAGTGTCCGGCCGGTAGATGACGCCGATGAACCGCTCGAGCCGGTTCTCCTCGAGCTGGCGGCGCGTCTTGTCGTCGCAGTGCCTCTTCCGCATGTCAACCAGAAAGCGGCTCAGACCGGTGTCGTGCGCGACCCTCTCCCAGCTGTCCTCGCGCGACGGGTTGACGTTCATGATTTGCATCTCGCCGCCCCATTCGCGCGCGGCAGCCACAGTGCCGTCGTGGGTGCCGCATCCGACGATCGCGACGTTCTGGAGATGCTGTCGGCACAGCTGGCCCAGGTTGATCTCGCCGTGCCGCATGCCCATGTCGGTGTGTCGGGCGTCGCCCAAATGGCTGTTATGCGCCCACACGACCACCTTGCGCTTCTTGAACTCCATCAGACGCTGCAGCGTGCCGAACATGTGCGTGTCTCGCAGATTCCAGGTGATTTCGTCGTCGCAGAACATCTTGCGATAGTACTCTTCGGCGTCGACGACCAACTCGGCATTCTGTTCGGCGCTGTGGAACCGTTGGCCGTCGTGGATCTTGGCCGAATACTCGAGGCGTTTCTTGAGCAGCTCGATCAACATGGCCACGACGTCGGACTCGCACGATTTGAACCCCGACGATCGCATCTGCAGCCCATATTGCTGTTCCTTGCCGACCCACCGCTGGAGACGCGTGTATCGGATCTTCGCTTCTTCGGCCATTCCGGGATCGATGTCGTTGAGGTAGTTGATGACCGCTTCCATCGAGGCCCCTAACGAATACAGGTCCAGTCCGTAGATGCCGGCTTTCTCGTCCTCCCCCGGGAGGAGCCCGTCGTTGTGCTCTCGCAACCACCGCACAAAGTTCTGCACTTCAACATTTCTCCACATCCAGGTCGGAAACCGCTTGAACGGGCTCTCCACGGGTCCCGACATGCCGGGGTATTTCGGCCAGTGGCGAACGTAGTGGTCAACGGCTTCGGCGTCCGGCCAGTCTGCTTCCAGCGCCACGACGGTGAATCCATGGTGTGATATGAGACGCTTCGTGATCTCCGCCCGGGCGTGGTAGAACTCGGAAGTGCCATGACTTGCGTCTCCGATCAACACGTACTGGTACTGGCCCAGCCAGTCAAAACACTCGGCAAAGGACGCGCTGTTGATGGGAGGCAACGGCTTTGCGGCCTTGCGCAGGAACTGGCTGAGCGTCGACATGGTCGATGGTTCTGTTCAACTTGATATACATAAAATATTACACAAGTAGGCTCCCCAGTGTTGGCCCCGGAGGAAATAATATCGTGTGAGGCGCGCAAGCGATGGACGTCATGCGACGGAGGAAATTCCCGAAACACAAAGTCATCATTGGCCATAGATCGAACGAGGAGCGTTGGACAAGTCGATCTCGTGGGTATTATCGAATGATCCTATCCCAGAAGTTGGGGATTCCTCCGTAGGGAGACGTGGCTCTCCAATCAGACATAGTAACTTGATGCCCTTCCTCAGCAAGGGGCCGATTGACACTCCGCGGGATATCTATCCAGCATCCGCACTGCGGCTCTGCGGGGCAAAACCCGCCGTCTACAAGACACAACAAGAGGAGGCGCGGAGGGCGAGAATCGAGCCACCTTGGTTGGGGGCTGAGTCCTGGGCTCGCTCGATCCGACGTGAATAGTAGTGTCGTGCCAACGATGATATCGGACTAAGTTCGCATTGAAATTCACACCAGGTTTCAGATCCAAGTCTCGCAAGGGGAGGAGTATCGCTACATAGCTTGCACGTACGAGCACAGGTGCTGCCCTGTCCGGTCCGTCCTGTCCTGGCCTATACTCTACTAAGGTGCTAGGGGACTCTTATTCCCGACCGCCTCGAGCCCCACTCCCTCCGTCCACACGTACCTACATACATACATCCCATGGCATGGAATGCACGCCACAACATGTGCTGGTGTACAATAGAAGAAAAGGATCTTCTCACGTCGCTTGCCTGGCTAGCTAGTTATAATCATCTTAATCATAATCATACGCCACTCATACGACAGTGCTACATAGGCCGTGCACGCTCATCTATTCATCTACTCACTCCCACTTCCACTCACCCATTCGCCATGGCCCCAAGGATCAGGTCCTTCTTCTTCCGCTGGGTCTCTTCGAACCGCCCCAGTTCTTTCTTGTGGTACTGGCGGAGCTCACCTAGCAAACCCTGGTGTTTCTCCCGCAGACAGGCCATGACGTCGCCCGTGGTTTTGGTTTTGGTCTTGTTGCAACCGCACGGCCGGCCGCTCAATCGACACCGAGACTCGGCGTCGGGGAATTTCAGCGTGACTCGTCGCAGGTTCGCGAGCGGCTTGGGCTGTTTGGCGAAGAAGGACGCGGCCGCGGACGCGTCGGCGGAGAGTTGTTGGCCCCCCTGGCGAGTCGAAGGGCGGAGGCGCATGAGGTCCCAGGCGTCCAGCTCGTCCTCTTCGATGATGCGCGCCGAGAGGTCGACTTTGCCCTTGTCCCGCTCCAAGGCCGTGATGTCGCATTGGTCCGGGTGGCTTTGGCAGCTGCAGCGCTCGTAGTTGGGCGTCGTCATCTCGTCCAGTTGGATGACGATCACGCTGAATGGCGGCGCGCTGCCGCCGATCGGGGACCCGACTTGGTTGCTCGTCGATTTCAAGAGCAGCACCAGCATCGGCTCCGACGGTCGCTGGTACACGTATCCGCGGCCCGTCCCATTGTCCGGCCCGGCAATCTTGCGCGACGTCGCGCTGGTGGCCCGTGAGGCCCTCGAAGGAGAGGAAAATACCGACAGCGACACCGAGGTCGTGGTTTGGATTGACGCCATGGAATCGACTCGATTGATGCCCTGAGGAGGAAGAGGAGGAGCGGCATGGTTTGAGAATGATTGCAAAAGGGCTGATCCCCGGACTGTCCCATTGGATGACGCAGCACTCCCGTTGTGCCAGTCCTGCCGTGGCCCTATGTTGAAGTGGTTCAGTCGGTTGATCAGTGGGTCAGCGTTCGGAGGCGTCGGCCGAGAATTGAAGTGACTGCCCCCGGGATAAGGGGAGGTCGGAGAGGATAGCGGTGAGGCTGTTGATGTCCTCCTGGAAGTGCGATCGGAATCGCTGTCAGATCCTGGGCCGGTGGTGGCTCGCCCCTCAAGTTCCTTCGCGATCCACAACTGAACATGGGCGGTATTCACTCGAAGAGTTTTGCCATCTGACATGATTAGCTTCAGCATCACGCTTGGCCTGTCGTGGGTTTTAGCACCGGACTCTGTGTCGGAGGCGTCTGCGAACAAACTCACTGTGAATAGTCTTGATAGACTTTATATCCGGTCAGAGCTCGTTGAAAGCGCAATAGCTCGTCTACCTGTTTGAAGGCCAGCTCTGCCATGACTGATTCTGTCCTCAAGATGACGCTGAGAGGTCCTTGGTCAAACGAGACGGCATACAAGGGGATCAGGCCGGCGTTGTCGAGGTTGAAGTCCACCGTTCGGCCTAGGCGGTCAGGGAGGTCAGTTGCAGAGAACGTACGACGGTCGAGAAAAGCGGCATACTGTCTCTCCTCTCCTCTTCACCGTCGTGGTCCACGGCGGAGATCACAGCACTCATTTTACCATCCACGCCGCGAAGAAGGCGGAAATGGTGGACGAGCGTCGGCCTGGGAGACTCCATTGTTCTGTCGACCGACGTGTCAGTAAGAAGAGTGCATCCGATATACAGTATTGCCACTCACACGTTGAGAAGCTCGTCCATCATGGCCGCGGGGAGCTGTACGATGCGAGGAAGAATGGGCTCTGGTGTCTTTGATGGCCAGATAGAGAAGTCGATGTTGTTCAGCGACCGGAGATCCGGGGGAAGCACCTGGTCGGGACTCCTGGGATTGAATCTCCAGCACTCCCGGGACAATTCCTGCAGGAAAGAGTCAGCGGGCGTCCACAGTCGCGGAAGGTTCCACCTACGCCCTTCAAGCCCTTGACATACGAAGGCCAATGAGACTCCTCATCTGCCGCATGGAGATCCGGATGTTGTTCAATCTGGGCCATGAGCCAAACGCATTTCAAGAGACTGATGTATTCCTTGGGCGGGGCGATTTGAGCTTCAAACGTCGCCTCTGGTAGGAAGTTGATGGTGGACTGCCTTAGGTGCATGAGGAATGCTTCGGTCAGGTCGGATAACGTTCGACTGGCCGCGCTTCGTTGATTACCGACGCCCTGTTCCGCGGCACTTTGGAATCCTGCCGCAATCGCGGCAGGACAGTCGAGCGTATTGGAGAGCTGTTGCTCCTGTTGTCGGACCGCTTGAGGGACATTTGAAGTTAAGAGGCCGTAGACCTGCTCCACTTGGCCATGGAGGGCGTCAAGCCGTGAGATGATTTGACTCAACAGGTCAATCTCCAGAGGCTTGATGATGATTAGGATCTTGGAGTTGTGGTGCAGGATTCGTTCCTGGAGAGCAGCAGCCTGGGGTTGGACCAGGATGTTCCATTCAATGTTGCGCAATGGGCCGACTCCCTGTCCATACTGGCGGTTTGACAGGAGCAGCCGTCGGCATTCGTAGATGGTGCGTTGATAGTCTCCGATGATCTCGTTCAAGGATGCGAAATTCCACTGTGGTGCGCCGTGAGCGCCGATGCCACTACGCAGCTGTCTGTAGGCGCTGTCTATCATGCGAATCAGGCCTTCGAGGCTCTCGGCGAGTCCTCGCACAGCCTGACCGAACCGCGCATATTGTGTCGCTGGAGCGCAGTCAGCGGCGAGCTGCGAGACCGACGCGCTGTGGCCTGGTCGTACTTACCAGCGTTCAAATCGTCCGCCCATCCGAAGTGGTAAAGTTCCCAAGCAGCCTTACTGACCTGAATGATGTCGCCCAACTGGAGGAAGCCTGCCATCCCCTCTGCAAGAGTCGGGGCCGCTCTCACGCAGAGCTCAGAGCCGGCGTCAACTGCTCGACTCGAGTAACTGAGGACGGATTCCACCAACTGCCCGGTACATGGCGAGGTTGACAATCTAGTTATCTTGTTTTGCAACGTGGAGAACGCGTGATAAGGCTCGTGTGGATCGACTGCGCCGGCGAGTTCGCTTGGGAGGGCGAGACGGAGGGCGGGAGGGGTTCGCTTGAAGGTTCGCTTCGGCGGCGTCGCTTGGTGTCACTTGGCGCGCTTAGTTTCTTCGAGGCGCACGGTGTTGACCCCACCGGTCCAAGGAATTGGGAGAGGGCGCAAGGGTGTCGGGCGGTGGCGGAGTCGCGACACAAGACAAGCACCACGCGGGCCATGCAGCGACAAGGCAACGCCCATGTCCTGTTTCTGCGGCTAACCGGCACCAGGGCCAGTCACAGCCTCCTGTCGCCGTTCTGGAGAAGGCTCGACTTAGTATGTCGACACCAGGCGCCTTTGCCAACCCGCCGGGCCCATTTCGAGTCAGCCTCACGACGTGACAGAGGGGACGCCGTCGGGGTGTCACCAAGCCTCAAATAATGGCCGCCTCCACCTCTCGCAGCCTTTCGAAAACGGCTGTCGCGTCCTTCCCTCCGAAGTCCCAGGCCTCAACTCAAGTCCATCACCATGGACGGCCCTCTACCGCGACGTCCGTCTCAACAGAGCGGCTGCACCGACAATGAGAGTCTCTTCTCTGAGAGCGAGGACCCGAACAGGATCGTGACGCGATCGCCCGAGAATCGCTTCAAGCTCGGCTATCTCGCAGTCATGGGTCTAGTGATCAACCGCATGATTGGTAAACTGGCCCCTCTCGACGCGTGATGAAGGCAGCGGACTGACGAGCTCGGGCAAGGCACCGGTATCTTCATGACGCCGGCCAGAGTCGTGCAAGGCACCGGAAGCACAGGGGCGACGTTGATGTTCTGGTTCGCCGGCGTGGTATATGCATTCTCCGGCGTGCATGTGTACATCGAATATGGCCTCAATGTCCCGCGGCGGACAATAGGGACCGCGGAACGGGGGGTGCCCAGGTCTGGCGGCGACCTGAACTACGTACGACACACATTCTCGTCTCTGTCCAGAAGATTTCCCAGGAACTGACACTTCGCAGTTGAAATATGTCTACCAAAAGCCGGCGTATCGGCCAGACACTCTCCTGTTCATCGCATCGCTGTTCGGCATCTCATTCATCATCCTGGGCAATATGGCGGGGAATGCCATCAGCTTCGGCATGCGGATCCTGGAGGCGTCCAATACCGAAGTCACGAATGGTGCCGTTCGAGGCATCGCCATTGCCGCATCCGTGGTCGCCTGCTTCATCCACACGTTCTCGCGGAAGGGGGGAATCCTGCTCAGCAGTCTCTTTGCCGTCATCAAGATCTGCATGATGCTCTTCATCATCGTGACGGCCATCTGCTACGGTAAGGGCACGTTCCCCGACCTCCCGAATAGCACCATCGACCGAGACGAGACCCTGTCGCAGAACCTCTCCCCGTCTCGCGCATTCAGCGAGTCATCGTCAAGTGCCAACGGATATGCTCAAGCTTTCCTCGCCATCATCTTTGCCTTTGGGGGTTTCGAACAGCCCAACTACGTGCTCGGCGAGATCAGTCGCCCTCATCGGACGTACCCAATCGCCATGGCCGCGTCCGTGTCGATAGTGGGCGTCCTCTACATGGCCGTCAACATCAGTTACGTGAGTATTGCGACCGCTGGCACTGTCATCCCAAGAAACATACTGACTTCTTCCCCCTAGATGGTGGTTGTCCCGAAGCAGCTGCAGATCGACGGCGCAAGCGTTGCCGAATCCTTCTTCAACCTGACCTACGGCGCACTCGCGCATGATGATAACACCGGTGCTCGGATCTTCAGCGCATTCCTGGCCATTTCCAGCTTGGGCAATATCATCGTCATGACGTACACCGCCGCGCGCGTCAAGCAGGAGATCGCAAAGGAAGGCCTCCTGCCGTGGCCCAAGTTCTTCGGCCAGAACAAGGACCTCTCATTCGGACGCCTGCTCCGGTGGGCGCAACGCACCCGGATGATCAACCGGCCGTTCGGGAGCATTCTGCGACTCCGCTGGCTCGCACCCGAGCTGCACTCGGAGCGGACGCCCGTGGGCGCCCTAGTGCTCCACCTGCTCACTTGCACCATCCTCTTGTTCGCGACCTACGGCGAGACGCCGCAAAACGCATACCTGCTCTTGACGGGAATCGCGGCCTACGTCGTGAACGCTTGCTTCGGGAGTCTCCTCGCCGCCGGCATTCTCTACCTCCGGTTCAGCAAGGCGCGAGACTGGCGCCACAAGGCGACCAACATCCACCCCTGGCTCAGCGTCGCCGCCGCCACCATCTACCTGGTCGGAAATCTCTTCCCTGTCATCACCTCGTGGGTCAAGCCCGAGAAGTCGCTCTCCTCCCTGTCGGTGGAGACCGATTCGAACAGCATCCTCTCCGCCGACCGTCTCCCCTGGTTCCTCGTGCCGACCGTCGGTTGGGCGGTCCTGGGCTTCGCCGCGCTGTGGTGGCTCGGCGCGGGCTTTGTGGTCCGCCGCATCGAACGCCACACCCACACGGAATTCACGATCGAAAAGGAATTCGACTTTGACGAGGACCCGCCCGGCAGTGGAGCGTACGTGCAGGTGCATGAGACCGTCTATCTGAGCTGGAAGGCCCGCGAGATTCTCAGAGACATGACCATGCACGGTGACGCGGGCGTCACGGGGATGATGACCGACCCGTTTGCTGGCTATTCCGGTATGGGCGGGGGAGGATTTGTAGGCGGTGGAGGCGGCGGCATGAACGGCATGAACGGCTTCAAGGGTATGAATGTGAATGCCAGTGCCAATGCCAACGACTATTATGGACGGTATCCCTGAGACTGAGACCGAGGCGTGAACGGAAGGTACATCGATGACAGCCTACGAGATGAGGGAGGTGGTCTCTTCATTTACAGACAGACAGACCGGCCATCCCTAATCGTTGATCACTTATGCCTGATGCTTGATATGCCGGCCATACCTGATGCTTGATGCTTATGCTTGATACTTATGCTTTGATGCCGATAGTCTATACCATACAGTGATATCAGACGAAGAATGTACGAGCCACGTAATTACCAACCAAAGTCGAGTACCCTTATCGCAGATCTCACGTCAATAAATGCATACTGTGGGTGATCGCGCCACGCTCTACGCACGACTCTCCACTATGAGTACCGAGTAGCGGGTACCGAGTACAGACAGGTAACATGATTCGGGCGAAAGGACACTGATGTTGTTGGCCTTTGGCGTCCATCCACTGCATGACGATCCGCTTCCCGGGGATCGGCTGGAGGAGGCAAGGAGGGCCTCACTGGAAGGAAGGAAGGAGAAATGTCCAAATATCAAGAGAGACGGTACACAGTACGAGGATGTGGATGAAACAAGGGCTTCAGCTCTTTGGCTCTCTGGCTCAGAGTAGAATGGGGGCCATTACAACGTGGGCTCGTATCCATCTAACTCGGCCTGCTTGCTCGGGCCTGCGTAAAAACTGTGCGCATTTTGACTGCGCTATTATCATTCCCCCCTGAGAAAGCCGAAAATTCATCCTGTCATTCCGTACACGTACACAGCGCTAACACCCTGAGATCTCCCGGTTGCGTGCTCATTGAGTCTGGCTCTCGATGAAGTCCAGCGCGTTCTCCTTCGTCTCCTGCCTTATGCTGCTGACGTTGTTGCCAAACCGCACGCCAAAGCACATGTCCGCAACCCTGAGCATTTCCGGTCGGAAAGTGGTACAGATGAACTGACCTCCCACCGGTCGTCCGTCTCCATCTTCAGGTTCATCGTCCACCCGGTTGGCGAGATGCAAGAGGTGATCAGCCACAGCTGTTCGGTACTGCGCGTCGAGGTTGGCGTCAATCTCATCAAAGATGTAGAATGGTGCCGGGTCCGTGGCCTGGATGGCGAAGATGAGGGCAAGACTGCAAAGACCTGGAGTTGTATTAGCGGACATCACAAAGTCTCAACGATGAATCGACAGAACTGACTCTTTTGTCCACCACTGAGCTGTTGGATTCGCTGCTGATCATCATGCTGGCTGTTGAAGCTGACACTGATCCCAACCCCTGTGTAATTTTCGACGCCGCGCTTGTTCACCGGTTCGGCATCCGACTCTTCGTCGTCTTCTCGTGCATGCCCCTTGTCGGTCTTCCTCTGGATGACCAAGCGCCCTCGACCCGCTGGCACCAGTTTCTGGAAGACCTCTGCAAACGCTTTGCTGACTTGCTTGAAGGTCCGCTCAATGGCTTCATCCTTCCGCTGGTCGAGCACCTTGATCAGATTGTCGATCGACTGCTTCGCCGCCTCGAGTTCCGTTCTTCGGCTTTCCAGTTCTTCGCGCTGCTTCATGGATTTGCGGTAGTGTTCAAAGGCATGCTTGTTGACCTGGCTGTACTTCTTCAGCGACTCTTTCGCCTTCTGCAGCTTCTTCACGATCGCTTCCGAATTGGTCGTCTGGTACTTCTTTCGCAAATCCTCGGTGATGGCGCCCAATTCTCTGATGTTCTCGGCACACTCCTGCTTCGATGCAAGAAGAGCAGCCTTCTTCTGGACCGACTTTTCCAGACGCCGCTGGTGACGCTCAATGGTCCGGGTGAGGTCCTCCTGTTGTCGTCTTGTCTCGGCTGCTTGGCCCTCAAGCTGCGCAATCTGGGCCGCCGACGTCTCCAGCTGATCTTCAAGTTCGTCCAGGTCTTCTTGAACCGAATTCAGCTCTTTGGTCAGACGGACCAGTTCCGCCCTCTTGGAGCGCAGGCTGCCAGATTCCTCACCATCTGCATCTAGATCGTCGCCTTCGAGAGCTGCAAGCCGCGGTTTCAGGCTCGAATTGAGTCGAACCTCCAAATCCGCCTTCCTGGTCTCGATTTCTGCTCGCGACGCGGACACATCGTTGTACTCGCGCCTCAGCTGCTGAATGTCTGTGGTAAGCCTCTCAAGCTGCTGCTCTTCGGTTGTCGACAGTGCTTTCTTAAAGTCTGTGTTCAGCTCAGCTTGATCAGCATTCTGCTTGTCGGTCACAATCTTGACCTGGGCGGCAATGGCTGCTTCCTGCTTCCGTTTGGCCTCAAGGTCCTCTCTCTTCCGCTGTAGCATTTCCGTCTTGTTGCGGATCTCTTGCCGCAGCAGTCTCTGATTCGACTGTGATTTGTTCTTTTGTTGCTCGAGCACTTGAGCTTCGCCCATAGCCATTGTGATGGTCTGGTCGATCTTCTCTACTTTCCGCTTATTCTCGTTGCTCTCCCTCCTAACTGCCTCGAATTTCTCGCGAGCAGCCAGGACCGCTTTCGTTGCCTTAAGCCTTGATGACCGGACGTCGTGATAGCCACCAGTCAGGGCTCCCTTCTTGTCGGATCTATCACCTTCGGGTGTCACGGCTGTCAGACCATGCGTCCTGGCGTATTGGGCCGCAATGCTGAGGTTCTGAGCGATGATGGCCTTGCCGAAGACCTGTTGGACGGCCCTTTCGTACATCTTGTCGTAATTGATGAGCGACATAAGTGGTCTCGCATCTTGTGCATTGGGGATATTTGCTGTCTTCGGCTTCAGTCGGTTGAGCGGCATGAAAGTGATACGACCGGCTCGCTCCGAGTTCAGGATCCCCATCACTTTCGTAGCCGTGTCATCATTGTCAACGACGTAGTGGAAGAGGGAGTTGCCGGCCGTAACCTCTACAGCTGTGTGATACTGAGGGACGTCGATCAGCTCGGCCAGCGTACCGTAGCACCCATCAAGCTTGTATTGTTCCTTGATTCGCCGTACGGCATCCAGGCCACGACTGGTATTGCCGTCCATCATATGTGACAGATTTCGCTCGGCTTTTCGTAGATCATCCTGGGCGCTGGCATATTCTGAATCGAGTTGGGCTTCTCTGCGCCACAGCATCTTTCGCTCGTCCATGAGCGCTTCTTTCTTCTCGTGGGCTGCTTGAATTTCTTGGTCGATGGAATCGTCATGACTGCCGATGCGCTGTTGAAGACTTTCGATCTCCTTCTCAAGAGCGGCGATCGCCTTCTGATCTTCGGCGATGCCCTCGGCGGTCTGCATGCGGGTGGCCTTGAAACGAGATAATGACTCGAAGGTATCATTGATTTGTGCTTGCAGCCAGGCGTCCCGAGCCGTCTTCGTCTTGAACCGCGCGCTTCTTCCTTGCTTGTCATATAGCCGCTGCTGCGTCGCGATAGCTTCCTCTAGGCGTGTTTTCACTGCTTGCTCTTTTGTGCGCTCGACGTTAAACTGTGGTATGATGGTACGGAGCTCGTCCTCAATCTCCTCTATCTGAGTTCGTACTTGCTGTAGTTCTTTGTCACGGGTCTCCTTGGTTCGCTGCGCGGCGGCTTGTCCATGGACGAGATTCTTCTCCTCCAGTTCGACTTGAGCTCTTGCCTTGGCCTTTTCGCGCTTTTCTTCCTCGAGTTGGCGTTTTTGAAGGCGCGCCGTCTGAACCTGCTGGTTGAGTTGTTGGATTTGGCGGGTGATGTTGGCCAACTCGTCTTCTCCTCGGGCGAGACGGTCGCGATTCTCGTCGGCGTCGTCTATGCCCCCGACGCGCTTTTCGTCTAGTTCCGCCAGGGCTTTGTTAATTTCATCCTGCTCTCGATGGAAGAGCGTGTATTCCAGGGCGCGCTTTTGGCGGTCAGCGTCTTGGAACTCTCGCAGCTCCTTCTGCTCATCTTCGAGTTCCTCTAGACGTTCATTGATCTGGTCGAAGGTCTGGTCAATGGCGGCCATTTTGTTGTTAGTGTCCACCATGATCTTTTGGGACTCTTCCTTCTTTGCGACAAACTGTTGCGTGCCAGCGACGCTCTTCAGGACGTCCAGGCGCTCCGAATCCTTCATATTGGTCAACCTTGTGATGCGACCCTGGGGCACGATGTAGTAGGGGTTTGCGCGCGAAAAGCCTGCATTTTCCAGCAGCTGCATCACATCTTGTTTGGTCGCGTTCTTGCGGTCTAGGGAGTATTCGTCTTTCTTGAGGCCAATGGTGCGGCGCAGGATCAACTCGTCGTTGCCCGTTGGAAAACGGCCATCTGAGTTGTCGAAAACGATCTCGACGTAGGCCGACATGACGGCGGAGCCGGAGCCTTCGTGGATGAGGGCCTGGCGCTCTTCACGACCCATCTGGGAGTAGGCATCGCTGAGAACGAAGCGAATCGCGGCGAAAAAATTGCTCTTGCCTGAGCCATTGCGCCCAACGATGACATTGAGTTTGGGCGAGAACGGATTGACAACGGTCTGATTCTTGTAACTGTGTTCCAGGTCAGACCTGCACTCATTCGTTGCACCGCGCCGAGACGCACCTTTTGAAGCCTTGGATCGTAATCTGTTTGATATGCATCTTGACCCAGCCGGGGCTTGAGACACATTGAACCAGTGTTGATGAAAGTGGAGCGAAAGTGAGAGATCAGAGCAATCGGCCGCAGGACGCGAAGCCCATCAACGCGCAGCGCGATGGCGGCACACGGTCACACGGTGCAAACCAGGATTATGTAAGCTACCCCATCACGCGCACGTGCGCACTATGCCGGTTACGGTAAATGCGCCCTCAGCGTCGGAAACTGAAACTGCTTTGATCTCAATCTGAGGCTTTTACAATCACTCGATGCTCAGAGGAGACGCGCTTGCATACGCTATCACGTCCCGGAAACTGTGGATCTACGTGCGTTTGCGTCGTTGCAAGGGCGCCTGATTCCTGATTCAGAATCAATCTTCCATTGCTACTTTACATCCACAATGCCGCCCAATTTGCTCTGCTTCTTTGGCCTCACTGCCGGCGAAGGTCACATTCATATTGGCTAATAAACGAGTCACGTGACAGTCTCCGCCCTCTGGTGGTCTCTGTGGCCGCTATGATGCAGATACAAGATCCGCTCTGAATGTCACTAAGATGAAAATGTACAGACATCCGATAGGGAGCTGGGTCCTCATATTATCTTCTCTCTCCCATCAGGATGCCGTCCTGGCGCATCTGTGACTAATTTGAGCGGGCAGCTGACAATAAGTCGCGCCTTTCATCTTTGCTTCCCAGGCAATCAGGCCCCCTTGACCCAGGTGCTTTGGTGGACCCAAGGGATTTTCCTGAAACATTGCGATGTTCTGGATTCAGGCCGCTATGGATGGAGACGAGGCAACTTCTATATAACTCGGAGTCAGCAGTGAGTTCTCGCAGACAGCCTCGCAAACCAGCTCACCTTCTAAACGATTCAGAGAGAAGCAGACTTTCCAGAGATCCGGCAATGGGGTCCACTCCCAAGTTCAAGATCCCCGAGGAATTCCAGGACCAGCTCCTCCACGTCCAAACAATCGACACACGTACCGATGAAGAGATCCTGGCTTCTCTGGAGCAGTACGCGCCCATCACGTCCGAAAAGAACATCTGGGCCTTCTGGGACAAGGGCATCCGAAATATGCCGGCCTGGTGCCGACGCAACGTCGTCGACTGGGTCAGGATATGTGGACCGACATGGACTGTTCGTATCCTCGACGCTGTCCCAGGCTCGCCCACAAACGCACTCAAGTACATCCCTGCCGACCTCCTTCCCGAAGCATTCGTCAAGGGAACCATGACCGGAGTATACACCGGACCCCACAGCTCGGACTTCCTACGTGGAGCATGTCTGTACTCGCACGGCGGCGTCTACATGGATACTGGAAACATCCTGATCCGCGACCTCGACCGCGTGTGTTGGAATGAGCTTGCCGACCCAAGCTCCCCCTATGAGGTATGCGTACCTATCATGTATGCGACCGTCATGGCCAATCACTTCGTCGCAAGTCGCAAAGGTGACCCGTTCATCAAGTGCTGGTGAGTAGGGCACGGCTCAATCCAAGACAGTTGTCCAACGCACTGACAATGACTCGCAGGCACGACCTCTTCATCCACCTGTGGAAAGACCGCCAGAACCACGAAGGGCTCCTTCACCACCCGTTGCTCGCCTTCGCCTTGACTCTTACCTTTGAAGCGTCTCAACAAGCAAACTTCAAATGGGACTTCAAGGTCGAACCCCAGACCGTGATGGAATACATCAGCCAGGTCCTCTCATGGCAGCGGCTCTGCATGCTCGAAGACGCGCGAGACGGCTTCAACGCGACGGAATACTGGTTGAACAAAGTCCTCGTCTACGACTCCCTGCAGGAAAACTGGGCCGCGGAAGCGACCGTCGGATTCGGCGGGCCGGTGCTCTTCAACGCGCTGGCCACCAGGCTCGATGCGCCGGAGGACTCGGAGGAATACAAGACAGCGTACAAGCTCGTGTGGAGACTGTTGACTGGGTCGACGCTGCAGAAGATCACGCATGGTAAAAACCTGACGCAAACGCCCGCCGCTGGGGTGCTCTGGGAGGAGCCCGGAAATGAAGACAAGGACCACGAGCCAGGGACTTTCGCCGAGCTATTCAGGTACGGGACGGTGCACTTCCGGCAGACCAGAGAGAGTATCCGTTACGTGAAGGCCGAGAAGCCTGCGACAACGCTCAAGAAGGGGTTGCTGGAGCCTTAGAGACCAAAGAAGGACCACGAACAGGGCATACTTGCGAGTTGGCAATCGAAGAGCACTGCTTACCGAAATCCTTCGCATGTAAGTCACTGTGTGTTTACGCCTTGAATGCACAATGAAACCACCTACGAGTAGGCACCAGCGTTCTAGGCCAGCCAAGCTAAGGCAACGAACCACATACTATTTGCGGCGCCGACATCGGCTTCGTCCTCGCCCCTGCACACCCGGACCGACCACGGGCCCAAAGCTCTCGGAATTACGGATTGCAACAAGAAGAGTTTGGCCTTCCCCACTTGAATGAGTCTTGCTGTGTACTATGTACCTCATACAAAAGCGACATTTTTTATCAGATAAGATCTCCATCGCCCCCTTTTCCCTTAGCATTTTGCCTCCCGCCTCGTTGCTGCCCACCCCCCTTCTTTGTGCAGAATGTTTCCAAAATTCCTCCTCACCCTCCGCCTCCTCGGGTTCACCTTCTCGCTCATCACGCAGGGACTGTCTGATGTCCTTTCGGCGAAGCTCCACCGCCTCACATACCGCGGCGCGGGCCCCAACCCCAAGAACATCGTCATAATAGGCGGGTCCTTCGCTGGCTATTTCCTGGCCAAGCGGCTCGCCGAGACTCTCCCCAGTGGGTATCGCGTCGTCTTGATCGAGAGGCACACACACTTCCAGTTCACGTGGAATTTCCCCCGCAGCACGGTCGTGCCGGGCCAGGAGGGGAAGGCCTTCGTCCCGTACCCGGACAAGCCCAGGGACACGGCGGAGGGGTCATTCGAGCTGAAGCGCGGCGTCGTCACCACCATCGACGACAAAAAGGTCGTGTTGGCGACCGGCGAAGTGGTCGAGTATGCGTACCTGGCCCTCGCGACGGGGAGTCGGCAGCGCTATCCCGCCGCTCTGCAGGCAGACGACAAGGCTGCGGGCGTGAGCTTCTTCGCCTCCCTCCAGGACGGGATCCAGCACGCGCACAGGATCGTCGTGGTCGGCGGGGGTGCCGCGGGCGTCGAAGTAGCCGGCGACATTCGCAGCAAGTATCCCCTCAAGGACGTCACGTTGGTGCACTCTCGCGCGAGGCTGCTGAACAGTTTCGCACCGGGTCTTGATGCCATCGCCAGGCCTGCGCTAGAAGAGGACCTGGGCGTGAAGTTGCATCTCGGCGAGCGCGTCGTCGGCGGCTTTGACCTCGAAGGACCCGGCGAGGTCGTCCTGAGTAGCGGGACGGTGTTGCAGTGCGACTTGTTGGTAGGTTTGGTCATTAGTCACAGTCACTGGAGGGGAGGACATCGCAGGGCGCCCCACGGTCCGAAATCATCTTCGCTGACGGATCTTCCAATGATTAGATCAAATGCACAGGCCAAACGCCCAACTCGGAGCTCCTCGCCTCCTTCTCACCATCCAGCATCGCTCCCTCCGGCGCCATCATGGTCGAGCCGACCCTCCAGATCAAGACGGACAACGCACCCTCACCGACCATCTACGCCCTAGGCGACGTGATCGACCGGCCGGGTCCGAAGATGGGCCGCGCCGCCTCGATGCAGGGTTTCCTCGTCGCGGAAAACATTGTGCGCGCCATCCACGGGAAAAAGCCGAGAGCGTATCGACCCACGGTGATCGATTCGTCCATCGAATTGACCTTGGGGCTGGTAAGTCTGATTCCAATACCGATACCGAGGCGAGTTCTAGTTTCGAGTTTTGAAACCTGATTTTCGAATCCCGAATCTTCTTCTCGCTTCTCGCTTCCGCTACTTCTGTTCTTCCTTCTCCTCTCCGTGAAAGATTGACCAAGCTGACATGTATACGCGGTATCTTTTTCGGGAGGTACACAGACCAAGAACGTAACCTACATCAGCGACGGCACGACCGACGTGTCGTTTGCGAAGAAGATGACCGACGAATCCATGCACGCGGCGCAGGCGTGGAAGTCGATGGATGCGAAACCGTTCGAGGAGCCGAATCATCATCGCGCGGTGGACAAGGTCGGGCCTTGAAAAGGGGTCCCAAGACACAGGTAGGTAGGTAGGTAGGTAGGTAGGTAGGTAGGTAGGTAGGTAGGTAGGTTAGAGCTGATCTGTCGTGCGCGGATTAGTGGGGATGGATGGATGATATTCGGTATGAGTATACATGCGACCCGACGCGGGACGGCGACACTCACGCAGGGGTCAGGAAAACCAGGACAGAACAGACCGCGACGGTGTTTAACCATACCTACCTACCTCGTACTATTCAAGGCTTAGTAACAATAATAATGCATGATACACATAGGGCACATATGGCAAACCAGATTGTCTCTGTCCGTTAGCTTCCCGAAACATTGACGCTGTCTATTCTCACGTTGCTGCCTCGGGCGTGCTCAACACTGCCGGTCTCAGACTGACCCGATACTTGACTAGCTCAGGATCTTCATACTCTGCCATCCACATGGGGTCCATGGTGATTTCCCATTGCTTCATCCGACTGACCAGCTGGGCCTGCGGGTCTTGCAGCGCTTTATACTGTAAGAGGTGTCAGCAGAACGACTCCTGAGACCGAGCGATGTGAAGTATTTCGCTAAGGGATAGAAAAGGCGACAGGCGAAGTGCAAAAGCAAGGAACAGGCGCCACAAGAGGCAAAGTACTCACCATCCTCGCGTCGGCTTCCTTCTTCTCCGGCGTCGCCATCGCGAGCCATTGCTCCATCTTGTGTTCTCTGGCCACATCGTCAGTCACCCATATGCCCAGCGGGTCGTCGCTGTAGCCGCCCAGCTGAGCCATGCGTTTATTCTCAATCGAGAATTCATTCGTGAACGTGAGCCATTTCTCGCGGCGGCGCTGGGCCCACGTGTCGAGCAGAGACTCAGGGGCCCTGCCGTTGACGACGGCGCCGAGGGCGCGGCCGAGGGGCCCCGCGTCGAGGAGACCTGTCGTCAGGCCGAGTCCGCCGATGGGGTTGTTGCTCTGCCATTCCGTCAGTCCAATTCATCGAGCTACGGTTGGCGTTTACATAAGGGGAGGAAAGGACTCACATGTGCAGCGTCCCCGGCTAGTAGGATCCTTCCGAGCCTGAATGTCTGGGCACATCTCTGATGCGGCTTGTATTTGTTCAGCTGCACTAGCTCGTATTCAACGGGCCACACGGGGAAGATGTGTTTGTAATGCTCGTCCAACTCTGCTCGGATTTCCTCGTTCGTCAAGCCAGCCCTGACTCCAAAGGCCACGCGCCAAAGACCCGTATCGTCAAGGATGGTCACGACCGCCCAGTGGACCGGATCCATAACAATGTTCGCGGTGTTGAAGCCATGTTTGAAGAAGTCGAAGCGTATGTTCGTGGCGACGAAGTCTTCTTTCGGCCACGAGAAGCCCTCGAACGGAATGTTGGAGAATTTCCGCACCGACGAGCCGGCGCCGTCGCAGCCCACGAGCCAGTCGCAGGTGTATTGGGTTTCTTCACCCGTGGTCGGATTCACAACGCCCAAGGAGACGGTATTCTGTTTCTCATCTTGCGAGACCTCAACGACCTTCTGGTTGAAGCGGACTTCCGAGTTGTATTTTGTCGTAAGGTGCCGGAGGAGGATATCCGCCAGTCTGGGTTGCGGACAGTTGATGCCAGAAGGGAATAAGCTGCCCCCTTCCTTCTTCTCCACGTAGGCGACTTTCTTGCCTTTGATCCAGAATGACACGACATCATTGATTACGGATTCCTTCCGGACGTCCTCCAAGGTCCCCGTCTCGAGCAGTTCGGCTTGCGCACATGGCTGGTATGAAGCCGCGCGAGGAGACTGGTCTACTTGATGATTTCTCTCGAGTACAAGGACCCGCACACCCAGCCGCGCGAGATTTGTCGCCGCGGTCAGTCCGACAGGGCCGGCACCAACAATGATGACACGGTGGTGTTCGGATTTTGCAGGGCTTATCGAGCCCATCTTTTGTATATGCACAGATTTGATAGGCGAGACCAGAGACTCGAGGTGAGCCGGGTACATTGCGTGAACCCACCATATGTGTATTCACCCACACAGCCGTCGTGCCATCGCAGCCGTCCTTCTCCAAGACCCCACAAACTCTTTCCCCACACATTCAGCCGTGGTCGTCGATTGACGAGGCCGGTTCTGGGGCATTGCCGACCAGATGATGCGAAACGGCAAATGCACTTACTCCACCTTGGTACACAGTGATGGTGGCAGGCTCTGTGAACATGTGGGGGACGGCCAAACATCCATATGAAAATGCCGTTTCGCGACTTCACCTTAAACCTTGTGTCAGCGGCATCGAACAGTGTTGATTCCAAACCTGTCCAGTCAATAAGCAGACATCAGCATCGGCTGTCAAACAGCGCTGACGCCCAGACTTGATCATTGATCAGACATGAGACTTGAGACATCACACTTCAGCCTTTAGACTTGAACCCCCGATTTAAAACATCCGACCTCAGGCCTCGGACTGAAACGCAGACCCAGGCATCAAACTCCAACATCATGGGCGAAGCAAACCCAGACCCAATGGTCGAGAGATTTCTCGGGGATCAACATGACTGTCAACCTGCGACCGATCCGAGAACAAACAAGGAATTAGCGGCAGCCTTCAAGGACAAGAATGTCGTGATCGCCGGTGCCGGGCGAGGAATCGGAAGAGCCACGGCCGAATTCTTCGCTCACACGAACGCCAAATCACTCAGTCTAGTGGCCCTGGAACTGAACGAGGTCGACGAAACAGCCAGTCTATGCAAGAAAATCAATCCGAATCTGCTGACCAAGACCGCGGCATTCGATGTCAAGGACTATGCCAAGGTGGAACAATTCATCAACGAGGCGGACAAAGAATTCGGCAAGATCGACGTGGTGTTCGCCAACGCAGGCCGACCGCCGCAGTGGCTCGCAACCTGGGAGTCCGACCCCGGCGTCTGGTGGGATACTCTGGCGGTGTCGATGCAAGGAGGGTTCAACTTCGCGCGGGCCGCGCTTCCGATCATGCGCAGGGAGAACGGTGGGAGCATCGTGTTCACCTCCAGCGCCGGTGCGCATGTGAGCAACGGCATGGGCAGCTATGCGCTGGGCAAGCTGGGCCTAGTGCGGCTGGCTGAGATCTTGCACCACGAGAACAAGGACGCGAATATCAGGACCTTTGCCATCCATCCGGGCGCCATACCGACCCGATTCTTCCACGACTTCAAAGACGCGGCGGAGGGAAACATCAAGGAAAACAGCTACGTCTCCAAATCACTCCCTGGCGAGGAGAAGTCGGCGTCCACGGCGGTCGGGTTCTTCAAGGACGTTACGTGGGACACACCGCAGATGCCGGCCGGGTACGTGGTATTGCTCTCGAGTGGGAAGCTGGACTTCCTCTCCGGCAGGTATGTTGATTGTTCGAGAAAGGTGGAATCGTACGAAGCGGAGGAGCAGAAAATCGTCAAGAACGATCTCCACCGCGTCAAGCTGGTGGTTGACCCGGACACCAAGTGGTTCATTCCTCCTGCGAAGGAAGAGCAGCAATTCTACGGAGGGCGGAGACCGTGAGTCGCTAGAGGGAAGCCATGGCCAGCTGTCCAGAGCACAGGACGAGTTCATGGGTGATCGAGATGTGAACGTTGAACAGCGGCGGGAAAACGAGTTTCGGGGCAGCGTCGAGATGGAAGTTGTGGTTCACCGTAGCTTACCTAAGCACCCGAAATGACGTTCAAATGACTCAAATCAAAACCCACTCGCTAGTTTTCGTGGCGACAGCGAACAAAATCAAATAAATTCCTCGAATAGCCCACGCACTCGTCCTGCCTATGCGACAGTCCCTGTAGTCGTTCCGACAGTGCAGCAACACCAAAATCACAGACAACATTATAGTATGTCGACTGCACCACCCAGAGGGATCGCGGACGGCCTGGCTCCATCGCACACATACGTCCCCAATCAAGGCTATGTGCACGACGACGTAGCGCCACCTCGACGGAGAATCACCCTCGGGCAATTCATTCAAGACGATGAAGGTGTTGACGACGACGATGATGGCGACGTAGACCACGACGGCGGCAAAGATCCAGAAGACAGCCACCATCAAGATATACCCCGTGAGGACCTCCTCGACCCGGAAGACCTCGCGGCGTCTAACCCCGCTGATCTCACCAAATCGTACAACCGCCTCCGTCGTCTCGAGGATGCCACTTCAAACCCCAGCGTCCCAGCATGGCAGTATCCCAAGGCAAACCCGCAGCAGAGGTCATTGAAACAGGACCAGCTCGACCTCCGGCACGATGTCAAAAACATGAGACTCACCGAAGACGATCTCATGTCCGGGGGAGGAGGGGGAGGAGGGGGGGGAGGAGGACAGGGCGGCCGCCGCGATCGCGACAAGAGCGAGCGCGCCACGGCGGAGCAAGTGCTCGACCCGAAAACGCGGCTGATTCTCTTCCAAATGATCCAGAAGGGCATCGTGTCGGAGATCCACGGGACGATATCGACGGGCAAGGAAGCGAACGTCTACCACGCGGTCTCGATCCCCGAGGACGCCGCGCAGGAAGACACCCACGTCGCCATCAAGGTATACAAGACCTCGATCTTGGTCTTCAAGGACCGCGAGAAGTACGTGACGGGGGAGTTCCGCTTCCGCAAGGGCTTCCGCAGCGGCGACAACAGAGCGATGGTGAAGCTGTGGGCGGAGAAAGAAATGCGCAACCTGAAACGGATCCACGCCGCGGGCATCCCCTGTCCCGAACCGCTGTACCTGAGGAGGCACGTCCTGGGGATGAGTTTCATCGGGAACGGCAAGAAGAGCAAAGCCGCCCCGCGGCTCAAGGACGTCGAGTTCGAAGACGACGCGGCCGGGGTCGCGGACGCCAAGTGGCGAGCCGTCTACGTCGATGTCTTGGCCTACATGAGGATCATGCTGCAGGTGTGTAAGCTCGTGCACGCGGACCTGAGCGAGTACAACATGCTGTACTTCGACAACACGACTTACATCATCGACGTGAGCCAGAGCGTCGAGGGCGACCACCCGCGCAGCTTGGATTTTCTGCGCATGGACATCAAGAACGTGAACGACTTTTTCCGCCGCAAGGGCGTGAACACTCTCTCGGATCGGAGGACGTACGACTTCATCACGCGCACGGCGCCCGAGCCCGGCAGCCTCGCAATGGACTTTTTGCGCAGAGAAATCGACACTTCGATGGCGGAACGGACCGACGACGACCAGCAGGAAGACGAAGTCGACAACGAGGTCTTCCGCAAGCAATACATCCCGCAAACGCTGGATGAAGTCTACGACGCGGAGCGCGACGCCACGACACTGCACCGACAGGGCCGAGACGCCCTCGTGTACAAGGACCTACTTGCACCATTGAAAGGAGAAAAAGCCGCCGTCTCTCCACAACAAGACCAGGACCTCGCAGCCAAGCAGCAAGATGGTGACGACGACGACGACGAGGGAGGTGCTCGCGTCGAGCCCGCAGTGGACGGCGACAACAACTCCGACGACTCCGGCTCCGACGCTTCGGGACGTTCTGACGCAGGCTCCGCGGACGAGAACGATTCCGAAGGCTCAGCTTCAGCCTCGTCGCCAGGTCGGCCTCGCGGGAAGAGATTCCTAGACAAGGACGAGAAAAAGGCACACAAGGAGAAAGTCAAGGCGGAGAAACGCGAGAAGAGGGCGACCAAGATGCCCAAGGCCGAGAAGAAGAGACTGGTCAAGGAATCGGCGCGGCGGAAGCGGTGATACAGTACGAAAGTACGAGGTACTGTGGCATGCACCCGTGGCTACATAATTGATAATGTACCGCGGCACGCACCAATAGCCATGTATGTACGTCGTGGTCAATGCATCGCTACGGCACGATAAATACGAGAAAGACGTGTAATCACAGCGTCTATCCGTCCCTGCAAGTCGATCGATTGAAGTTTTATCTTTCCTGCTTTCGATAGGTGCCTAGGTGGTAAGCCCTCCTCGCCCTCCCTGCGTACGGTATGAGGGTACATATCTAGGTATCCAGCAAATGAGCCCTCCTCGCCCTCCCTGCGTAAGGTACGGTACCTATACCTCGTGGTATAGCAAATGAGCCCTCCGCAAACATAGGTACTCTGCACAGTCCCTGATAAAGGGTCTGAACTACAATACGATGGATAGATAGCTACGCCTGATCAAGTACAGTACACTTATGCTATTCGAGGAAGAGAGGTCGTTGTCTCCCGCGCAGGATACGCGGTACGCGGATAAACTGATCCGAACGATCTTTTTGTCCCTGACATCACCGACGCCAAATCCGGGGGGCCATGAAGCAAGCAATCAATCATTGGCACCTGCTGAACTTCGAGACTCCAAGATTTCGTAGTCCCGTAAAGTAAGTATTAGACTTCTAAACCATTCCCGTCAAATACAGATGAGACAGATTTAGATCCCAAACTGTTGACAGTGCTTCGCCTCGACCTCCGAAATAGATCTAAACGTATTATTCCAGCAGAAATCCTCCGCCAACCATGCATCCAACGTCTTCGAGACTGCAAAATATGGTCTCGCCTCACGGGGCTCGTGGTCCACTGTAAGTCCTCCGCAACCCGCTCTCCCAAATATCTCTGTTAGGCAATCTCTGCTAATGCTAAGTCAAATATCCCAGACGATCGCAGTGGCGAGTCCTGGCCGCAATAACGGGGGCCGGGACCGTGCTTTACTTCCTCCGCTATGGCCCTATTTTCAGAGCGGAGAGGGAAGACGAAAAGAGGGTGACAGTGCGGCAGGAGTAGACTCGGTGGTGATGAAATGTGACTGAGCGGGACGGCGACTGTGTATGTCCTCTCCTCCACCTTAACAGGCGCTTGGCAAAAACATTTGCCTCTGGTTCTTGTAGATTGGCGCCAGGGTCTGAACTGAATACGAGTTCAATGACCGGTGAAGTGGTCCTAGTCAACGCAAATCAGATCCACTTCAACCGAAGGAGATAACGAGGGAAGATGATCGCGATTGTCGGCGGAATATCAGTGCTCTCTTTGTATATCATTATCCGGTCAGCTCAGTGGCAGAGGTTGAGAAGCGCGCATGCAACTCGACCATCGTACCAGAGCGACCTCGTGTGTAAAACTCATATCAAGTGTGTGTGAGGTATCTTCATTTCGCCCAGGCGTCGCTGAACTAAGACTCGGGGAGGAAAGAGATGGAAAGGACTCACTCTGACGACCGGTAAGAAAGTCGGATTAATATAAATAGCTGGTATAGTCCTCGAAGCCCGCCATCAAGCGTCACCTTCCTGCTCGTGCACTGTTGTCATTCTTTAATCTCCGGAGTGCCTCTTCCACAGTCCGCCGTGGCAGTTCAGGCACACTGGCGGCATCTTCCTCGTCTGCTCGGGTGATAGCATATCTCGGAGGTAACGTGTTCGCACCACTCCAGATGTCACTTGGTAAGTACTCGCCGTGGTCGGTCTTGAACTCCAACCTCAACTGTCTGTCGGACTCGTACATCTGCTCCAGCTGAGCATGTGCTTCGGCGACAATTCTTTCCATTTGCTTCTTGACTGTCCTTCTCCTGGCGACCTCGACAATGAGACCATCGTAGGCATGTAAGAAGTGTGCGTAATATTCGCACAGCTCTTCCATGCCACCTATGCCGTCTTCGATTTTGGCTTTTTCTTCGTGCCACCTCATCGCGTGCCGTGCTGTCTCAGCGACGTACCCGGACAAACGTCCCGAGATCTTGTCAAGAAGCTTGAATGCCGTGGCCACATCTGCATAGACGTTTTCCTGCCGTTCCCGCCACCGGTGGATCTTGTCCAGCTGTGTTTCCATCTCGGCGTTTCTGTCCTGCAACTCCATGACCACCTCGTCGACTTCCTGGGCGTCGTTTCCCAACACTTGAAGCATTTCGACCCTTTCCTCGTCATTCATTGGTTGGGCCGGCGCCTGTAGCTCGTCCATACCGAGCCCGACCGCATCGACCTCCTCCGCATTCATGGTTTGAAAGACGGCCTCTCCACCTCCTTCAGTGTGTTTTATGGCTGTGACGCAGAGATCAAAGTGCTTGACCAGACTCTCGAGACCCCGAGCCATCTCATGTGCATGGTTCTCGAGAAGGGCGAGAGTGCCTGCAACAGTGAAAGGCTGCTGTAGTTCGCTCTCGGTACCAGAGAGTTCCCCTCTGCTGTTTAGCGCTTCATTGATCGATTGTAAATCCGCCTCCAGAGCTTGAATGGAGTCATTCATTTCCTGCTGTGCATTCTGCACATTGTCTATGGCCACTTCCATGGCTTGCTTGATAGTCTCGACGCCATTGTCGTCGACAAAGTCGTGTAGAGTGTCTTTGCCCGCAACATCTTGCAGCTCGCCCTCAGTTGCTACCTTGAAGGCATTTTCGACTTTTGTCTGTTTCAGAAGGTCTATGCATTGCAGCAGCCTCGCGCCAGTTTCGTCTAGGTCCCGGATAACAGCCTGAAACTCCAGCTGAATGCCTTGGGCAGCGGTCTCTAGCTCGAATTGGACGCCACGGAGGACTTTCAGCTGCGAGGTCAAGGAGCGACGCAGGTAGGTAGCCTTTGCGAGCAGGGCCGTCGTTGATTCGATGGAAGCGCGTGCTTCGGAGAGAATGGTCGTGGCACGGTGGACAAGGTGGATACTGCCCAGGGAGCGCTTGGAAGCGACCAGGTATGACACCAGCACCTCGACAGAGGTCTGTGAGGGGCTGGTTGCGCGGAGGGACTGCGAAGGAGAGGAGCGAGCGGAGAGGTCGTGCCGTTGGGCAGTCGAGAGGTGAGGAGATTGCGCCATGGCAGGGGAGGGTGAGGAAATGGCTGCTACCTCATCTTAATCCAGAACGGAGAAAGCTGCCCAAGTCAGCATCGATGTCCGCCTGGCAGTTTTGGTTGATAATGACAACGGCGATGAGAGCACTTGTGAAGCAATTTGTGCAACCTCAACACACGGCTTTCGGGAGTTTTCGACTTCGACGGAGCCCTAACCTACATAGGCGGAAGCGAACATCCCGGTCAGTGTGGGGGAGCAAGCCCGCAGCCTGCATCAGCCTCAGCGAAAAGTCTGGGGAAATGCGAGAACAGCAGGTCGTCGTTTCTCGGCCGGGAGAGCGACTTCTGAGAGCAGGTGGACAAGGATTAGTGGCTGGGCTTCCTTAGGCGGGCATACAGTACGAGTACCCAGTAGATCACAGAGCTTGTCTACCGCCCATGACTGAACTGCGGTGCGTACCAAAAAGTGCCAGAATGCTCATCGAAGGCGAGAATGGCGTTATCGCGCACGCCATCGGGGCCATATCGACACCATCAGTTTTCCAGGGCTGACTCAGAGAATTTCGCCCGCTGGCGCCGAGCACCCGGAAAGTGCCGCCTCCCCGGCGACTGAGGACCCTGAGGCGAGCCAATCCAGGCGCCCCGAAGAGCCCAAAAGCAATGAAAGCCGCCCGCTGGTGGCGCTGCTTTCGACTCGCAAGTCGGTGTTCGAGTGTCGGCAGTCGGTGAATGACATTCGCAATTCTCCAGGTTTCTGTCCTCATTTGAGGCCGGAGCATTTGTGCCTGCGAGCATCCGCATTTCGCCATCTTGCACCATCCTCGTCTTGCTATCACCTGCTCGTATTCCTGAGGTCGCCTCCTAGACTTCTGTCTTCGCGATATAGGCACCCTCCTGCAGTTGCTTTTACTGCTCCAGACCCCCACTATTGGCGCACCAGAGTGATACGCAAATCTCTCACCTCGAGTTGCGCAACAGAAGACGTTGGAGATTCACCTTTCGACCGAAATGTCAAGACATATTCCACCTCGCCATGCCGTTTGATTTGATCGAGGAACACCGGAGGCATCTTCTGGCGGAGGAACAGACCGATGGGGATTGGGAGCAGCCGGTGAGGAAGAGGCAACGACTCAATCCAGCCGATGAAGACGAGGAAAGGAAGGACAAGAGCATCACCATTGCATCGACTGCCAAACATGCCGACCAGGCTGTCGCACCCTTCCTGGCGAGGCACATACCTTCGCAATATGCTCCTTTAGGGAAGGTTGGCAATGCTTCCTTTCAACGTTTCGATCCGCTGAAGGACCCCAATCCCAACTCCAAATTCTGCTACCGGCATCGGCCTGATATGCTATGTCGGCGACAAGCGGACGAAATGACCATGGACAAGATGCAGAAGGGCTTGGAGACGCTGTCGCAAGAGGACCGGCAGGGCATCGTCCAGGTCTGGTCCCTGTTCTCGGCCGCTCCCTCCAAACATCGAAACCTCATGCTGCAGGGGATCCTGGCTCAATGCTGCTTCCCACAGCTGTCGTTTCTGTCTGCCAATATCCGAGAACTCATCCGCATCGATTTCATCTCCGCGCTGCCCTCTGAAGTGGCGTTCCGAATCCTCTCTTTCCTCGATACAACCTCACTCTGCAAAGCCGCACAGGTGTCTAGGAGGTGGAGACAGCTCGCTGATGACGATGTCGTCTGGCATCGGATGTGCGAGCAACATATTGACCGCAAGTGCACGAAGTGCGGCTGGGGTCTGCCTCTGCTGGAGCGAAAGATCCTACGCGCTACGAAGAGACAAATCGAGCTCCGAGCCGCAAATAATCTACCGCTTGACTCGCATCCTCCTGCTCTGTCACAGTATGAAGTCTCCGACACTGAAAGCCACCATGACTCCTCGTCGGAAGGACAGCTCTCTCCGGTCATAACCAGGAGACCACCCCTCTGCAGCAGCGAAAGCGAGTATTTCCGCAAGACTCGACCCTGGAAAGATGTATATAAAGACCGGTTCAAAGTTGGCACCAATTGGAAATATGGTCGTTGCAGCATCAAGATCCTGAAAGGTCATACCAATGGAGTCATGGCGCTTCAGTTTTGCGACAACATCTTGGCCACCGGGTCCTACGATGCAACCATCAAAATCTGGGACCTGGACACCGGCAAGGAGCTGAGCACACTCAAAGGTCACACCATGGGTATCCGATGCCTCCAATTCGATGACAACAAACTCATCAGCGGCAGTCTGGACAAAACGCTCAAGGTCTGGAATTGGCGAACCGGAGAATGCATCTCAACGTACAACGGCCACACCGGGGGTGTCATTGCCCTACACTTCGACTCCAATATCCTGGCCTCTGGTTCAGTCGACCACACGGCCAAAGTATGGAACTTTCAAGACCGCTCAGTCTTCACCCTTCGCGGACACACCGACTGGGTCAACTCGGTCAAAGTCGACTCAGCGTCCCGCACCATCTTCACAGCGTCGGATGACTGCACCGTGAAACTCTGGGACCTGGACACAAAGAAATGCATCCACACGTTTGAAGGGCACGTCGGCCAAGTCCAACAAGTCTTGCCACTGCCTGTAGAATTTGAAGCCGACGTCGACGAAGCTGACCAAGACGACGAGGAACAAGAACAATCCGATCCAGGGAGCCCCGACAGTCACATCACCGTGCTTGATGAGAATGGGGGCTTCCCTATGGCCGTCCCTTCTTCCTCGTCTCATTCTCTGAACATGTCCAGCCTGTTTACCCTCCAATCCGACCGTCCGCATCCACCACGCTACATGCTCACCTCCGCCCTGGACAGCACGATCCGGCTCTGGGACGTGCATTCCGGACGATGCATTCGGAAATTCTTCGGTCACGTGGAGGGAGTATGGGCCATCGCGGCCGATACACTGCGCATCGTATCCGGGGCTGAGGATCGAATGGTGAAAGTGTGGGATCCCAGGACGGGGAAGTGTGAGCGGACATTTACCGGCCATGCTGGCCCCGTGACGTGTATCGGGTTGAGCGATAGTCGGATGTGTTCCGGGGGCGAGGACGGTGAGGTCCGAGTCTACAATTTCACAGCCTAACGATCAAGTCGGTGTAATGCCACAGTCAGTAGAGGGGCATATTTTTTCCAATGTTTTTCGGGCACGAATGTTGGCCTTGGTCCGCGTTAAAGCGAGCAAAGCACGGCGTCCGGGGTTTTCGGACATTGTATAGGGAAGGACAAACAAGGCTTCATTTGACCACCTGTATGAGGGAGGGGTGTGAGGGCTGGAGTTCATGCCATTCATTGATTTGGGAATCAACGCCGCACGTTACGAAGATTCAGGTAGTTTTTCTAGACGCAAGTCGATGTGGGACGAGTAGACAAAACACCGAAGGATTGAACATTAGTGTGATATAAATGTCATGCATGATATGGAGATATGAACACGAAGGGATTTGAACATTAGTGTGATATAAATGTCGTGAGTGATGTGGATATATGAACAGTGATATAAACATCTATATATCATGACCAAGTACCGAGAACCGAGTATTGCATTTGATTCTTAAGCCTACCTGTCTTATGCCTACCTGTCTACCTTGCCTACCTTTTCCTCCTTCTGTCTCTTTACCTCCAATTCAAGCCGCACGTCCGCCCACCCACCCGTCCATCTATCCTCGCAAGTCAGTATGAGTGTGCGTGTCAGTCTCGAGTGTTCTCGCTACAGTAGCGTTCATGTTTACTCGCCGATCAAGGACAGAGAGTATGTATTGGAGTTTTCTCGATTCAAGGATTGTGTATCACACATTCTCGATTCAAAGATCCTGTATTCCTCATTCTTGATTCGAAGATTCTGTATTCCTCATTCTCGATTCAGGATTCGATCTCGATTCACGAACCCACGACCCACGACCAATGAATCACCGTCCACATCCCTGCCACCCGTCGTTGACATTCGTTCATTCAATCAATCCATCCCGTCTTTGTCTTTGTCCTTTCCTGCCCAGGCCCGTCCCGTCCCGTCCCGTCCCGTCATGTCCTGTGGTACCGTACTGGTCTACATGTGTGTAGCCAAACAACCCAAGCCTACAGCCCTGTAACCCTCCTGACGCTCCTCCTGCCGCCCTCGCCGGAAACGATGACCCGGCCCTCGAGCTCCAGACTCTTCACCACCTCGTTGAACTCGGCACCCTCGACCTCGACACTGCTCCCCTCGCCCACGGCGCGATACAGGTCCGTGTACCGGATGGCATTCCCGCTCCGGACTCCGGGATCTTGATCCAGCGCCTGCACGACCGCCCGCTTGAGATCTTCGCGCCGGCGTCGCTCCGAGGCGCTGCCGCCCTCGCTGAGCAGGCCCATGTCTATGAGCCCGGTGCGCGCGTCTGTGGCGGAGGCTTTGATCGCCGACTTGATCAGCCGCACGGCTTCGGCGACGTCGGACTCATCGACCACGTGGCTGAGACGCATCTTGGCGTGCGCTTCGGAGAGGCGGATCATGGACTCGAGCTGTCGCGTCGTAGCCGTGATGCGTTTCTCGGCCGCTTGGATGTTGGAGCCGAGACTGCGCATCGCGACGTACGCGTCCGAGAGGGCCCGTGCCGCGGGGGGCGTGATGCTGGGGTGGATGTTGTTGCGGGCGTAAGAGATGTACGCGGTCAGGAACTCGATGGGCTACCACTTTCGTTAGCCAGGGTTGCATGGATCAACGACAGAAGGCACTGCACCGGGGGGAGGCCGTGCAGGTGAGAGGGTAACGTTATGCTTGGGCTTGTGCTTGAGCGTGGGCTTAGACTTACCAAGATCTCCTCCCGTGACGCATTCTCCGGCGTATCTTCGAGGTACATGCCTACTAGATGCTTTGCAAGTCTCCGATCATTGACATCGTCGATGCGATCTAGGACAAGGTAGACGAGGTCGAATCTCGAAAGCAGCGTCGGGGGCAGGTCGATGTTCTGCGGCACTGGCAGGTTGGGGTTGTATTTGCTGCCGATCGGGTTTGCTGAGGCGAGGATGCTGGTCCTGGCATTCAGGGTGGTGATGATACCTGCTTTAGCGATCGAGACTGTCTGCTGTTCCATGACCTCGTGCAGGACCGAGCGGGTGGATTCGTTCATCTTGTCGAACTCGTCGATGCAGCACACGCCACCGTCGGAGAGGACCAACGCGCCGGATTCGAGCACGAGCTGTCGCGACTCCGGGTCGCGGGTCACGTACGCGGTCAGACCGACTGCTGAGGATCCTTTGCCTGAGGTATACACTCCTCGCGGGGCAATCTTGTGGACATATTGCAGAAGTTGGGACTTGGAGGTCGATGGGTCACCGCAGAGCAGGATATTGACGTCGCCTCTGTATCGTGGGCTGCCGCCCTTTGCGAAGGACTTATTCGTCCCGCCAAATAGTTGGAGGAGGATGCCTTTCTTGACGTCGTCGAGTTCGTAGATACTGGGCGCCAGACTCCTTGACAGGAGGTCGTAGATGTCTTCTCGCGCTGCTGTCGCCTTGATCTTGGCTTCCTCTTCGACCGTCACTTTTCGGGTCTGTTCCACGTCGCCGGCGACCTGTTCAGAGAGCTCTTGCTCAATGGTGGACGCGTCGATGCCCAATTTGCGTTTGTCCACTTTCTGGACGTGGAGCACGTCAACGTAGGTCTTGAAAAGAGCCCTCACGGTCCGCTGTCGTGGATTGACACGCACTGGGTTGCCTCGGAATATTCCCGTCACTTCAATGCGATCACCTGCCTTGCAGACATCGACGAGGTCGTCATAAACACACAGAGACACGCTATGAGGAGTTTGTCCATCTGGAACCGAATCAGGTGTCTCTTGCAGCTTGATGACCTGTTTGTCCGCAAAGACACATCGGTTGTGGACGATTTCCATGCTGTCCTTGGACTGACAAGCCTGACGGGGACACACAGTGGGCTCTGCGATCTTGCCACGATCAATGGCGACGTAGAGACTATGATTGCAGACGGTACACTTAAAGTACGCCTCTTTCATATCTGGGATCACGGGAGTTGTGCGAATGACCAGTCCTTTGACAGATATCAGCTTGTCGATGTCAGCAGGGTCAAGGTCTCGCATGTTGATTGTCTTGTCGAGGCCGAACGGCATAACCTTCCAAGGTTGGATCATAGCTTCTTCGACAAGATCCGGTAAGTCATCTGCAGCAGTTCCTGTGGCGACAGGTGTTGGTGCATTCAGATCTGAGGACGGCGCCGGAGGCATGGAGCTGCCGTCCCTTGCGCGCGAAGAAGGTCCAGCAGCGTGTGCTCGGCGCAGGTCTTGCATTTCTTTCTGGGCTAATTCGACCATGACATCCTTGACTGCCTGATCCATCAAGGGAATGATTTCCTGTGGATATGCTTGAAGCTGATGCCACAATTTCAAGGTCGCCGGGTATGCTTTGAGGTTGCGAGCATCAAGGTTGAGGCCATGAACGCCCATCCTCCTCATGGTTTGCAGCATCTCGAGGTACTCCTTTGCATCCGCAGCCGCTCCCAAAGCACGTGTCTCGCCTTCGGTAGCACCGTCGGCCCACATCCGGTACTTCTTCGCATAGTTGTAGAGGAAGTTCTTGAAAGACGCCATCGAGTCAACAACGGAGATGTTGGTACCCCAAATGACTCTTGTGGAATCGCCTCCCATTGCATCGGCCTCTGAGGTATCAGGATTCAGGTTGGAAAATGTTGCTTCCGAGGCGGGATCGTGGCCATCTCGGACGGGCATGCCATCCTCACCAACATAGATCCGACGGCGTGGAGCTGGCGCAGGTGCAAAAGCGTCCGAGTGTATGTCACCCCTTCGAGATGATATCCTAGGTGGACCATCTTGCCGCACAAAGAGCCCACTGCTGCTCGTTGGGATGTCTGATCGGGGCTCGTGGCGGGTTCTCACCGGGCTCGAGCTGGGGTCATACCGAACGGGAGACGAATCTGCGATGTGTCAGAACTGGACGATACTTTCGGTAGGGGGTTTCCAACCTGCAACCGGCCGTGCTGAGGCGCGAGGGGTCGCTTCACGATCGTCTGCAGTGGACGGCTGTCTTGGAGGAGAACTGATAATCATGCCATCACTAGCCAGCTGCGATGGGGGTGCGGGTGTGCCTCGCACAGGGGAAGACTGGAAGAACAGGGGTGACGAGGATGCGACTGCGGCGGCTGCATTGGCCGCTGACCGGGTACTTCTTGGTGTCGCGTCTGAAGGCCTTGCTGGAGTTGACGACTGCGAGTTGCGGGATGAATGCCCTCGACGGCGGGAGGATGGTGTCGACGACATCGTTTCTTGGTGATCAATGGTAGCAAGGTCCAGAGGTGCGGCGTCAAGTCAAGGAGGCGGGCAAGGAACGAATTGGGTTTGTAGATCAAGACGCGTCAACGCGAACTTTCGTGTCTGCGCTAACCTGATTTGACCTTAATTGATTTTGAACTCGCTGTCTTCGCAGCCGGCAATTTCGCTGACTACGCAGTCGAGGCCATTTCGAATCATGACAGACTCCTATCCGATTGCTAGGCAAGCATTGTATTGCTTCATATTTGAAGCCGGCGGCATGCGCCAAACGAAGTGGGAGTTGCACTATAGAGGCTACTTAACAAGAGAGTTGAGAGACCTGTCGCACTGACCGTCGAGCTTGAGGGACGACGTGATATACATCCTTCTCCTTCCTCTATATTACGAGCCTTTCATTGATCCAAGCTCACCTCCCAACGCGAAGTTAGCATGGGGTAAGGGCGCCCTTCAACCATCTGAACGACAGCACAGTTGCACAATGTTCGTAGATGCTTGAACAAGGGTGATGGCGGCTGTCGCAAAAGGAAGGCTAATATCACCAAGGTCCCAGGATTCTCTCTGGAAGTTTCTTGACCTCGGGCGACCTTTGGAGTGAAGGACTGATTTCATATATAGTATGCTTCTCGGCTTTCACGAAGCTTCCGTCCAGAACTACGGCCCTTGCTACCGGAATGAATACGGAATCGGTGCTGTTCGACCAGCTGCGCCAAATGTGCGGAAAGAAGTCCATAAGCAGGGAGCGAGGGGAACAGAGCCTGGCACCATTTGAGCGGCTCCGATGTCATGGAAGACGTGGCAGAGCTGCTGTGGTAGGTACTCGTACCGCAACCGCACACAGCGCACAGTAGTCAAATACTTAAGTGCCTAGTTCTGTACTGGTACTACCGAGTACTTACTGCAGAGCATCTCGATCTGGAATGTGCCCTCATTGTGACTTGAAGCAGCAATTCGCCCACAGTCGAGCCGAGGCGCCGGTTTTCTCCATCGTGCTGCCACTGTTTGTCTCTTCCGAGACTGAAGTGCGTGCACCCATAGACAGTACGTAGTTAGGAGAACGTCGAAGGTACCTCGTAAGTAAGCATGAATGCAAGTCGGGTA
Source organism: Phialophora tarda (assembly GCA_016109495.1). Classification (NCBI taxonomy): domain Eukaryota; kingdom Fungi; phylum Ascomycota; class Eurotiomycetes; order Chaetothyriales; family Herpotrichiellaceae; genus Phialophora; species Phialophora tarda. The sequence continues at coordinate 133,847 of JADWPL010000024.1, read as the reverse complement.
CCGAAGCCGAGGTATTCACGATTTACTGCGCTTTCGCTCACTTCACTTTCATCGAGGGACTGAACTCCCGAAAAGTTGTCGTACTGAATCCGAAGTCAAGTTCGGCTTCAGACTAATTGGCTCGATCTCAAGGCCGTGACGGTGAGCGTCGTTGCCCAAGCATTGGTTACCTGCTCTTGGAGTGGGTTGTCGTGGCCAGAATCCCGAAATTGGTTCTGGCAAGTTCCGATCTGACTTGCAGACTCTCGGAAAAGAAATGCGGGCACGAAAACGAGTCGAAGTCTTCAACAGCCGTTTACCCGGCTATAGAGAAGGAGAGAGAGCACTTTGGAATCTTGAATCTTCGAACGATACCCGGTACCGAGACCGTGTGGGTAATCCTGCCGTTGTCGGTCTCCAAGCCCTCGGTGTTCGACCAAGAGAATACTTGGTGTCGGTCAGCAATTACAATCAGGGAACGGAGCAGGAGCCCCGCGGTCGCAATGAGACTCCTGAGGTCGGCATTGCTGTTACTCGGCCGCGAAAAGTGCGAAGTTCGTGAAGCCGTACAAAGTAACCAGTAGCTTGGGTTGCTTCTGAGCAGCTAATCTCTCCCAAGTCACGCGTCCATTTTTCACAGGCAGAAAGGCGGCCGGGTGGCGGAGTATCGGGATAGTATCTAACAGGTCCCTCTTCACCGTTTTTTTGCGGAGAGGGTACCTCTGGCTACAGGCCAGACGCAAGCGCCCCGGTCGGATTCGAGGGAACATTTTCGGCACTTGCGAGATGCAGGGCCCAAGTGGATCGTCAGGAACACGCACCGCCAGGCGAGGTGTTCCAGAACCTGAACGACCCAGGCAGCTGACTGGCTCGATCCAAGGAAAACAAGGACGCGCAGTTGCTCCATCGCAGTTTTGCAGAGAATTCCTGGTCACGCGCAGTGTTTCTCTGCTTCCTAGCTTCATCTCGGCTCCTTCTGACGAATTTAGGCGCGTGGGTTAAGATGCTGCGTGGTATGGCGTGGCCAATCGACGGTCAGCCCTTATATTAAACCACCAGCCTGTTCGCCAGAGCTATCGAGCGCGCAGGTGAACCTGCTGACCTGAAAAGAGGCGGGCTGACTAGAACAACCGTCCAAGTCGACGGAATATGCTCCTCCTCTCCATATCTTGACCGGCCCCATCTTTGACTGTAGCCACGTCGCCGGCCCATTCCCGCCAGTCTATGGTGAACGCTTCATATTACTATGGCCATACCCCAAGTCCCCCGGCCGGGTGACTAACGCTCTCTCTTTTCTCTTCCTTTCCCTCTTTCTCTCTCTTCTCCCCTCCCTCCCCTCTGCCACTCTCAGCGCCATAGCAAAAGGTGGCTTGTTTGGCACACTTGATGGACGCCACCCACCGCTCAGCCTTACTGTCCGACCTGTCAGAAACCCAGCACCAACACATCAGGCGCGCATGACACATACCTGCCAAATGGCACAAAGACAAATGGGCCATTCTGGGACGTGTCTGGTCGACAGGGTCCAAGGGCTGCGTCGGACCGCCGGCTGGCCACGTCGGCAGTGCTGATCAATCCAGCCTAGGCTGGCACATGCCCCTGCCTATCATCCTCCCTTTCAGGCACCCTTGGGCACTTGCACACATTCCCCGACCACTCAACGTCCAGCTGGGGTGTCGTTTCGGCCCCTGAGTCGCCAGATCCCTGGCTGCCACGATGCCGCGGATTGGACCCTGACCGCCCCGAAACAACCCTGGGCGAGGATCCTCGGGCCTCTAGCCAGGCACCACGCAGCAAACACACCCTGTTTGGGAGAAGGGGGCCATGTTCTGACATCCGACATTCTTCCCTCAGGCAGGCTCCCTTGCACACACGCGAGAACACATTCCCACCGGTGCAGCTCTCATCACGGTCACTTTCGGTACGGACAGAGAGACGGAGAGAGTACTTTATATCATGGACGGATGTGCCAGTTCTCACCCACCCACCCCGTTTGGAAACGGTTGCCCCTTCTCCCTCCCTACCTCGCTCACCCTTTCTTCCGTCTTATATGAGCGCCTGCAAACCCGTCGGGGTGCGCGATCATCTCTTCGCCCTTGAGAATGTTGGACACAACAAACAGTGGGCTGAGGGATAGTTCTGCTGTCCCCAACCAAAACTTTTCAGCCCTCTTTCCCACTGCGCCCACCACACGGCCTAGCTGTCACATCTTTTAGTTACTGGAAACCACTTTGGCGGCGCGCATCCAGTGTATTTGCAATGAGTCTTTATCGCAGTACCCAGCAGAGAATATCTAGTCGTTGGCAACACTGATCTCGCCAACGCCAGTTCCAGTTCGCCATCCATCGCCATTACGCAAGGCTCGCGCTGCCCCAGCGATGAGGCTGAGACCGCGCGCCGCTCCGGACCGCAGCCTATCTCGATAAGGGCAGGCATGGCCCCCATCATCTCAACTCATTCATCTGCATGCATCGCCGAGACCGATACCGATACTGTGCATACAGACATACCAGCCAGCTGGGCCGCTATTCACACCGCGATGGAGGTGATGCATACACGCACTCCCACAGTGGCCCTTGCTGCTGAACACATCGATGCCCTCGCTGTCGCCGTCGGTCTGGTCCAACCCTGACCATGACATGTTCATGTCCATGTCCGTGGCCAACACCCTTTGGGATCGGGATGGCAATCAGCGCCCGGTCCTCCCACATGCACTGTCGAAGTTCAAATCCGAATACCACTTCCACTCCTACCCACTACTCGTGCCATCCGAGCCCACACTCGCCCAGTTCACACTGTTATCGAGCACCGAACCATCCAACCATCAACCCATCGGAGATTCTCCACAGCGACGAAAGAATGGACGGTCTCATGGACACGACGCGACCACACCCTACCCTGCCTCCATCTCCTGCCTGCCTACCTGTCCGGGTCCAGGTCCGGGCACAGGCACATTCTCCACGTCGCAACGCAAGGGACTGTGAAAGAGACTCCACCCGATGCATGATCTTGGCTCACCTTTCCCCGGTGGCATTGGACACCTGTCTACATGCATTGTCGTTGTCGTACGGCGGGGCTTGGTATCCGAAGCTGTCGCTCCATCCCTCCCGACGGGTGGCGTCAGCGTCGTTGTTGGGAACCGCGAGTTCAAAACACCAGGTGCTTATGTACCTCGCTGGCTAGCTGGGATGCCTCGGTCGTCAATCCGAGTACCTCACGACTCCCCTTTCCTGCACCGACCCTTCCCTTGAACAAATCATCTTTGACATCACCAACTCCACAACCCACCTTCGCCTTCCCCTTCCGCTCCCTTCCCTTGCCTTCAAGGTTTGCTCAGCTTCGACACATGGACACGCCATCCCAACGAATATCGTTCGGACATAATTCACAAGACTCGACAACTCGACAATGAGATGCGATGGGAAAAAGAACACAAGAGTCATCAACATCGAATCTCTCATTCTGCGTTATCCTATGTACGTCGTAATGTGCACCCCGGTCAATGTGATGAGAAGAGCTATCCGGATGGGCGAAGAAGAGAAAGGGTACGAAGCTGCGATGACCTTGGTGCCCATCCTCGGAGATGCGAAACTCAATCCTGCCAGCAACGTCTGTGACTGCAGCCCTCCGAATGCTCCCGGGCCCTCTGGAAGCCCTCAAATCTCCAAACAAAATTGTCCAAAGTGTGTACAAGAAAGCCAGTCCGCAACGCCAGAAAATCCCACAAACTTTTGAGGCTTCGCTGTCTCCTTCGCTGGGGGCGGGTCAGTCGAGAAGCTGGTTTCCGACAAGTTCCAGTCTAAGTATCATTCGACAGCATGTCGTCAGTTTTCCACTGGTTCGGGGTGTCGGAAACGTCTATTAACATCGGAGGAGAGTTCCTTGAAAACGCCGGAGGAACAAATGTGCTCCTCGAATCGCACAACGCCGGAAGAAGGCGAGAAAAAAAAGTTGTCTGGGCGCTAAAAGAACAGCAGATGATAGAGCGATGTCAACCCCCCTGTACTGAAAGATGCGATGTCTTGCTGTCTGGCAGCCTGGGTGTCTCTGGAACGTCGGCCGAGTGGTGACACGAGACGGCCGAACAGCACCGATTAGGGTGCAAATATGGGGATAAAACGCCAAGGTCGTTACCCTTGGATTGCCGTGGCCGTGGGCGTTTCGGACATGAAGGTATGTTGCGCTGCCGAGTAGGGTGATCCGAAGGATGCTGGCGAGCCGGATCGGGATCCAAACAGCCCGCCCAGCAGTGGTGACGATGACCGAGCAACGTATTGTGCGAACCCTTTCGACGATTGGGCACCCGGCACCGGGGACATGCTCCGAGGTGGTGTTGGAGTCGAAGAGCCTGACGAATTCGTGGACTGTGGACTGGGCCCAGTGCTCACATCCGACGCCGTCGCCGAATCAGCTACACCATCAACCATGCTCAGAGCAGTCCTTGTCAAGGGCTCAGACGGTTTGGCTGTCCCAAACTACAACAACAATTAGCACTTCAATGTGTCGTGACTTCCTCGCTCTTCCCCTGGGCACCTACAAAGCAGTATTTGTCCACTAGTTCCTGATATGATTGCGAGGTGAGTGAGGGCTTCTCAGAGACCAAAGCCGCGGGCTTGGATGCCAGAAGAGTGGCGCTGTTGGCGCCAGTTTTGATACCGTTGACGCCGTTTTCATGCTTAGGGGCAGCATTTACAACGCTCTGGACGATGGGGATGGTCGCAGGAACATCGTGGGAAGACTGCTTTGTAGTTACCCTCGGAGTCAAGCCAGACCAATCGCCCAGAGCAGCATATGCGTTATTCTTTGCCGCCGTCAAGGAAGAATTGAAATCGTACCGGTGCCCAAATGCCTGAGGGCCGGCTTGCTTACGGCGCTGGGGAGCATCGGGGATCAGCTCGGCTTTTGAGCGTGGGCTTCTCAATTTGAGCTTAGGCTCACCCATGAGAGTGCCGGCTGACTGACCAAAGCTTCCAAAGTTGTCAAACCCAGTTGAGAAGTCATCGAACGATGCGGGCATGGAAACTGGTCTTCCCGAGGTGGCTGACGATGGCCGACTCCGAGGTAAAGCATTCAGTGGTCTCTCACCAAGGCCAGGAGCAGGCTTCTTGGCCTGTGGCGCCTTGGCCCTCTTGCTAAAGTCCACTTGGTAGTTGAAGCTCCCGTTATTGTCCCAGAACTCCTGACCATTAACCTTGTAGCGCACGCAGAAGAACAATGTCTTAGTCTCGAGATTTGCCTGGTCGGCAAGCTTGATGCTAAAGTTGAAGTGGTCAAGGTTCTCATGGGGACCTTTCCGGCGGACATCGTTGTTATAGTCCGCCACGATCTCGGAAGTGGTCTTCCAATAATCGAGGGTGAAGCGGACTACAACCGACTTATGGAAAGCAAGATTCTGGACCGCGATATTGCCCACAAGGTGCTTGTTGTCGGCTGAGAGAAAGACTCGTTCGACAAACACAGGCTGTGATCTGCGAGCTTCTGAGTCTTGAGGGAAGTTGGCCAAAGAAATCTCCCACTCATATGCGGATGACCGAGGCCGGGAGCTTGCCTCATCCGACCCGAAGGGAAACTCGCCTTCACTCTCATAGTTCTCTACAGGTGAGGAACCTGCACTGACAGCCAGTGGTCTATCGACTTGGAGGAAATGCCTGACGTGTTCGAGGTGGGAATCGAAGTGAACTGCCTTCGAGTAAGTGGGGGTGCCAGGCATACTCGAGGGTCGCCGCCGTGATGAGGGCCGAAGAGCAGGACGGACCAGCTCGCCTGATTTCTTGCGGAGCATAGGTGGTCGATCGCCAGGCCCGTTGTCACTGTCGCTATCATCCGTGTCTGTTGGGATAACCACTGAAGGAGTTTGTTTTTGCGGAGATTCGAAGACGATGTTAGAGTCGGTGGATGACCTGGAGTGGGAGATCTTCCGGGCCTCCTGTGATAGAGGCGGCCGTTGTAATTGTGGGCCGGCCGACTGGGTGCCATCAAGGCGAGAGACTGGAATCTCCAGCTTGGCGGAGGGAGCCTCCCCTCCACGGGTTGGAGAGCCGGTCGACTTTCTCAAGTCTATTGAGCGGATTGCTGCATGTAACGCTTGGAGGTTTTCCGCCTCCAGATCTCTAGTCCGTCCTCTTTGAGGCTCATCCTCGTCACTGGAATTTTGTGAAGACTCGGGGGGAGATATCGTCATCTGGGCAGGTATTGCTGAATTGGTCACAGGTGGAGGCGACTGTCTTATGCTGCCATGGGGATCAAAGGCCCCGTTGTCCTCATATGCCTCCCCATTATGAAGGACCTCGACGTTCTGCGTGTCATTTAACGATGGACTCCGCCGGTGTTTCGTCAGATACGAGGAGGAGCCGTGGGATCGTGGCAGGTTTGGACGGCCGGAGGAAGCGGGAAGCTCTGGAGAGAGTAACTGCCCTTTGATGTACGAGTGAGACCTGCTCGGAGTTGGGCTGGGTTGTTTCGAGGTTACGGGGGAGAGCTGCGCTGGCGGAGTGTAAGGCATTCGGTCGGATTACTAGGTTGAAAGCCTCCAGTCCAGGAGCTGCAGGGGGGTTATTGCGCGACGAGGCTCATCAAGAGCAGCTCGAGGAGGGTAATTATAGAGTGCGGACGGTCTGATCGAGACAATGGACGTCAGCAAGGTATCAGAAGCATTGTGAATCATAAAAATAATGTTTTGCAGGTAGGTGGGAGGGCTGTTGTAGGAGGAGAGACAGTGTGTGGGATGACAAAGGTGGTGGTGACGGAAAAGTTGGTTGAGTATTGATGAGCGCAGCCACGCGGTTGTCACTGGTCAGTGACCTCGCCAACTTTAACTCTGCACCCCCATCGAAATCGACTGGGCGTGGCTGCTGCGGAAAGATGCAGGTTGAGGCAGAGAGGCACTTACCGGAGTAAAATGTAAAATTGCGAGGCAAGAACCAGAAATCACAGGCTATTCAGCCTCAGATGCTCAACAATCGGTGAGGTGGAAGTGAGCCGTCACTGATGCAAGATGCAGATGCTGAGAATACAAAAATCACCACGGGACCAGAGATCAACCGTACAGCGATAACTTGTATTTCTCCAGCGAGACAGAGAGTGCAGGTACCGGAAGGGAGAGTCAAAGTCAGATGGCGTGACAATGTACTCTTGTTATCCCCTCGTTTCTTTGTTGGCGTGAACCGATCCCACGCTGTTCCGGGCTGCTTGCTAATCGGTCACCGACAATATAATAGGCCCAGGACTTTGACCGTGGGCGTGTCCGTCGTTCCTTCTCGAGTCTCCCACAGCCTTCTCGAAGGGTCGTTGGAGAATAGGCTGGCAATGGCCTAGAGGATATAGGACAAGGGAGGGTGCGGGTGAAAGGTGTGAGGGAGGAGAATATCTTTGGTGTGGTGAGAGGTGTGTAAAGAGAAAAAGCAGGCAATCAAGGCCAAAAGGTGTTGAGTCTCGAGCGGCCCAAAGCAGGAAGCTCGGATCTGCGCGCTGTGCTGGTCAGTGGGCGATTGGGGTTGATGGGCGGTAGATTAGGATCGGATGGGCAAACTGGGCAAGGCGAGAGCGAGGGCGATGCTGCTGGAACCTGGAACCTGGGTGGGCTGCCGGAACTAGTTTCTGTAGGTGTGGGTTTGCAGGACGACGCGGCTCGAGGACATCTGGGCAAGAGGCGAACACAGATGACCAGGGTACCGGGGATGAGGTGCAGTAGTTTTTAATTATGCTTCCAGGCTATGTGGGCAGTGGACTGAGTTCTTGGAGGTGGCGCAACTCTCAAGCGGCAAGCCCCAACGTTTGCAGCACAGGGCACCCTCGGGTCTGCGTCGACTTTTCGACCCACGGGCTGCAGCTAAGGAAACGGCCTACGACGCTAGTAGCGCGCGCACATCTTCGTCCTGTATCTTGACATGCTCTCTGACTGGGAAACACCAGTGCAGGCGGGCTGCAAATGCAGATGCAGTGTGCAGAGTAATGCCATGGCTCGGTGGAAGAGAGCATAGGTCCGGAAAGCGGGGAATATGTTTCAGCAGTGTACGAGTACGAATCCAGGCCAACAGGCATAGGGATGTGGGTAGATGGCCGTGGTGTGAGGACAGCGCCGACTGTTACAGCAGCAATACGAAGAAAAGCATCAGCGGCCGCGGAGCTTGTGTGTCGTGTAGCTACGGAGTACTATGGTCCCTCAGTCAAAACGACTACTCCATACGCACAAGAGTGTCGTGTACGAAGTATTGGTGGCGGGAAGCCACGGCAAAATTCTGTTCAATTCTAGTATCCGCACGGATACTGGATAGGGACGCAGAAGACCGTACAAGTCTGTGCGCTATGTGATGGCATCATTGAGATGCTGTTCTCAGCATTGGTGGCACCGAAGCTCTGGCCATGCCAGCATATTGATAATTGTTGTAGAAGAAACTCTGGTCTGTGCGACTCGAGTGATGATTGAACGCGAGGAGTACCCTTTCGCATGGCAGGTTGACAGCGAGTGAAAAACCCCCGGAAGCGGAAACCCGCTTGCGGGACCTGGCGGAAGAACGAAGCACAAGCTGGTCTGAGCGTCTCTCCAGGTTTCCAGGTTTGCACCTGCTGCCAGCAGCACGCTCATCCTGGGGCACGGTCGAAGGTTGTTGCAACACCGCATTGGCTTGTGAGCCTTAGACGGTGAATAGGTAGAGAAGCGGTCCCAAAGTGCAGGGCTTGTTGCAAGGAGAGAGAGGACTGCTGCTGGACTCGAATGATCTGGCAGAAAACCCGGCGCCCATTGGCCGAGATTTAGCGTTCGGCGAAATGTTCCGTCCAACCAAGGCATCAGAAGCGCCAATCTGTGCCGCAGCGAGTTTTTCTGAATCCCCTTTCCCCTCTTTGTGGCACTAACGAGATAACACAGTCAGCAATCCTGAGCGCAATAATGACACCGCAAGATAATACGGAAAGTGAGAATAGCGTGTGCGTTAATGGGACAAGCCAAAGGATTCGCCGTTTGCGATTTGATTCCAATACCGATTCCGGCGGTGACTCGCCTGCCTGTGGCCGAGATCCCTAGATCAATGGAATCCTTTGCCGTCTTGACAAAATGGGAAGTCGTGCCATGGGAAAGTGCAACAAGATCCTGCTCTGCACTACTCAGTCCTTGCATAGTCCTTGATAGCATGATTCCCACGGCGACACAAGTTTACCGCCAGGGTGTTGCTCACTAGTTGGTTGGCTTATGCTGGCCTTGACACGCTCCCACAACCAATCTCCCAGAATCCAAGCCCACCAAGTGTCCTCGGGCGCAGAGTGTCTTCGGTTGAAGCAGCCGCCAGCCGTCAACTTCAACTTTAACACGAACAAGAACACTCGTATTCGTGGGAAATAACTCTACAGCCCCCAATAGTGCGTATGTCAATTATTATCTAGGTGCAACGGGGGACAAGGTGACAAGTCCACGGCATTTCAACATTTCTCGTACCCATGCCGCACATCTTTCGGATGTTGTAGATTCTCTCCTCGTGCCTGGCAATCATTCGCGTGGCCGCGCAGATCAGCACCCGTCTGGGACTGAATTCGCTGGCGCCAGAATCAAGATTCTTGATAAAAAAAAGAGGAGTGCCTCAGACGGCTCAGGCGGCCCACGCGGGCCAGTCGGGCCCTAAGCATGGAGTCTGTATAGTTGCCGGCCGGGTGCTATCGATCCCCAAATCAGGCGTGGCTCGCTGTTGACCTCCGAAGGAAAGCCCACGATTGTGGCAAAGGTCGCCCAAAGTCAAGAGTCAGCTATCACGTTAGCCTAGGAGGTACATGCCGTTCCGCCCATACCATGTACAAAGTAGTAGTAGACGACTATCTGCACTAGCCAAGGCAGCTCTATCGGCGCTGAACGATGGATATATTGACTGCCCCTAGGAGCCCCTCCGGGCGTATGATAGGCAGAGTCGCAACTTCCTTGTGCGGATTCTGCACCAACTCGCAAAGGGCTTGGGGTATCAGTTGAAGAGCTGTTTCCACTTTGATTTCTGGTCGCAAAACCGTCGCGAGATTAAGCTGGCCAACCCGGCTTTGCCGACACGGCGACATCGTGACATCTTGACTGCCAAAAACTTGGCCTGACGGCCGCCGAAGGAGGCCGTCACGAGACCAACTTTCCTATGCGGCTTCAGGTCGCTGAAGAGCCGACTATGCTAGGCGTCATTCCTGTGGCATATCATTCGATCGACGGAACACGTGAAGAAAAAGAAATCCACGATGGAAGAAAATTTTGCCATTCTGATTGGCAATTCTTGAAACCACCGTCGAATCCTGTTAGTTTACCCCGCGACTTCTGATCTTTTAGCGAGTCGAGCGACGCGAGGCGCCCCTTAGCCAGGCGCCCAAACGCCAGCGGCAGAGCGCCACAGGCAGCTGAAGGCGGTGACAAGCGGCTCGTGTTGAGTGGTTCGTGTGATTTGGCCAGTCGGTTTCTTAATCAGGATTCCAGCGGTGAGAACGAAAGTTCCCTCCAATCAAACCAACCCTGAGGATTTACTTGTTGCGGAGCTTGTGGCTTGCCCGCTGGGGCAAGTTTCCTCATTCATCTGATACCATGCGCTGGACTTGACCAGTCATACGGGCACGAGTACCGGATCCCACGGCAGTGGTGGAAATATACATAGGCCTGGTGACCTCAGGTACGTACCCTTTCGTCATCTGGAAGTTCTCTCCTGAACACACCAGTACCTCGTGCCTTTAAGTGCTCACTAGATGCGCCATCCTCAGATGATGACGTATCGGTGCTTAAGGTCTCCGTGGATTATGTTCTAGTATGTGAAGAACTGGAATTCTACGGTCAGAGCGCTTGGGTCAGGGGGGGATGGATGATTGTGCCAGGGATCGACTTGACACATGTCCGCTCACAGGACAATCGAACACTACACGAGACGTGCACCCCCACGCCCAAAAGGCGGTATAGACGCTGAGCCAATCATTCGGTCGCGTGGAGGGGTACGACTTGATCTGTGGGAGAACCGTTTGACCCAAGCGCCAGTTCAGTCGCCACAACCCCGGCACGCAACACGTCTTGCATGTCAGAGCACATCTTTCAAGTGTCACTGAACAGCCCTTCGTATCAGAGTAGACTGCGCAATCAGCCTCCAGTGACCTAGGTCACCTACCAGAGCATAATTATCTGGCAAAGGTGGACTGGAGACACCCTAACCGAATTTCCGAAGTCATCGTTGAACTTTGAAACCCCCGAATCTGCCTTTCACCAAATCAGCAGCCCATGCCGACTCTCCACTAGCAAAGAAATCACACCACAATATAAAGAAATGGTTCGATGTCGACACTTGCGCTAATTAGAGCGCGAGAATAAATCGCTCTGAAAGTTGATCAGAAATCTTTCAAGCTTGCGAGGGTAGTTGCACTCTCACCGAGAATTGCAGCTGCCCGTGCTCGACAGGGACATTGCCGACGTAGAGGGTTAGACAATCAACCTCAGGTCAGCATTAGCCCATGTTTGTATGCGCGCAGTCCTCCTCGCGATAAGCACCCGCTACGAATACTTAGTCAACCCTCGAAGCAAGCTTTTATCAGAATGATCGATCGCGAATGCCCTAGGCAGGTGTCTTTTGTTGCATGTCCAAACCAGGTGTCCCACCTACGCTTCCGATATCAGATCTCATGCCTAATGTCGTTCAAAGGAGGCTTGGTGCCGCTCACTTGGAGTCGGTCAAGGATGAAACATAGTGACTTGCAAGCAATTCTCTCAACGAGGTAGTACTACTGCCTGTAACAACTGTTCGGGCTGGGCCTCCCGGTGCTTGGGTCCCATTACGGCTGGGACTTGACCTTGAATCTTGCTCCAGAACCATTCCCATCTTTTGCGTTACAATGTCCTACATGCCATACATGAAGCGCAGTATACCCAGCGACTTTCAGAAGCCATGATTACACCGTCGTCTTGGGCAAAACTCCATTTGGACAGCTGCGACTGCCCCCGCAAACCATCCTGGCATCTTGAGGACCAAGAGCCCTTTCTGGGAATCGTGGAGGCGACCTTCTAACTGGAACCTCCCCCGCCCTTGACAACGCTATCATGCACAGAGATGGAGTCTGGTGCAGCATGTCTACCTTACCTTTCTCGAGCTTCTGAGCTGTCATCTTCTGGAGAGTGTTATTCAACCATCTCTCTCGAGGTACCCATATTCGGACTTTTGTGCTACAGGGTCTGATGGATCGGCACCGCCAGTTGCAAATCCCTTTGCAAAGCGAAAGGTAACGGGAGTCCCTGCGGCGGGTAAGGCCCCTGGAAGCTGATGCTTGAGCCCCAGCCGCTGATGAACCCTACCTCCAGAAGCAAGCGAGGAGTTCTCTCGGCCACTGGAACTCCCTTGCGAACGATTAACCCTTGTCGGAGCGTGAACGTGAACCACACCTCCATGATTTAGCTGCCGGTATATCCACATCGATACTCGCTCCTCCCCGGCAACTCACTCTCCTGCTGGAGTGGAGATAGGGTTCTAGACATTTGAGGCGTGCAGCACAGGCGGCATCAAAGCACGGTCGCTTACCTGATAGTAATGCCCGACGTGGCAAGGGTCTCAGTATTGCCATTATTAATACAGATAGAGGAAAGCGCTAAAGCACCGAGAAGCGGAAATGGCTGTGTGAGGCACACCAAGCATGCATCTTGTCGCGGTCGACGTTGGTTTGGAAGCATGTGCTTTTCTTACTCATCACGTGATGAGTCAGGCTCAAACGGCTGGCCCGGTGGCGGGGAAAGCACGCGCCCGCGCACAGACACCAGCCACGCCCACGAAACGCCAAACACACGCTCGGGCCTCACATTCAACTGAGAGCTCGGTCAATGGCTGTTGGCGGCGGGGGAAAGCGCACAGACACCAGCCACGCCCATGAACGCACACATTCACACGGGCCTCAGATTCGACTCAGAACTCGGTCAATTTTTTTCGTCTAATTAATTCAGTCGTCACACCAGCGATTGCCAGATCAGGATGTTTTCTTTTACTCGATATGCACACTACAGTGACCTGCTTTCGCTTTCTCAACCAATTTGGTGGCAAATTGCAGACTGTCTCTTTCACTAACAGCTCGCCTGCAGTGGCAAGGAAATCCCCAACGACCTGTGCACCGCGCATTCTAACCGCCGTCACTCCAGTGTTCCCCAGAACACGGCCCTCGTATTGTGAAAATCCTGCGGTGACCTCCGTGCCTCCACCTGGGGTGTGGCTCGACCTCTTGCCTCCCACCTCCAGGGTTTGATCCACGTCTCTCCAGGGAGGAGTATTATGCACTCCGCAAACAACATGCCAAACTGAGGTACGGCCTCACAGCTGCTCGAACAGCTGGAGGAGCACGGTGGACACCTTCGTCTACCCTGCAGCGGCCAGACTCTTCGCCCGCTGAAGTGCTAGGAACCAGCGCATACTCGTCGCTTCGATATCTCCACCAGTACTCGCGAACAGACCGCTCATGGCCGGTTTGGCAGCCTGATATCGAGGCTTATGCAAGCCACACAGTCGCCATATACTCCACCGCTGATGTCGCTGACTTGCAGGCCGCCGCCGTCGCTCCTCGCCCCGGCCGCGATACGCCGTCCTCAAGGCCAGAAATGGAACGGCCTGCCCAACTGATCCGCCAAGCCGCCACATGGAAACCATGGCGTCCAGCTATTCTCACGTTGCACATGCTTTTCGACCGACCTCCTACGCACGTCGCACGACCATCGAAATACTTGTGGGCACTAGGCCCTCGCACACGAACATGTCACACGAATCCAAACGCTCTCGACTCCGTCAAAAATTTTGTTGGGACGAGATCCCTTGCTGATCACTGCAGCGATGGCGGGGTGCAGTCTGCCCCACGTCGCTGATTGCAGCTCATCTCTTGCGTGATTTGACGGTGGGACAAATTTTCATGCAAGTCATGAGTTTGGCATGTGAAAATTTGCTGTTCCTCTCAACGGCCTCCCTTCTCTCTCTACGTGTGAACTGGCACTGACTGGATTCCAAGCATAATGACATGTCGACGATCTCCTCCCCAGAACCCTCCTCGAGATCGTGGAGATCCCCAGACGCTGCCGCTGCACGGCATGCATGAAAGAGACACGGGCAGACCCAGGGCACACACACACGAGCCCCGAACTCATTTCATTGACCATTCATGGACGCAAGCTTTCAATCCCTGGGAGTCGCAACCCATTCCAGGTTGTTGGGAGTACGATCGGCGCCCTCCGCGTGCTTGACGTGCGAAAGAGTTCACGAAGAACCACCACAAGTTCATTCGAAGCCCCTTTGCCATTGACGACATTGATGGTCAAGGCTGACGTGCCATACATGCCGCTTAGCGACGTCTCTGGTCTCATTCGGACACATTTGCCCTGAAAGGTTGTTGGAATGCTCATCCACGACGACCCTGACGACCGATTCTGATTTTCATGATGCCTCATTGTGGGCCCATTCCAACTCTTAATCAAACCTCAACATTTGTGTCCTCGTTGATCTCTCTGCCGGCAGAGATCTTTGTCGTCGAGAAGCAGTGTCAGAAACCCTGCCTCGCACACATGCACACCCTTCCACTTCGTTCGTTTAGGCGATTGCTACACGGCCCCGGTTTTACAGCTGCTTGCTTGCCTGCCTGCCTGCCTGCCTGCCTCTCTGAGCGGCAGCTAAGCTAACGCCAATGCCAATGCCGAATGCGCAGGATCGGGATCGCGAAGGCGAAGGCGAAGGCTCCTCCTCGAGCTGCCCGTTTCTGCGATTGACTCTACTGTTCCATAAACCACATCCCACGCCGCCCCTCTTCTTTCTCTGACGGTGGTTGACTATACTGATTGACAATGAAAATCCCTTTCATCTCCTCAAGACGGCAAACCTGATAAGCAAGGGTCCAGACTTGACTAACGCGACATCTCATCTTTGAGAGAATCAACCGTTGTTCAATGCCCAAAATTCCCCGCCTTCGAGTTACACTGTCTCCGCCGATCGTACGACCAAGTCGTCTTCAAGCTGGATTTTGCCAACGGTCCAGGTCAATACTCGTCCCCAGTCGTTCTCATCCATCGTTCCACAATCTGGGGATTGCCAATTGCCGCAATCTAGACCCCAGGCCCCAGACTCCAGGCCATGGCACCGTGGTTTCACCATTTCCACAACCCCCTCCCCGCTTTCCCTGACATCGAAGGTGAATGACAACCTGCCACAACATCACACCTCCTTTCTTCTCTAGGATGATGTTGAAGGACACCCAACCCAACCCAACCTAAACGCAAACCCTCGCTTGATCTGCGCGGCCGCCCTCGCCAGCAGCATGTACGCTTTCCCCTAAGGGTTGAGACACGGTGATGCAGCTAGAATCACTCGATTGCTCACAGTACGTTGCATTGTGCTGTGTTGCGTTGTGCTGTGTTGCGTTGTGCTGTGGTGCGTTGTTCTGTGTTGCGTTGCGTTGCGCGCTCACTTGTTCGCGAGACACCTCATTGAAATGCCAGCCAGATGTCACTCAATCTCACATAATGTCTCTCTCCTATCATCCTGCCTGATCCTCAACAGAGTCCGATGGACGCCTACCTACTCTAACGGATCTACTCTGTCTCTCCTGTCTGTCCTTTTGATTCTGTCGATCGTTTCTACTTTCTTTGTCTTGTTAGATCTCTGGCATGATAAAGCTCGATAAAGCACGATGCTACACGATATAATGCGATACGATGTGATGCGATG
The DNA here is from genome assembly GCA_016109495.1 of Phialophora tarda. NCBI lineage: Eukaryota > Fungi > Ascomycota > Eurotiomycetes > Chaetothyriales > Herpotrichiellaceae > Phialophora > Phialophora tarda. The sequence continues at coordinate 118,194 of JADWPL010000024.1, read as the reverse complement.
AGAAAGAGAAACTAGGGAGATAATACTACTCAACGATATATAATGTCTGGTTATGGTGATAGAGCGGGTAAGCGCTGAGAGATCCATAGCTAGATACAGGATCTCAACGAATGTCATCGTGGTTTAGTTCAATAGGGTCTCTCTGATACTCTAGACGTCGACCGGCTATAAAGGATATGAAAGAAAGTCTAATGTCCTGCTCAACGTTCAAGCACGGTAAACGTCCCTTTCAATGCAATTGCTCTATTCACACGCCCTCGCTATCGCCATCGCTGCTGCCATCACTATCACCATCGCCACCGTCATCGCGAACTGCATGTCTCAAGAAGGGGGACGTCTGGAATGGCCAGAGTGTTCTATGTAGAACACGCACAATGTCAAAGAGTTACCTTTCGTCACCATCATTTCATTCTCAATTCCCCGGCCCTTTCACCGCAATCTTCTTGACCCACACTCTGAACCTCTCTTCCTCTTTCCTGGTCACCCCGTTCACCCCGCTGGCTTCTTCCCTCTGCAAGATCTCCGATCGGTCAAAGAGGCCCCAGTCGCCCAGCGCTTCGAGCATCTGCTCCATCGACTCGTCCTCCTGGCGCCGATAGCCTTCGTTGGCGGGCCCGGGCAGAAAGGTGTAGTACCAGGCGAGGAACACGTCCTTGGCATCACGGTTCGCGTAGACTGCGCAGCTGAAGGTTCGGGCCTCGATCTCGTCGCGTGAGATCTCTGTGACGACGGCGTCTCGGGCTCTTGCCCCCGTCTTCTCCCGCGAGGGCTCGGGCGAGGCGCTGGAGCCGAAGAGCTCGTCGTACCCGTCAGACTGTGGTTCCATGGTGGTCTCCTCGGTGGCTTGCTCGGCGCCTTCGGCACCTTCGGCGGAGACTGGAGTAACGGTCTTCTCCCAGTAGACTTTGTAGGTGAAGCGTTCAACGACGGCGTGCCTTCGCTTCGCCTGCCTGAATCGTTTCTCGCCGAGGTCGACAAGCTCTTTCTCGATCCAGACTCTGGCTTCATGATTCACGTTGGCGCCGAGCATGAGATGTTGCTCTAACAGCCCGTCTTGATACACCGTGTTGCACGACCAATTTCCAGCGTCAAAGACGGTGCCGGGAGGCAGCTGCCCTTGAACGCTGATGATGTGCTCGCGAACTTTCTTTTCCGCTCGGTCCTTGTCATAGGTTGCTGTAATACGGTAGTAGTCGGCATCTTCATAGTTTGCGAAGCCCCGATGGGCTCCCCAGACTATATACTTGCAAACGTGTCGGTCGCCATCTTCGTCATCGTCATCCGAGGAGGCCGCTGTTTCGTCATCGGTGCCGCTGTCCAAGGCCACCGCCGTGGCCTTGTCTTCAATGATAGTCGGGTCTTGAACTTGCGCCAGCTTCTTTGCTCTGTTGAGTTGCATTTGCCGTAAAAGCTCCGGGTCAAATGATTGACGTGACTTCAACTGGCCTAGTGCTTGATGATCCTGTTCTTCTCGTTGGGACGTATGGATACCAGATGCATTCTGACGGGCATCTTTCAGGCTGTTGATTTCGTTGATGTCCTGACCCAGACGGGACTTCTTTACATCCAGTCCAGCACCAAAGACAAACTCAGCTCCGTCCTCTTCTTCACTATCGCTCTCTCCGTCTCGATAGATCTGCTCGAGCTCTGCTTGGGTCTCGGCGACCTGGGTCTGGAGATCGGCAATCTCCTCAGCATCGGCGGTTTCGAAGAGGTTGAGTTGTGCCCGCAATTTCTTCTCTAATCTGTCATGATGGTCGTACTGCGCCTGTCTCCTGTTCTCAGTCGCACTACCGGTTCGCTTCAACGCCTTCAGAGGCTTGGAGGGTTTGACGCTTTGGCTGGGGAAGGAGTAGACGGCATCTGGCTCTTCCTCGTCCGCGAACCGTACTTGCTTTCTGGAGGTAGCTTCCTGAGAGTCCCTCCTCCTTATTGTTTTGCGGCTGTCTCTTCCTGATCGGCGAAGGTCTCCCCAGTGGTTAATGAGCGCCTGGACCTTAGGTAACTCTTTGTGTACAAAGTCGACGTGCTCCGGACGAAACGTCCGCCTCATTTCCTTCATAATAGTGGCCTCGGTCGGTTCTGGTGCATTTCTTGCGGCCTTATCGATTCTTCTCCTGATATTCTCGCGGATATCCTGGATACGCTTTCTCCTTACCTTACCACACTTGTTTTGGTCAACGACGAGACCGATAAACCTACCGATATCATAAAGCTCATCCGTTTCGGTTTGCATCGTTCGATCCGTAAGCTCTCGGTTAGGAAAGCAGAGTAGTTGTGCGAACTCCCAGAATACACTGCCGATAACATCAAGGTCTCGCTTTTTCTCTTTCGCGATTTCGTGCTGTATGATAACTCCTTTCTCTGTCTCTGCTAGTTGATCAAAGTTCTTGGGAAGCGTTAAGTCTTTGGTTGCTGGCGTTCTGGAGGATATCGGCGCGAATATCTGTCGTTCCGGGTTAGGAGTGTCGACTTGAATAGGCGCCTTCTTCGCCGCTAGCATTTGGAGACCAGAAACCGGCCGGACTTTTAGCCTGTGAGTAACGTCGGTGATTTCATCGATGCACTGGTTGTCGTCGTTCTTGTGGTCATCTTGAGCCTTCTTCTTGGCTGCTAGGAGCTCAAAACCGGATAAGGGTCGACCTTTGGGTGTGGTGGTTCCCTCAGATCGGTCGTTGGTAGCAACCTCACCAACCTCCTTATCAGAGTCCTCGTCGAGAGTCGGGCCGCTTGCTCTTGTTCCAGAGTCAGCAGATCCTGCGGGACTCTGCTTCTTGGCCTCGCGCAGACGCTGCTCCCGCTCCGCTAATGCGAGGCCTTGGCTTGATACGTGGCTACCCGAGATAGGCCCTGAGAGAGGTTGAGATTGACTTGCCGGAGCGCCTGGCTTATGATCGTCGCCAGATAAGTGACGGCTTTGGGTCCGAAATTGCTCTACAGCCACACGTGATAGAGGGTTTGGGCCAGCAAGGTTAGTTTTGTGACGAAGGGTTCTGCTTGGATTAGAGGTCAGTTGCAGGTCGTATACAAGGTCTGATCATCCACATACTTGATAGTGTCTTGTTCTTTCGGCTGTACGGCTTTCAAGTCCTTCATAGCGTGCTCTTGGGCTAGGTCGAGAAGGTCCTCCATTTGTACATCACCATCTTTGTCCGAGAACAAATCGCTCGCGGAACTATTCTCGGCCTGGCCATCCGAGAATGTCTTGTCTTGATCCGAGCTCGAGCTGCTGCTGGGTACCCCGAGGAGACCGCGTCGTTGCAAAGCTTTCTCCCGCAATCGTCTGCTACGCTCTGCTCCTGCTTCTTGCTCTTTGAGCATGTACTCACGGGCCTGCTTAAGAAGCAGATCTTCCTCACTCAGTTCGGGAAGAGATGCTTTCTGGGCCTTGACTGACTTTGACGGTGTGCTGAGGTCATGGAATCTCGCCAGCAATTTCAATCGACGTTCCTCCTGTTCTTCCAGAGTTTCACCATCAACTGGTTTGGCCGCGTTGACTATCTGCGACCAATAGCCTTTGTCCTCGTGGTCTGAATCCTGGTAGAGACAAGATCCTGGGTGCGGGTCTGGAAGCAACCACTCCTCCTCAAGGCTGAGCTCAAAACCATCAGGAAACAGGTTGACAAATCCATATTCTGATTGCTTCGAGGCTTGAGATGTATCCTTGGATGGGGTCTTCGAATAATCTCCAATGCCATTGGCGTCACTAGTAGCGATTTCAACTGCTCGTGCGGTGGGTATGAGACGTCGCTTCTTCTTGGGCTTGGTCACTGGAACTTTGACGGAGGTCTTCGGCTGAGATTGAGAGGGCAGCACGGAAAGGGTCTTAGAAGGAGCGTTGGCTTGAACAAGCGGAGGGACTGCAACTGTGAGAGGGTCATCTGAGGTAAACGCCGGTAGATCCGTTGACGGCGATGAGTTTACGATGTTCGGAACGACGTGGGTCTCCTTGAGTGCAAGCCTCGTGTCGAGATCCGAAACGTTTGTCCCGCTATCGTATCTTGCCAGAGAACCAACATCGCTCTGGGCCTGAGACGAGTCGCCGATCTGACAAGACTCATATATGTCATCAGAGCCATCGATTATTGCCCAGCTAGTTATTCGTGCAGCTTGTGATCTCACGGTCTCCCTGCTTTCGACAGGTGGAAGAGGTCTTGTATGGGTAGGCCATTTGGAGGCTGAGCTCTCCGGCAAAAGAGAAGTCGGCGGCGCTGATGCTTGGTTCGATGGGAGGGAAGCCGCTGTCATCGACTGTTGACGAGATGCAGAGATAGTCGTTCGAGTTGATCCGTGGCCTCGGGCAGTGGATGATACTCTGGGCGATCCTTGCACTGGCGAAGTGGCAGCGTTCTGCAATGATCCGTGGCGTGCTGAGATCCGGGATACCTGATTCGGAGGATTCTTCGACAAAGCGCCGGGCGATGGTCGTTGCTGCCCGATGGGTCGAGTTGAAGGTGCCTGGGTCTCTCGAGGAAAGAGAGCAGGACCAGTGTCGATCTTAGAGGTGTTGGCGCCCATTGTTGGAAGCCGCTGACTGAGACTCGGAGTCGCACGAAAGGCGCCAACCATAGTGCTGAGCAGCTTCCGCCAACCGAAGGATAAGGCAGGTGCGGGTAAGCGCTCAACGTAATGATTGCTAGAAGATTCAAGAGGAGCGCGAAAGTATGGGCAGAAGATTTGTAGGCTGTGAGTTGATGGTGATAGATCGATGAAATGTCACTCCCAAACCTTGAAGAGATGATGTTTCGTCAGTATGAATTGACGGCTGCTGAATCGGTGAGTGACAAAGATCTCAGAGCTGATTTTCTGCGCTTAGAGAACGCCTGGGAGCCCAATAAGCCAAGACATGCAGCGGCCGTTGAGTTGTCGCTTGAGGAACCGAAGAAAACTGCAAGGGACGACATCAGCGGACTCACCGGGCGCTGACGGTACGAGGTGGCCGCAAATCGCCGCAAGATCGAAAACACAAATGAACGGCTCAACAGAGGTCAAGGTGCTCATCAAGAGTGAGAGAAATGAAAAGGAGACGAAGATATTCGTCAAGAATAAAGTCGACAGACTTCTCAGAGCAAGGATCTAACGCTGGTTCCAAGACTGCTGTAAAAGTATGAAGACATGAGACTGGAAGATTGAATAAAGCGCCTTGTCAAGACGAAATCGAAGAGGCGGTTGAGATAACTGCGATTCATCTGAAGAAAGTCTTTATCGGGAGAGAGTACTGGGTACGCATCCTGGGAAACCATGCCCGAGCTGTCATTCGTCAACTGGAATGTCACCAGGTAAATAGACTTGGCCATTGGGGAGTTAAGCCAGTTGTGCGTGGGTTTGAAGGACGCGGTTGTAAACCGGAGACTGCTAGGAAGGTTGCTGAGCGGCAGATTGGAGCCTGGGACTCGAGCCCACGGTACTACTTCACAGCCGTGAAGCCGGAAACGGTCGGGGTTGTCAGGGAGGAAGGTTTGAGAGGAGGTTATGAGTCTGCGATTTGTGAGCGTGGAAGAGGATTCGGCGCACCTTCATGTGAAAGCTTCATGATTCTTGCACTGACGAATGCTGTTGAGGGAAGATTTGAGGCCAGACAAAACAAGGGCTCACCCCCTGGAAATATCGCAGTATTTCCCGTGTGGGATGGACGCGACTGAACAAGACAGGGAGTGGCTGATAGTTGTCACTCGTGACGCTTCCATTGCCGTCTGTCCTGTGGGAGGTGAAAGTGTTGAGTGTCTGTACAGGCTGATATCGACCCCATTATGGCTTCTTGGATATCATCAAGCGCCTAGCAGCAACATCAATAGACTCAGCGAGCAGAAACTGTGGACGTCCTGGAAGCACAACTGAAAGGAATTATTGCGAGGTAGAAGCTACGGCAGACAGGGAGCTCGACAGATTGTGTCGAGATGGGCATTGTGGTTGTCAAACACGCCAAGAAAAGGAACACGTGCAAGGCTGCACAAACAGTGGACAAGGCTGAGCACAAGAGATCGCTACTGTTGGTGTAACAGGGTGCCATGCACAAATGCTAATTAATTAACTTACTACATACCCTGGAAGATGAATGTTGGAGCTTTCCACTGTGAGCCACAATATCAGAGACTCTGCAGGAACAGCTCTGTTTTCACTGCGTTTCTGGTGTGCCCAAGCTTCGGAATCATTAGGTTGGTTTACCCGCATATCCATTATGGCTCGTAAACCACATCAGTCCCCACACAACGATTGCAAACAAAGAGGTTGGTTGGATCCTTGGCCCGTTTGATCTGGAGCAAACGGTCATAATTCAGCCCCCAGAAGACCTTTTGCCATGCAGGTTCATATCTGCAGGCCTCGTAGTCAGTACCACAGTCGAACGCGAAATCCTCACAAACCAGGGGCCGGAAAAGGCCGACACTTACGGATTCGCCTCATTCATGTAAGTTCCTCCGTCTGAGCCAGCAATCTTGGCCCATCGGTTGCTCATATCAACCAGTTGGAGCTTCTTGCTGTGCTTCTCAGTTTCAGGGGCATTGTCGTCCCAATTGGTACCGAAGCTCATGACAGCCCGACTATCTCGCCACGACGGGTGTACCGATGTATCATTTCGAGTCGCCGAATTGACTTTGCCGACTGCACACAATGTTAGAGTATCTCAAGGCGAGAGACCATTTTCGGGACAACCCACTAAAGTTGAAGCTAGGATAGTTTTCCGGCCCGTACCCCAGCATCATGTCGATGATCTGGTCCGCTTTGTTCAGTGCCATATCTGTGGTAAGCAGACGAGACGAGTCCATGACGTTCTGTGCAATGTTCGGGTCCTGTAAGAACGCATCGCAGAAATCTATCCAACTGGGAAACGTAAAGTTGACCATGAAGAAACTCGTGTCATCGAGCTTCGCTAGCTCTCGAAACGCGGCGGTCCCTTTTATGAGCTCTTCTTCAGTCCCATTGGGGCGGACGAAGAGGGCGGATAGCCCGTTGGATAAGTATCCGTACCCAGTATAGCCAAGGTCTGTCACGTTCACTAAGGCGCCAAGAGATCCCTCCAGGACAGGACGGAGGGACGAATTGGCTGTAGCATTGAGTTGAAGGGCGGCAACTTGGATATGGCCGGGTTCTGGATGAGTTCGATAAGTCACCGATGTTATTACCTGTTGCAGGTCAGTCCTAGTCTCGAACATACGATCTTGGTGAGCACGCACACCCCAGGCGCTTCCGCCACCGCCTCGTAAGGCCCAGAAATAGTCAGGGTCCGTGTACTGATTGATCGTGACGTGTTTGCCTTGGGCGTTGACTAGAGTCACCTCCAGAACATCTATCAACACGCAGTCAGCCTTCGAACGTACCATGATTTTATGGGATGCTGCTGACTGTCAACTCCCAGGCCGTAAATGTGCGCCCAAGCAGAGTGGCCACCTCCGGTGAGCCAACCACCGGCAGCACCGACCGTTCTAGCTTGACCGCCAACGACAATGACATGCCGTTCGGAGGCAGCTCGATACACATCTATCCTCGTTAGCGATGGCACATATGAGCATTGTTCCGCGGTCGAGGTTCCTGACCGAGCCACTGCTCTCCAGCTTGTAATGTGACCGCAGGGATCCCTTTAGTTCCCTGGGGAGCAACTTCCACAACAAAGTTGTCTGTCCACTGTCTTCCTTTTAGGTTATGGGTCCAGATAGAAAACGCACCCTGGCCACTGGAGCGACCGAGGCTGTAGAATAGTCAACAGGCAGATCTAATCTCTTGATGTTGTAAAACATGACATACTGATCGTGACCGGTGTTCTTCACAACAAGATACAAATCCTTGTCGCTGGCGAACTTCACAGCAGCCTGGATATCTGCCACGGAAGCCGCCGCTACCGAATAGTGTGGAACTAGAGTAGGTGTGAGCTTTCCGGGCTCGATGTGAGCCGTTCCCAACTTACCAAGACCAGGTTGACAGGGTGCGCTTCTGGACGAGTTGATGAAGCACTGCTGATTTCCCAGCTCCCACACGATAGCCGTGTATGCGCCAGTCTGGTTTGTCCTCCAGAAGCTGTTGTCCCATTCCTCTTTCGCGGTTTCGCAATGCTCGGAGTTGAAGGTCGACCCGTGGCACGCTGCTGCTGATGGGAATGTCTGCACGAGACGGCCAGAGATGCTCTTGTTGAAACTCTGCCAGGTCTGTTCGTTAGGCCAACAACTATCACCAAACTTGCATCTCTTGCGCGGTGGCGCGGGGGAAGCACAGCATAGAGCTGCCAGCAGAAAAAGGACAATGTACTTATACATGATACTATATTCCGGCCGCAGGGTAAAGCACCGATAGTCTCGTTTGAGAGTCGGGAATAGAAGGAAACCGGTCCTATTTGTAGCTTATCACGATGGCCACTCTTACCTGTGGAAATGGCTTCACAAGACTTCGGATCCAATACGACTGATCGGCAAGAGGATCTGTGATGCCGAGTCTCCCAGATGTTGTCGTTGCTAAATCTGGAAACCTTCGTACTGTACCGTATCCCCCGATCTAGGCCATGAGGAAAAGCAGAGTAATGCCAAGAAGTTGATCGTACCGACAATGTGGGAATCTAGCTGCCTGGAGTCAGCCTCGCGACAGCCTCGCTCGCCAAGTACCCAGTACTGGTAGACATCGCAAGCTCGGCGAATACCATCAGAATGCGAATACGAGAAGGCTTGGGTGTTTGAGGACTGGCACAGGCCAGATAGAAGGGCATCCACATGACGTTACTACACGGTACGTACGCTCACCCACAACCCCGTTGCGAGCCCAAGAGCGATTGGATAGTGAGTGAAAAGGCAGAAGGAAAAGGAAGCGGGATACGGTGGAGCCTTCGCCAAACCTTCCCTCGCCAGACTTGCCCTCGTTAGACGTCTCCTCGTCGCCTCACCTTCCTCACCTCCAACGCGTCTCAATATGACGACGCGTTCAACGCGCAAATGGCGAGGAATCGTAGCTGACTGTCCTCATCACATTTCTGGGACCAAGCCCAACTATGGCTTCTACCTTCGAGCCACAGCCTTTAGCGGCCCCCCTCAATGACGACGCCCTTAGAAATCTCAAGGACCTCGTCCCCCAGCCACAACTGCGTACCGCTCTCGAACGTGACCGTCACGTCCCCACCAAGCGATACCTTCAGTCCAGGGATTTGCTGAGGAAGGCTGCCGAGACCTTAGCCGACATTACCGGCGACTTGAACCAAGGAGCCAACAAGTCGAAGACCAGGCATTTAAGGGTGAAAGCGCGCCGAGAGAAGGAACGAGCAGAAGCACACACCGAAGAAGATGGTGGTGAAGCGGCTGGAGCTGAGGCTCAGGCGGATGCCCGATATGAGGAATTCCAAAGAAAGGCCGAAGAGCTGACCAAGAAGATGGACATGAGTATCCGTGGCATCGTTGATGATCTCAATTGGCTTGCCGACTATCCCGACATACTGAAGGGGGTAATTGAGAAAGCGCAAGACTCGGCTGAGGAGCAGCGGAGGAACTTTGAAGGAAGAGATCCAACGTCATCAAGGCGAAAGCGGAGACAGCGATCGATCTCAGAGGGTGGAGATGAGAATGAAGAAATGGAGGACGGCGATGAGCAGGACGAGGAGGAGGATCAAGAACCTGTCCGACGCCCTCGTCGCACGAATGAGCCATCCACCATCGACCCATCCGAGACACCACATGTCCAACTCTCCACTGCGCTGGTAGATCAGGGCCGGCGATGGACTTCGCAGAGCCTGACAGACCGCTACGCCCGCGACAACTACTACAAAGGTTGGAAAGGCTCCCTCTGGGACGGACAAAATCCCGGTGAGAACCCGCCGCCTATGCCCCACGAAACCCTGTGGTTCGCAGTCGAAGAAGGTCGCTCAGCCACAGTTTCCTTTGCGTCCACACAGCAGGGTCGCCAACGAAGCGCACGCTCCGGGCCAGCCAACGATGCATCCTTCACAGAACCCGGCGAGGAAGAAGAAGAAGACGACCTCGAAATCTCCGCCGAGAACACGCGGATAAGATGTCCGCTCACCCTCCTGCCCTACAAAGTACCAATGACATCGCGAAATTGCAACCACAGCTATGAAAAGACCGCTATATTAGAACTGCTTTCCAATTGCACTACACAACCCAAGAAAGTCAAATGTCCCGACACAGGGTGTAACGCGGATATCAACGGCGAGGAAGACCTCTACGAGAATCAGCTGCTCAAACGACGTGTTGCACGGATCCTGGCGAGGCAAGCGCAGAAGAATGCTCCAGCGACCAGTGATATTGACGAGGACGATGAGGATGGTGACGATGATGACGGAGTAGTCAAGGGAACACAGCGAAAACCAGTTGGATTAGGATCGAGCCCTGTGACTCCAGCCACCGGACGGAGAGACGCGAGGCCAACCGTTAAGAACGAGAAACCCTTGACCTCACGTGCTGGTGGACGAGATAGTGTCATACCGGATTCACAAATTGATGGCGTTGGGGACAATCCGCAGCACGGCTCGCCGAGGAACCAAGCCCCTGCGTCAAGGGCGCCTCGCAGTACGCAGATTGTGGACCTGGAGGACGATGAATGAAACTTCGCCTACAGAGGATCACACTTGCGATGAATTGACGGAAAGGGACGACGCAGCTTGAGAATAAAATAAGCTCAGATGGCCGGTCGGCGAGGCATCGCCGTCATGGTGCACAATCTTCCGACTGAAGTGGAAACGTTTACAATGCATATCCATCATGGCCTACGTTCTAGGGGAACCCAAGAAAGGCCAAGAAGATCTCTGTACGCCTTAACAGCCAGCCCCCACAATGCAAGTCACACAGTCGAGGATTCAGCTTTTGGTTCTTTTCCCTCGCAGTATCCTATCAGTGAGACAATGCAGTGCCCTCAGGTACTTGTCGCGCCAAAGGAACGAATCGAGCGAAACCCAGTCCAAGGGGACTGAAGCCGAGTATTGAGTATTATGAGCACTTCCACTACTTCCTAGATTCATGCCTACCTGCGTCTGAACGGCATTCTCAGCAACCAATCTGCAGACCCTGGAGGGATAGATGTCTACCCTGAGGAGCGAGTGCGCACCACAACCCGCAACCACCGAAGCGAATGGCGAAGAATCCACGTCGTCCAATACGAACACAAACACAACCCACGGAAAAGTGCCCTGTGACTGATGGTTGACGGTGGTAGCTGGCCGCGCGTAAAGACGTGTCGAAGAACGAAACGTCGGATTTTGGGGGCTGCCGACTATGTCCGAATATCTCACTTGCGCAGTGTAACATTCCATAGTACCGAGGACAGAGTCTGCTAGACATGATCCAACCACTACTGTCTGTGCTCGTATGGGGTTGCTGACTTGGCCCTCTTGGCTTTGAGATAAGCATATCATGTCACGATGTCGGCAATTAATCATCCATCTGCTTGTGCGTGCCCCACGGTCGGGGTGAGGGGCAAAGGCACGAACGTCGGATCCAGCTTTCCTTGTTCGACAACTCGACAGCTACGAGCATATCTGTCATAATTGCCCTGAGGCGATCGATCTCCAGCCCTCTGACAATCACTACACCAAGATGAATCGCCTCTGCTGTCGAGCCCTCCGCAGCAAGCCTCTCCCCTCATCGATACTTTCCAAGCCAGCAGCACCCACGCGTCGGTCATTTCACCCTGAACCACGATCCTTCCAGAATAGTGCTCACGGCACTCATCGCTTCGTATACAGATGGGTCATACAGGCCATCGGGACCCCTTTCGCGGTCGCTTACCTATGCGACAAGATTTCAGAGCGAAGTGAAGGCGGTGACAATGGCTTCAAGCTGGAACTGCCGGGGATTGACAGGGGACTTCTGACGGAGCCCATTCGGTTGAAGAGTCAGACTTGGGGACAGATGCGCTTGTCATGACTGGGAGGGGGTCCCGATGGGTTGCGGAGTAGTGTACCGCGTACCGCTCATTGCTGGAAGCTGCGAGAGCCATGTCTTCTGCAGAGTTGTGTGTTTGACCATATGTGACCGGGCGGAGAGTGTGCGAGGCAAAAGCGCAGACCCCTGAATGCATTTCGTATCTAACTAGCGTGTATGAACTTATCGAGGCTGCTCGAGGCGATTACTGCACTTCGCTATGGGGGGGTATGCGTTCTCGTCACTCGTCCGGTGGAGGCCCGACTGCTTCCTCGCATTCCCATTGCACCGCCGTGGGCTGCGAAGCCGTATGCATACGATATATGTACTGTGCTGTATCGGTGCCGCAACGTGGGCTGGTGAGGCTAGATCGCCCCCCCATTTGACCGAGCAGTTACATCACATGGCCGCATTCTTTAATTGGCACGCCGAACAGGGTAGGCGCTAAGGGCTGCCCTAACTAGCCACCTCTTCGTGAAGCGAGCCTGAATTGAAGCCATTATTTAATCCACAGTGCTACTTGCAATCTTCAGGCCGTCCTGCACGTCGAACCCCAGCTATGGAATGTCTCAATCAATACCCTGTACGATGACAAGACGGCGTGTCGGCTAAAGCGAATTGAGTTGCGGCGCAAAGTTCGTTTCCTTCTTGGGTCTCCGCTCGCTGGTTCGGCTACCAAAAATCTTTGCACCTCCTCTCAATCTCACAGGGGATGAGAATACACGTATAGCACCGAAGTCGATGGACGCGTGTACCATGATGACAAGTCAAAATTCTCTACTTGTCACACTCTGTATTCCTGCGGTGGTTGCAACACGGCACAGCACGACCGTGGTATAACATCACTCACACGGCCCTTCCTTGTCTTGATCACGCGAGCCGAATGTCCCAAACTCACACAGTTTGTGTGGCTCCGACAATGGCCTCTAGTGGAACTGCCGATTTCATCTTCGTCGAGGTCAAGGCGGAGGAACGAGAAGGCTCCCTTTCCCGGGGAAGCAAGATCTCGCACGCCCTGAGGCGCCATCACCGTGAGGCAAGACGAGAACGCGCAAGGAAGCACCAGCAGGCGTCGCGCGAACTCGTCCGGCCGATCAAGGCTAATAGGGATGGCCTACGATCTCGAGAACGTGTATCTTCAGCATTGGATATTCTCCTGGAGCCATCACCACCTGGGCAGCTCAATTCGCGTCCGCAGAAGGAGAGCGACGACGGGCCAGATTCTGAGCTTGACATTCTGCAATCGCTGGCCCTGACGATGGTAGCTCTGGGCCAAGGTCGGCTTGATCCGTTCAACGTGTACCCGACGGGTAACGTCTGCCTGTACGTGCATGAGGTCGTGGATCACGGTAAGCAAGCCACCTCTTGACGTCCTTCCACCAATCCCACCCACTACCACCATGCCGTGGACTCTGGAGACCTGGGTGTTTGCTGACCTTGAACGACGCAGCCGTGAATCATACCTGGCCCGGCGTCTCGCCATTCGGCCCGTTGTCGTCGAATCCGGTGAGACGAGCCTGGCTGGGTTGCGCCATGGCCAATCCGGTGGCATTCTACTCATTCGTCTTTGCCGCCGGGCTTCATCATGCGTACGAGCACGGCTGGGACAAGATCCCCATCAGGAATTACGACCTGCTGTTCTCTTACAAGACCAAAGCGATGAGCCTGATCAACGAGGCCCTTCAGAAGGTCGACGTCGACATTCCCGACGCCCTCCTGGTCTCCATTCTGATCCTGGCTACCCATGGCCCACGAGCCACGAGCCCCGGGAAAGTCTCGCCGCCGCCACAGCACCCGGTCACCCCATTGTCTGAGACGCAGAACATCAGGTTCTACGGCAGCCTGCGGTTCGACGGATTCCACATGGACGCCCTCCGGCTCCTGATAGCCCGTCGAGGGGGTCTCCAGACCCTTGAGCTGTACAGTCTCGCCGAGACGATCGCACTGTAAGTTGATGTCGTCGTCGTCGGACCCCTGAACTCTCCCTCTCTCCCTCTCTCTTTACTCTGAAGAGCGCCTTACAGAACCAACTGACTCTGTGACAACAATTCAAACAGGGGCGAAATCTTCGGTGCAAGCGAGCACTTCGGCCGGCCCCGATTTCCAGAGTCGTTTTCCTGCCCGACGAGCATCATCCCCGCCACGCCCGACCCCTTGCCCGCCGACTTCTTCGCGTCGCTGCAACACAGCATCCTATTCGCGGCCCTGCTGCCCGTCCTGCGCGACATGTCCGCCACATGCCGCGCGCTGCACGACGGCCTGGAGCACGAGCAACCAGGCTCGGCCCTGCTCAGCGACATCATCCGAACCAGGAACACCGTGCAGCATCGGCTCCTGTCGCTCCCGCGCCGCGAGTTCATCCTCGTGCCGGACCACGCCGTCTACGAGGCCTGTCGCCTCGCGGCCCTGATCTTCAGCGACATGGTCATCTTCCCTCTCCCGGCGGCCAAGAACGTGGGACCCCGCCTCGCGGCCATGTTACGACAGACGCTGGAGAGATTGCCTGGTCCAGCTGCAGCTGCAGCTGCAGATGCAGATTCGGCTGCAGCTATGCACCAGAGCATGGACACGGACTCGCACACGGACAAGGACAAGGACCACGCGCCCGTGCTTCTGTGGGTCATCGTGCTGGGAGCAATTGCCGCGGCGAACACCCAGGGTTTGCGAGACTGGTACTGTGCGATGCTGGACCGGTATGGCGTCGTGCTTGGCGTGGCTGCCTGGTCCGACGTGCGGGTGATGCTCCAGAAACACCTGTGGTTCGACCATGTTTGCGATCCCCCCGGCCGGAAGATCTGGGCCGAAGCGACTGGTTGGGACTAATGCCGAGTACCTGGGACTGATATATGCTGATTGGCTTGCACTGATGTATACATACCGACTACCCAAGCCTGATGTATGCCATACTATACTCTCCTATACTAAACACAGTACAGAGTACCACGTAATAATAGTCTGAATAGCACCGTGAACGCGTTCAAAGGCTGAAAGGTTCGGTCCTCCTCACACTACTAGTCACTAGTCACTAGCCACTAGTCAGTGAATCACAGCGTGCAAGTAGCGAGAGCGAGAGCAAGTTTTGGATGGATGTAATGCCTGCTCTAAATCGCGTAAATACGTTTTAAATACTATACTACAATCACCCGCTTCTCCGATTGACTTGACTGTGGGATGCTGTAAGGTAGGGCACTAGATCCGTTCTGTCCAGGCTGTTACGAACAGCTGTGAGGAGGGACAGCCAACAGATGGGAAGGGCAGGTCAGCCGGAGGCGGATAAGAGCTTGGCAGGGTCACGTGAAGAGCTCACCCGGCTCCGCTAAGCTGTTTTGAGCACGGCTCAGGCTGCTCGGCCTGAGCACCACGGACTTTACTATGAACGTAGTCAACTTCGTGCACGATCATACCCATACGTTTTGTGGATACTG
Organism: Phialophora tarda; assembly: GCA_016109495.1. Classification (NCBI taxonomy): domain Eukaryota; kingdom Fungi; phylum Ascomycota; class Eurotiomycetes; order Chaetothyriales; family Herpotrichiellaceae; genus Phialophora; species Phialophora tarda. Next base: position 102,923 of record JADWPL010000024.1, on the reverse strand, counting down.
ATCACTTCGCTCTTGGTACATCGACTCGCGCTGTACCATACTTCCCACTTGTCTAGAAATCCTTACGTGCTGTGAAGACCTTGCTTGGGTGGAGCGAAACGTAACACCACATTCGCACTGCCATCACCAGGCCGCTCACAACTTGCTCTGTGCGCCATTGCTGACGTCGACCACGACCTTGCCCCATGCTGTCCCCGTGGAAAGCAATTTGAGCGCAGCAGGGATCTCTTCCAACCCATGAAACTCCTGCCCTGTATAATGCAGCGGCCTGAGGCCGTCTCCTTCGAGTATCTTCAACAGAGCGTCCCACACTTGTTCCACGGTGTCGGGATCCACCACGGCATACTGACCCCAGAACAAGCCCGACAAGGCGACGTTCTTCAACAGAAGTCGGTTGGTGGGAATCTTCTCGATTTCCCCTGCTGCAAAGCCGATCACGACCAGCCTACCGTCCCAGCGGATGCATTTCAGGCTTGGCCCGATGACGCCCAAGGGGTCCAGGACGACATCAACTCCACGCTTGTCCGGCGTGCAATTCCTGGCTTGCTCGGCCCAGTCCGCCTTTGCGTCGACGGCGTAGTGCGCGCCAAAACTCATTGCGACTTCGCGCTTCTTCTCCGTGTCGGCAGAGGCGATGACATACATACCCAGTGCTCTGGCAATCATGACGGCGGCGAGGCCAACTCCGCCGCCTGCGCCGTGGACGAGGACGTAGTCGCCTGTTCGACCTGTCAGCCTACGTTTCTGCGTAGCGGCATGTTTTGTACGTCTCTGCTTGGTGGAATGTGATGGGGACCAAAGCATGAGCTGACAAATGAACCATGACTTACCCTTCTTCGCATGAGCTCTGAGCCTCAACGCTGCATACGCTGTCGGAGCGGTAAAGAACAGACTACTAGCGCCGAGATAGCTCCATCCTTTCGGAATGGGTTTAAGATCGGGCTCGGCAACGAGAATCTGGGTCGCAAAGGCGCCTAGTACTCCTCCAAAGACACGGTCGCCCTTCTTGAACTGCCAGGCCTTGCCGCTGGGTGATGGCAAGGTGGGGATGGCCAGGATCTCCCCGGAGAATTCGTTGCCTGCGATAAAAGGCAACGGCGGCTTTTGCTGGTGCTTGCCCTGGATCTGCAGGTTGTCGAAGAAGTTCATGGCGGTTGCGTGGATCTTGATGAGATATCGCGACGGATGGGGTTGGAGGTCCGGAAGAGTGGCGACCCGGAGGTCATCGGGTCCTTTGACCAGCTGGGGGATTTGGATTGCCTTCATCGTATTGTCCCAAGAAGTCAAGGCCAATCTAGTCGAGCCAGAGATTACACCTGGGGGAAAAGCTCGCCGAGAGATGTGAGAGAGGTAATGTTGTACTGTATGGTCGAGAAAAGTCTTGACTCTTGTTGCATCTACACAGAATCAGATAAGCCGATGCTCCTCCGGGATTCTTTTGCTCCGAGATCGACGAGTCGTGAGATTCTGGCTCGACCACTGCTCGGGCAATTGAGTGCGAGAGTGCGAACATCAGCAAAATCCATGTAGGCTCAGAGACCAGAGGATAGAGACTCGTTCAGGACACCCCGAGGGACCCCGCTGAACGACCGAGGATCAAAGCCATACTTACACGGACATACGGGAGTCATTGTTCATTCGGGCAGCTCTATTTACCTTCTGCGGTCAATGAAGGCCGGGCGATGTCCGGGGATCCTGTTGAACCAGGCACTCGCCGAGGAACCTCGGTTATGCGGCCAAATCGCCTTATATAGCCTTAGTGTAGTAATAGAGGTATTGGCGTAAAGAGGCCGTATAGTAAATAAGCAGAGCCATACGGGAGTGGCCACCAGGCTGTCGGGCCAGAACAGATCGCACGTCAGCTCAAGTCAAGAGATTCGGCTTCAGCGTAGCCAGGGGAGTTTTCGACGTTGGCCAACTTACCGATAATGCGACCGTCTTCTGTGTTTCGTTTGATCCATGAAGTGCACTATTGATAATTAGCCCTGGGAATCGTGCAGGTCAAGGTGCATGCAACGCGGGAGCCAAGTCACTTACAGGTCGGGTGAAAACTGTTTTGGCAAAGAACTTGTCTACATGGCGACTGAAGGCTTTGTTGGCTTCGGGCCTGTACGCAGTGCGGGTCAGCATCAATCCAACTCATGGCAGATTGGATATTAGGAGATAAATGCCAGTGCCAGCTCCCCGCCCTGCGTAGGGCCTGGGTGCCGGGATCATCTCCATGGCCTACGGCGTTATCGACCGAGAAATAGAGCCGACTCACTTGACAACCATGTATTTGATGTATTCCCTTTGAAGCTTCTGTATCCTATAGCAGCAATGTATAATCGCAGACCCATTCGAGCATAGTCATTGTGGCACCAGTCATAGGTCCGCCGTTTGGGCCGAAAGAGATGAACATGTTTGGCATGCACGGGGGACACATGGACATGTATGCTTCCGGAATCGGGTTCCAGATCTTATGGAGGTCCTGCCTATTCAATCCTCTGATTTTCGGTCCAGATTGTTGGCTTCTGTGGCGAGTGAGCAGCGATCCACCAAATAGTTGGAAAGATCATGGTAGCAGTACCCAGCGAGAGAAGGCCATACATACACATCAAAGCCTGTTGCGCAGATGATAATGTCCACTTTCCTGATTTTCCCATCGACGGTTTCGATGCTGTCTTCATGGGCTCAACAAACGTGTGCCTAGAATGAGGACGTCACATTGATCTATTGTAATCTAGATGCCGTTTTTATTAGAGGAGTACAGAGCGTGCGGAAAGTGGAGATACTGACCTTCTCTGGGTCATATATATATATAGCACCTTCTACGGACCTAGCGTTAAGTCACCCCCTCCCCTTCTTCTTCTCGTCCATTACCTCTAATTATATTGTCCCGCACGTGAGCCCGACCGGAACGAAAGGAACGGCGGATGACTTGTTACAGTATATAGGTCGATAATAGTAGGTCTGCACGTTGATGCCTAGACTCTTGTGTATTGACCGATTCCCTTGCCAGGCTCGGCTCTGCACGTTATTGCCCTATACTATGTACTGTACTGGACTGACTGATTCCTTTGCCAACCCGGCCCTCACTTCACAGACCATTCTTCTTCAAGAAACCCAAGACAATGCTCGCCTGCTGGGCCAAGTTCGTCTCCAGCAGAAAGTGGCCGGCGTCCAACAGGACGACCTCGGCGTCGGGCAGATCCCGCTTGTACGCCTGCGCGCCGGGGGGCACGAAGATGACGTCGTTCTTCCCCCACGCGGCCAGCAACTTGGGCCGCGCCTGTCTGAAATAGGCCTGCCAGGACGGGTAGAGGGGCACGTTGGAGCGATAGTCGGTCAGCAGGTCGATTTGGATGTCTCGGTTGCCGGGTTGGTCGTTGATGAGCGAGTAGTCGAGCCAGTAGGCTTCGGGCTCGATCAGCCACGGGTTCGCGCTGCCCGTCGTGTACTGCGACTGGATGCCCGCGAGGCTGAGGACCGTGCTGTTGACGGGATTCGCCGCCGTCTGGAACTCGGCCGGGGTGGTCGCGTTCCACAGCGGATAGACGACGGGCGGCCAGAAGGACTGGCCGAACCCCTCGACGTAGGCGTTCGCGTTCTGCGAGATCAAGGCCAGGATGGACTTGGGCCGTTGGATCGCCAGGCGGTAGCCGACGGGCCCGCCGTAGTCGTGCATGTAGGGGATGAAGGAGGTGATGTTCTTGGCGTCGAGGAAGGCCGCGACCGTGTCCGTGAGGGTCGTGAAGCTGTACGTGAAGTTCAGCGAGGGGGGAACGGTCGTGAACCCAAAGCCCGGGTAGTCGGGTGCCACGACGTGGTAGCCATGTCCTGCCAAGATGGGGATGAAGTTTCGGAACTGGTGAGACGACGAGGGGAAGCCGTGCAAGAGCAGCAGTGTGGTGCCGTTGGGTGAGCCGGCTTCGCGATAGAAGACATCAATGCGTTGGCAAGGGTGACGTTACCCACTGTGTAGGGCAGGCCCGAAGAGGAGGAGGAGGATGTGGTCGCTTGAGCAATTGCCAAGGCGAAGAGGGCAAGGAAGTCGACGATCCACAAGATCCTGTTTCTCGACATGGTTGTGTGTCTGCGACTGATGAGCGTTTACGACTCTGGCGAAGTCGGGGGAATTGGGGAGGTGGTCTGTATACATATATAGTATTTTCTTCTGACGCTCTGCCATAACGGCGCGCTCTCGGACATGTCGAGGTGATGATTCGTGTTCGAAGTTGCTGCTGTGCTCGTGAGCTGACTGACTGACTGACGTCTTTAGGGCCCAATGAGGTGACCGTGGACACAAATGGCGGTCGGTCGTGCAAGACGGTGCTAGCCATCTATGTGTTGCTGATTCGTGACGCCAGCAAGTCGTCCCTCGTTCTCCATTTTGCGCACTTTCCCAATCCCTCAATTGGAGGCTGAGACACTACGCTCCCCAATGCAGAAGGTTTTCAGCCCTTGTTGCGGAATGGACATGGATCCGAAAAAGTTCCCCTGCGCAAGCCGCCGAGAGCCTCGTTTGCTGACAGAAAAGCCGGGGGATCCATCCCGTGGCATGCAGAATGGCGGCTAGTGCTGCGTCGTGACTCAGCCTATTGGTACCCGCCAGCGCCAACATGAGAAGAATGAATACTGGAGGTGGACGGCGAGAGTCAAGGTGAGAGGCGCTTCTCAAGGCATTGAACAGGCCTCAGTACTGCACAGCACTAGGTGCGAGCAGCCGAGACCAATGTCGCTCACCACGTCTTACCGGTACGACCGCAGCTGTAGAGGTGACAGGCTACCTCGCTGGTGATCAATCTGTTGCTGTCTGTATGCGAAGGCTTGTCCTCGGAACACGCCAAGGAAGAGCCGCTTGTCAGGCTAGCAAGGGTTCGAATGCCTGCAAAAGGCATCGCTTGAACCTAGCAAAGTACGTCGTCACTGTATGCAGAGGAGAGAGAACGAAGCCATGTTCCTTTCCACGCGCAGAGCTGGCTTCGGACATGGCTGTGCAGCTGTGTCCATTCCTTTGGTCTGTCTACATCCACGATCAACAATCAGTCCCCGACAACCGCACAAACATGATTTGAGACCTTGGTACAAGTTAGCCAGTCTATAATCATGAGGCTGTCAAAGTCATGCATGGTTCACCATCACGGCCCGTGAGGATCCTGTGGAAGGGAACAACCGATTAACCATCATTGTCCCCATCATCAGACTCAGCAATTTGAACTTCTCGATACTCGTCATGGCTTTGAGCGCAAGTGTCCACGGGCTTTGACGAGGGACCTCCTCACCTGTCATCACAGGGAATTCGGTCACGATATGGTGTGTCGAGGAAATGGACGTCGCATCCGGGGTTGCGGGCAACAGGGCGGTTGGGTGTCTAGACATCAACGCCGGACGGTTTCGCAGGGTCTGTAGAAGCACCAGATGTAATTTCATCCGTGTTGGAGCATTCACTGACATGTCCAATCATTTCGTCTCTTCCTGCGGCTCACCTTCGCCCTTCACCGGCGCCTCGCAAGCCCACGGATCTGGTCTGTCGTACGTCGCACGCAGAGCCTCTATTTCCTCCGAGCGCGATGCAGATATCTCACAAGAGTCTTGGCCTCCCCAATGTGGCATCCTGAAAATCCCTTTCGCGTCGTGGGTGCACTTGCAGAAAGGGGGCCTGTGCCACGTCGCATCTTTGCCAGGATGCATATGACCGCGGCGATTATAGATGTCCTGGATATACTCCAAATTACACCCAATGAGGTTCCATTCTTTCTCATCGATTTCTGGCATGAGCTCTTTCCAAACTGGCCTGAGTAACTCGCTGGTATATGGATCGCGCAGTCGCATTGTGGCCAGCCACTGCATCCACCAGGGATAATATCCGGCGCGTTCCCAGTCGATGATGGCTTGAATTTTGCCATCCTTGACAAGGATATTGGTGAGATTGAGATTGGCGTGGGCGAGGACGAACGGGCTGCAAATGGGGAATACCCCCTTGATGGCTTGAATTTTCTTTTCGATGAAATCCCGGTCTGTGGTCCCATAACAACGTGCGATTCCCACACGAAGGTCTACCCCGAGACCGTCCACCCATTCGTCGACATTCTACGCAATCTTGAAACAGTTACCGATGCCGTACGTGAAACATGCGGCGATGATAAAATCGTAGAGTTGGCCGCCGTCAACCTTTTGCGGCCTGGGCGCTGTAAATTGCCGCAGTTTCCGTAGGATATCAGCCAACTGGTGGCTATAGCTGGCTTTCTCCTCCGGGCTAAGCGTATGCCAGACATGGCGGAGTGAATCGCCCATCACCCGCGACTCCAAGGTCAAATATTGGGTCGTTCGGTTGACTTAAGCTCCGGACTTCTTTTGGGATAGGAATGTCCAAGTCTGGTTGCTTGTGGAGGAACTTCAGAGTTATGTAGTTGTTGCCGAGGAAGCGATCGTTTGGCTGGTCCCGGAGAATCCACCGAGTTCCAATCGTCCAGGCTCCATGGTTCTTGGCAGAGTGAATGATCCTGACCCGGGACCCGTAACTACTATGCCCTTCGTTCATAGTGTTCCAGCCGCAGTTCCAGCAGAGCTCCCTCGGCGGGCCAGTCAGCCCATATCACAACAGCCTGAGACGTCGGTGTACTCTAATTCCAGATGCTCGTATTTTTTGGCGGGATCGGTATAGTCCAAGTCGTCCGGAGCGACATTGTTGGTGTTGCCGCTTATCATTGTGGAATGAATGTAAGAAGTTGCGATGGCTCTGTTTCGTGCACTGAATGCTATTCGATATCGTGTTTCGAGAGCAACACCGAGATTAACCGGACTGAAACCGATGCTTAAATCAGGCCATCGGAAACAAAGACCAGAGACGTCGAGTACACCGACAGCACAAGATGGTCAGGAACAAAGGCAGCAGTCTGAGTCTACAAACAGCACGAGTTGACAAGGAACAAAGACCGAAGTCTCTGCGCGCAATCATGGCAACAGGGACGGTCTGTAGGTTGTAGGCGGTCTCGAGCCGACAACAATGACTTCTGACTGCAAACGGTACAGATCTGATTTTGCCATTGTCCAAGGGACGAATTTGATCTGCGGATTGACTGAGTGTTGCCTGCGCGCAATGAACGGCAACGGAGTCCCCGAATGAGGGAGTGTGCGTGTCTCCGTGCCGGTTGAGAAGGTCTGGTCTTCGAGGAGGTAGTCTTCTGCCTGCTGTTACCCTTCCAGGAACAGGTTCCTTGGTAGGCCCATCATCACCATGACACCAAGTGAGGAAACGGGATTTTATTCTGTGTGCTTAAGAGTCGGCGGTGTGCTTTTGTTGACCGTCATTTGTGGCTCAAAAGCGAGTCGCCACATTCTCCATTCGTGAATCTCTGGTGACAGGCGTTTATGGAATGTTTATGACAGTCAGGCATTGTAAGGTGAGGTTGGGGGGAACGAGAAGTGAGCAAGATGTGAGCAAGATGTGAGCATGACCAATCAACATCAGCCGTCTTTGTTTCGAGATGATTTTGGATTCCGAGGACCAAGCCGAAAATAACCTAGTTTCCCGGCCAGCTGCAGCCGCACAAACCTCGAGCAGATGCAGTCAGCCCAGCTTCAGATCTCAATCCGCCAACGGGATCGCTGAGAACTCGTGCCATTCCTAAACGCGTCAAGTAACTTACGACGCACCGAGTCACTTGAGCCGCAGCTTGAACACCGCAATGAGGCGAGAGTCAACATGTCAAGACCGCGGATCAGAATCCAAGAGGGTGTTGCCAGCAGCGAGACCTTCAGGGCACACAGACGATATCACCGATCCAGAGCCACTGACAAGGGCTTCATCTGACTTAGTTGGAAGATGTACAGTCCGTTGCGACGTTACAATCGGCTGGGTCCGGTGCCAACGCGATACAGCTATTTATCACCTCTGCCTCGACCACTGGGTCTCCGTTTTCTGGTCGCTCGAGTCCACAAACGTGCGCTAATCACCGGCGAGCTGTCTAGCGAGTTATCGAGGTCTGAAATGTTACGTTTTGGGTAGTGGTTAGGCGCGCTCTCTACGGAGCTCGTCCCTCTTGCGATGTCGCAACTACATCTTGCATTCGCACAGTGCCGGTATTATAAGAGGACACGCATCTCAGCCATGAAGTTAGAAGAACGCCTCGTCAAGACACTCCAGTTGACTTTGAATAGCCAGGTGAAGCCCTATCCAGCAACACACTATCTTGCGAACTAGGACAAATAATCGTGTCGCCACGTCCGGGATGGCCCCTGCTACCATTCCTGCGCCTCTCGACGGCAAGGTGGCCATTGTCACAGGAGGTTCTCGAGGCATTGGCCGCGGCATCGCCGTCCACTTTGCGACAAAGGGCGTCGCCAAGATTGCAATCACTTACGCTGCGAACGCCTCTGCCGCAGACGAGACCCTCGCACAAGTCCGCAGGGTCAACCCAAACATCCAAGCAACCGCATTCAAGGCGGATGTCTTGTCCCCCACTTTCGCACGAGACGTGGTGTCCAGAGCCCTAACCGACCTTTCCACGCAAACCATCGACATCATCGTCTCCAACGCCCCCTACGTTAACACAGAAGAAGCGCTCCCAATCGCATCCATGACCAAGAAAGTCTTCGACAATCTCCTGACCGGCAACGCTTGGGCGCCAGTGCAACTCTTCCTCGCTGCTTTGCCACACATTCCACGAGGCGGCCGCGTCATCATGATCAGCAGTACAGCCTCAAAGGCACCCAGCCCGGACCCTGTGGTCTGCTACGGCGTGTCAAAGGCCGCGCTCGATAGCTTCACACGCAGCCTTGCCCTGATATTCTCCGCGAAACATGGGATTACGATCAATTCTGTGTCCGTGGGCGCTACGATGACGGATCTCGTGAGGATACCCATGGAGGCGGGCGTGTTGCCTAGAGAGTTGATTGATATGCTCGTTGGCAAGAATACGGCTGAGAAGAGGCTCGCAGAGGTTGAGGATATTGCAGGAATTGTGGGCTTCTTGGCTAGTGAGGAGAGTAGATGGATCAATGGTGAGTTCCACCCGTGACAAACGGATCCGGTGCAACGCGGGATTTTTTCAATATTTGGTTGTCCCCGTGTCGACACCGGGCCTCGGATGCTAACGACAAGGCAGGGAATAATGTACCTGCGAATGGTGGGTCTATGCTCGAGATTCAAGGGTGAGCCACAAGGAATGACTGTGGGATGAGAGAGAGAGAAAAAAGGCCCATACATCCCGCTAGGTACTCTCTGTACTCAGCACGCAACACCACCGTCTGCCGAAAACGTTGCCCCTGTTGTGTAGCTTGAATCGTCGCTGAGCACGAAACAGATCGTCTTCGCCATGTCCTCGGCCGTGCCCAGCCGTTGCAGAGGTAAGGTCTTGTACGTGTTTGTCACTGGCCGGTCGGTCGACCCGCCATCCGACATCAACCTCGACAACATCGGCGTCTCGATCGGCCCACTGCAGTGGCGGTCAGTCAGTCCGTCATTCATTCATTTTTCCCCGTAACGCCAACAACGCAAAAAAAAGGCAAGAACATGACTCACGGTGCGAGCGTGTTGACCCTGATCCCTCGTTCCCCCACCTCCTTGGCCGCCGTCCGGCTCAAGCCGACGACGCCGTGCTTGCTGGTACTGTAGGCCGCAATCCCCGGCCTGCCCATGACGCCGGCCAAGCTGGCCACGTTCAACACGCTGGCGCCCCGTTCCATGACCCTCAGCTCCGCCCTCAGGCAATAAAACAGCCCCGTCAGGTTGATCCGCATGATGAAGTCCCAGTGCTCGTTGCTGATGTCCACGAGGTTGGCGAAGACTTTGCCGCCCGGCGGGCCCTCGACGCCGGCGATGTTCGCCGCGCCGTCCAGCCTGCCGAACTCCTTGACCGTGGCGGCGATCCAGGCGTCGACTTGGCTCGAATCCGCGACGTCGACGCGCGTGCCCGTGACTTTGGTGCCCCCGGCTTTCAGTTCGTCGACCACCTTGTTGAGGGCCTCCTCGTTGACGTCGGAGAGGGCCAGCGAGGCTCCTCGCGCGGCGGCGAGACGGGCTGTGGCGGCGCCGATCCCTGACGCGCCACCCGTAATGGCGATGACTTTGCCTTGGAGTTGCGCCATGACGTGAAGTAATTAATTAAATGCTGTGTCTGGAGCCGAGTTGCTGCCTTTTTTCTCTTTCTTTTTCAACTTTCTCTTCCCCGGCCTAGGATTAAGGACACAATATTCCACCGCCGCCCCCAATTGGCGCCTCTTCTTAAGTACTTGCATATGCTCCTTAGTCGCCGTGAGGGGGTTCCGAGGCACAGTGGCAAGCGGCCAGTCAGGGCGGGGAGTCCATCTGACGTTTTCTCCGCATCAGACAGTTCGTTCGGTACGTACTCCGGCGGAACTGGCAGATTGTCTTGGCTACGGAGTGCCTTGGTCCAGCACCTGGGGTCTACTCGGCTAAAACATCGTCGGGTTCCTTTCGAAATAAGTCTTGTTCGATTTTTTGTTAATAATCTTACTGTATCTCACGTCGGGCGTGGAATCCGGGACTGTAACAGAAGAGGGCAATCAGATGGTGAACGTTCAAGTTTCGTCCTCGCGGGCATCAGGAATTAGCATGTCGACCTCCCTTGTCGTCTGCCTTGACTCGACAGCCTCCCCCGGACCAGCACCGAGACCAGACTCGGAGCTACCTGATGAGTCAGCACGGCATGAGGCACAGGGCTCACCAATCGACTTTAGTGCCTGAACACCAACACTCGGCCACTCTCCGTGGAAACCAACAAGATTGGCCCTAACTTCATAGTCAGTCATAGTATAGAGTTCCTCCTCGTGCCCCTGCAACAAAGTGTCGACCACTTGCTCGACCTGCACAGCGGCAAGTTGCATCCCTGGTCGGCGATGTCCATGACAAATCTCGCTTTTTGGCTTACGCGGAGCTGTGTGTTAATAACACGAACGGCGACTCGTGATGGACGATGTCGCCTGTACATATGATCAGAGTGGCATCTCAGACCCTTGAAATCTCCAACATCGAACGCGGGGCTCACAGGCAGGAGAACAGAAAATGGCGGTCCAACCCTACAAAGGAGTGTTACTGTGGATCAATTTCGATGCGGATCACTTGGATCCTCTGGCGCACAGGCACAAAATACTGAGTCATGTTCAGAAGCGATACCAGCCCTGGAGGCGGCGAGAGAGGTCTGAGGCTCTCTTTGCCTCTATCAAGCCGACTCTTTCTAAAACGCGCATCGCAACCAGACAAGATGAAAAGGCTCGGTCCCGAACACCACTTAGAACGTTAATGGCCAAGGGTAACTCGGATCCGTTCGCAGTCTATCCCATCGACATAGGTCCGGAAGAAAATGACTTGATCGTCCTATATCGAGACTACATGATCCCTTCGCTATACAGCACAGAGCTGGGGCAGAAGCACCTGAACGACCTTGCATCTCAAGATTGGAAAGACGCCGTGGGGGCTCTGGAAGACAAGGGCGCCGCTTTTGGTGCCTTAGCCCGCTATGGGTCGATAGCAGGCAAATGCAATCCCAGACTACAGCACCTGGCATACAAATATCATGTCAAAAGCCTCAAGGATCTCAGAGTGAAAATCTCCCAAGGCCATGACTTGCAGAACAGCACGGACTGCATGCACGTCAGCATGCTCTTCGCGGCAGAAACCATTTCGGGGAATTTGTCTGGGGCCATCACTCACGGCCGAATTCTACTGCAGATCCTGCAGAAGCAGTGGCAGGAGCGGAGATACGACTACAAGCTGCTGATCTACCAAGTCATCATCGATTTCCATCTCAGCTCCATGTTTGTCAAGCGGATGATCTTCGACGACGAGGACTGGTTGGAAGAAATATCGCGACAAGTGTCGGATGCGGCGGCACCCTATACTCCGGCGTATCCCAGCAAAGACTGGGATCGATGCATACCCGACGCATGGCTCCGCGCTTCTTTCGAAGCCGAGCAACAGCGCTTCTACTTCATAGCCTCTCCGCCCGAAATCACGGACGCCACTTCCCATTTGGAGCTCGTCTTCCTGTCGCAAATGATCCAAGCCGTGCTCTTTCACAGCCGCATGATCGATCACTCTCTGAAGATTGCAGAACGGCTGAGAAACTCCAGCTTGAGCGATGCGGAAGCGGAGCAACTTCACACGCAGCAATACCTTGCACTCGCAGCAGCCCAATTGCGCAGACATATCGGCATGACGCCCAAAATCTTCGGTGCTTACATTTATGACAGCAATCCTCTGATCATGGCTTTGAAGCATGCTCTGCAAGCCAGTGACGTTGTGTCTCGACGGATTTCCTCGACAAAATACAGAAACGCGAGATTATGGGCATTATACGTTGGCGCCCTCGCAGAGACAGCTGCTGGTTCGACCGACAAGAATCCTTCGGGCCGTTGGTTCAACAAAATGCTGGCCAAGACGGCCATCGCGATGAAAATCCGCTCATGGGACAAAGTGCAGCCTATCTTGGATGGATTCCTCTACTACGACGGACCATTCTACATCAAGAGACCTGCCTGTTTTGAAGACGGACGTCTTGGATCATAAGTCAAGCATTGCCTACCTCAATCAGCACTTCGCCGCTTTTCCTCCAGATTCAATACCAAATGATCTGGTGAGAGGTATCCGGTCAAGGCCAAGCATGGCCACTGAGCCTCTTCCTGACCCATGAAAAAGCCGGGCGACGGGTGTTGTCCGCGCCATCCAGCCATGTGGGCTTGGGGTTCAAAGGATCCGAAAGCGTCAGCGAAAGCGAAAGGCCAGTCCGTCAGCCTTGAGACGGCAAGGGTACCGGGTACGATGCAATCAGCATTCCTGCAGGCCATATAACATCATGCCATCTATAAACCCGTCAAGCCAACACTGTTGTCCTGCGATTTCAGCGGCCAGAATGCTGGGAAATAATGATGCCCGTGTCGAGAGGGCCGAGGTGACGAAGAGTCTTGTTGGACGGGTCTAGACTCATCTTTGCTTGCTCCTTCAATCGGTCTCTTGTGGCGATGGATAGACATGAGCGATCGGTCCAGATGGATTGGAAGTGAACGTGGGAAGGACAATTTAGCTGACCACGGTTGTTCCATACACTGTTGTTGTACACGGAATATGTCTTCATCACTCGTTCTGCTTCAATCGAACATCAAAGACCTCTATTCGAATTCTGCAAACTGTGTCGCTGTCGAATGCGTGCTATTCCGGGTAATCCCATCGCCTCGTGATCTCATATCGATCGTCCTGCGAACGCCTAGGCTATGCACCTCGACTGAAAAGAGGTAACCTCACTCTGAGGTCTTGCGGGTTGGACGGTGTCGAGGAAGTGGAGGTCGTCATTGTTCGTTTCGTCGCCTTGCAGCGCCCCTTTCCGCGCCGGGTCCGAGTTATATAAGAGCCTGGCCAGGCCAGCCGCAACTCCAACATATAGTAGGGTAGAAGCGAGATTGACACTGACACTTTTGACCGATGAGGCCACCTAGGCTGTTGTGTGCCACCAAGATGATCGGCCGTTTCCTTGTCTGGCAATAGTCAGAACAGTGGTCCAACGTTTCCGTCTTCTCAATCGTAGCTACACCTGTACGCTTTCTCTCAAGGCACAGATCAGACACAAGCTGCCTATCCTAGCGTGATCGTACAAATATTAGCAGCGGACGCGCTCGCGATGCGTGTTCGCATCGTATGTATCCCCAGCAAATATAGATGTAGTCGGGATGTCACGGGGGAGGGGATCGTGGAGCTAGTTGACACCGTTGGCGGCACTGTCCAGGTCTTGTCGCGGTGGCCGTTCAGTCCGTGGACGGCAACGATAGTAAACCATGTGAGGGCGGGCTGGATTCTGGATGCTAGAAATGACTTAGTCCTACTCTACGATCGTCTGGTTTCCTTCTGCCACAATCCGAAGGCCCTGAGCACAGTACCGTCGGCAGTGGACCATGGACTATGGAGGAGGCAATCGCGCATGAAATCGGATCCCCAACCGTGGGCGCGTGCGTGTGTGCATGACGATTCGCCGATGCCGTGACCCGCCTCGTTTGTCTCGTTTGTGGTGGGACATTTCAAAGATCGCGGGGGAAGGAATCGATCGACCACTCACACAAGGCTGCCCGACGACATCTGTGGGGGAGGGACGGGGAAATACCCCCAAGCGTCGAGGGCGGAGGCTGTTTCGATCCGGGCTTGCCAAGCTGGAGACTCCGTCTGTAATCTGTGCTGGGGGTTGAGATATAGATATAATAGATAGTAATAAGGTGCCGCGTAAGAAGACCAGATTTTGCGGGTTGTATATTGATCACTAACTGTCAGGCCCGAATGTAATACACTCACACTCGCCCTAGACATCCCTGACGCCGTCCCGCAACATACTATAAACTCAGACTCGGCGTGTGTCTGTCGGTTTCCTCGCTCCGATCGATACAGCACAGCACAGCACCGTCCAGTCCAGTCCAGTATTCACGCCCATCCCACCCACTCACCATGGCTGTTGGGTTTGTCCTGCCTGGCATCGCTGGCTTGGTCGTGGCATTCGTGCTATATGCCTTTCTCTTCATCGGAAGGCGAGAGAAAGGCCTCCCACCCGGTACGTACGAAACGTGTGCGCGCACGTTGGCACATACAGCCGTCAGGCTATCGAGCAGGCAAGCATCAGTGTGACGACGATACGCGACCGACTTTATTTTCCGACTCTCTATCTCTTGACTCTGATACTCTAACTGACTCTATTCTCTTGATCAATAGGCCCCCCTACGGCCCCCATCATCGGCAATCTCCATCAGATCCCCACCAAGGGATCGTACCTGACCTTCACGCAGTGGGCGCGTCAATACGGGGGCATCTTCTCGCTCAAGCTCGGCCCCGGCACGGCCATCGTGCTGACGTCGCGCGCGCACGTCAAACAGCTCATCGACAAGAAATCGACCATCTACTCGGACCGCCCGCACAGCTACGTGTCGCACAACCTGATCACGGGCGGCGACCATGTGCTCATCGCCCACTACGGCAAGACGTGGCAGAAGTACCGCAAGACCATCCACCAGCACTTCATGGAGTCGATCGTGACTCGGGACCACCTCCCGCTCCAGCACGCCGAGGCCAGCCAGCTGCTGCACGACATGCTGACCCGCCCGGACCAGCACATGGAGCACCCGAAGCGGTACACCAACAGCATCGCGTGCGCGACCATCTGGGGCGTGCGCTCGCCCACGGTCGACACCCCGCACATGCGCCGCCTGTACGAGTTGATGGAGGACTGGTCGGTGGTGATGGAGCCCGGCAACACCCCGCCGGTCGACATCTTCCCCTTCCTGCACTACGTGCCCGAGAGGCTGTTTGGGAATTGGCGCAGCAGGGCCGCTGCCGTGGGCGACGCCATGAACGCCTTGTACAACGATATGCTGGCCGGCTTGGAGAAGAGGAGAGACGCCGTCGGGAGCAAGTTCTCCTTCATGGACAGGGTGCTTGATCAGAAGGACAAGCTCGAGCTGAACAGGCATCAGCTGTACTTCCTCGGCGGGACCATGATGGAGGGCGCGAGCGACACGAGCTCCAGCATCATCATTGCCGCCATCCAGGCGTTCACCATGTGGCCGGACGTGATGCGGAAAGCGCAAATGGAGATTGACTCGGTCATGGGCGAGGACAGGTCCCCCGCGTGGTCGGATTACGCGCAGTTGCCCTACGTAGCCGCCACGGTCAAGGAAGCTATGCGCTGGAGACCAGGTAAGATTCTCCTGCTTGCAAAGAGTCTCGAGATGTCGCTTCATGCCTGACCATTGTTGTAGTGGTGCCACTGGCTTTTCCCCATGCCGTCGACCAGGGTAAGTTGAGCTCCTCATGTCTCCCGTCCAACTCGGCAATCAGCTAACATATGGCATGGACAGATGACTGGATCGATGGGTACAAGATCCCCAAGGGTTCTGTAATCTTCATCAATGCGTGGGGTCTACACCACGATGAGCAGCGCTTCCCTAACCCAGATACTTTCGATCCCGATCACTACAAGGGTGTCACGGCATTGGCATCAGAACTCGCTCAATCTGTCAACCCAGATGACAGGGATCACTACGGCTATGGCTCAGGTAGACGCCTGTGCCCTGGGATTCATCTGGCGGAGAGAAACCTATTCCTTGGAATATCCAAGCTTCTGTGGGCGTTCGACTTTGCGCCTGGCAAGGATGAGGATGGGAAGCCCATCATGCCAGATACGAATCCGACCACGGGCTACAGTGAGGGTTTCCTGGTGTGTGCGAAGCCTTACGCCCTGGAAGTCAAAGTGAGATCCGAGAAGAGGCGGGAGACTATTCTCAAGGAATTCGACGCTGCCAAGAAGGATGTCTTCTCGGCCTTTGATGGGTAGGAGTCAGTTGAAACGGGCGAGATACCAAAATTTACAGTGGTAAGAGATGGTGGCCAAGAAATACCTGCGCATATTGAACAGCTTGATTGAAGTGAGAACTCTGAGTGACCGACCGACAGTACCGTCGCGTTGACGTGGAAAATAATGATCATTCTGTAAATTTGCATCAGTCGGAGGTATGCAAGAGCAGAAATGGCCTCTACCAACCTTTTTGGCTACTGCCCATTTCCATCCTCAGAAACCCATATGCCTGTGAAGCCTGTCTCAAGGAGGTGGTTTTAGTACATAGCTTCCTCGCCCCGGCACCACTTGGACCTGGAGGAGGCGATAGAGCGGCCGATTCTCTAAGCCGCACTGAGCCTTCCATTTCGGAGTAGATGCCACGACATGTCTTGAAGACAATTCCACTGACTGCGGGTCCGCACGCAATACGATCCGATTCCCATATACCGACTCCAAGGTCCGCAATGTAGATGAATGCCGGGAAAGCAGGTCTGCCGTCGATGGTAAGGAGGAAGCTTTGTCAGTCAAAGAAGAAGAGGCTTCGGCGACCGCGGCGAATCTCCATAAATCCGGAGCTGCCTGATAGTTCTTGTTTGTGTGGCACTTTATGCCGATCAATAAGGGTTCCTAAGTCAACAGATCGGCCACATTCATCGGCATCTCGTCGATTTGGGTCGAATAGTAGAGTTCGATGTCGCGCAGGATGCGGACGTCCTCACTGGTGACGAAATTGATGGCCACGCCCTTTCGACCGAATCTCCCACTGCGTCCGATCCTGTGGATGTAGTTCTCTCGGTTGCTAGGTAGGTCGTAGTTGATGACAAGACTCACTTGCTGGACGTCGATCCCGCGAGCCCAGACATCTGTGCTAATGAGAACTCGGCTGTTGCCCTGTCTGAAGTCGGACATGATGCTGTCGCGTTCCTTCTGTGGCATCTCTCCGTGCATGCTGCTGACTGTGAAGTTGGCCTCGCGCATCTTGTCGGTAAGCCAGTCGACCTTGCGGCGCGTGTTGCAAAAGATGACGGCCTGGGTAATTGTGAGAGTGTCGTAAAGGTCGCACAAGGTGTCGAACTTCCATTCCTCCTTCTCAACAGCGATGAAGTACTGCTTGAGGCCTTCGAGAGTGAGTTCATCACGCTTGACCAGGATGCGCACAGGATCGGTCATGAACTTGGTGGTCATGTCCAGCACGTCGTAAGGGAGGGTTGCGGAAACGACAACGACTTGAGTCGCGGGAGGGAGGTATCGGTAGACATCGTAGATCTGCTCTCTAAACCCGCGATTGAGGAGTTCATCTGCTTCGTCGAGAACCAGCATCTTGATGTGTCGAGTGCGCAGGTTTCGTCTTCTGATCATGTCCGCCACTCGGCCCGGGGTGCCTGACACGACATGTTGACCGTAGTCGAGTTTCCTGATGTCTTCGCCGACGTTTGTGCCTCCAATGCAGGCGTGACACTGTACATTCATGTAGTCGCCGAGCGCCATGATGACGCTCTGGATCTGGGTTGCGAGTTCGCGAGTTGGAGACAGGACGAGGGCTGGAAGACTGTTAGTGCGGCCTCTAAATCTATTCGCTCTCTCTCACCTT
The DNA here is from genome assembly GCA_016109495.1 of Phialophora tarda. NCBI lineage: Eukaryota > Fungi > Ascomycota > Eurotiomycetes > Chaetothyriales > Herpotrichiellaceae > Phialophora > Phialophora tarda. The sequence goes on along the minus strand of JADWPL010000024.1, from coordinate 85,022 downwards.
GAGTCTCTCGAACCGAGGTCTCGATGATCTGCAGAATACTGATCGAGAAGGTGGCAGTCTTGCCTGTGCCTGATTGCGCCTGCGCGATCGTGTCTCTTCCCTTGCAGATCTGGACAATGGCTCGTGATTGTACAGCAGAGGGTGATTCGTATCCGTAAGCGTAGATGCCGCGAAGGAGATTTTCCTTGAGGTGCATGTCCTCAAAGGTCGGCGCGACTGTCACCTCCTTCGAGGTCGAGAACTCCATCCGGTCTGCAGGCTGTGTGAGTTGCAGGTTCGCATGACTCCCCGGGAGACTCACCATCTGCGGTTCGGTCAATACCTTCCGCCATCTTGAGTTGTACAGTACGGTAGATAAGTAGAATTAGTTACAGTCGAGATCGGTGGCTGTAAAGGGTTTGGTGACGGCGATGCGCTGAAACTGAAGAGAAACTGAAGAGTTGGTGAAATGACAGAAGGACCCACACGAAAGTGGCTAGTCAGCGGCTAACGTGTGTGATTCGCAGAGAGGGACAAGTGCTAGCGTCCAAGGAAGCCATTCCGTCAGGAATCAAAACCTACGGACTTTTACCCCATACCTCGAGTCGTTTATCATCCGTTACACTATTGACACTTCATTCTCTGGGAGTGACCATGCATGCTCGGAGGCTTTGCAAGGTCCTCCGTAATCCATCATTCCATGCCGCTTTCCGACCGTACGAGTAGAGAGTAGAGTGTAGGGTTGAAAAGAAAGTGAGGTGAAGTCAAGGCCATGGCTGCTAGAGAAACCCAGTCGCAGCATGCATATATGCCTCAAAGTCCTTGAGCAAGATACAAGATACAGCACTGACCGGTGTGACTGATTGGTTAGCGCAGATGAACCCACTGCCTGCAGATAGTCAGTAAGGAGGGGGTAGCGTCGCGTCACTGTAGGATAAGATGAGCAATCGGTCGGGCATCATGGAGCGCGATGATGGTTTTGAAAGTGTTTTTTTTTGTGTTTGTCCAAGAAGACAAAAGGGAAAAGAAAAGCGCTCTCAACGCTTGAGCCCCGAAGGGCGCCGGGAACGAACCCAGCACACAGCACACAGCACACGGCAGACGACACCGACACCGACACCAACACCACCGAACACACCCCACCACAAGCCACCACAGAAGACCACCGCCACCCACCGAAACCGACCGCGACTGGACGCCCTCGTTGACGAGGCCCAACACCCGGACTCCTCACTCGTCTTTCTCCTCACCAAGCCGGGCGCGGAGAGAGGCAATCTCCAGCTCGGCATCCCGAAGGCGTGCCTCGCTGTCGAGAGCGCGCTCTCTCCACCCACCGGCCTGGATCTGGAAATCGATGAGCTCGATTCCCAGGCGCAAGGCCTCGTCTCGGAGACCCCCGATGCCCGCCTGGACATCGTTGGCGATCTCCCTGGCCTCGACCACGGACCCCCACAACAAACCAACGGCCTCGTAGATCCCCTCGCTGGCTGCGAGGATCTCCGCGCGAGCGCGCATGGCTGCTGGGTGGCCCCGTTCGCCGGGGGCCAGAGGGATCGCGACGTCCAACGCGTCGACTTCCTCCCGAACCTCGCTCAAGTGAGCGAGCCCGGCGCGGAGTCGCTCCGCAACCGGGGCGTCAACCTCATCGAGGTTGATGCGCTCGGCCTCCTCCTCTTCTTCCTCCTCCTCCACCACCTCCTCCTCCCCCTCTGGGGCCGGAGCGCCACCAACCCCAACACCACCAGAGGGACCACCAGAGACACCAGACACACCAGAGACACAGCCAGGGGAGGCACCAGAGGCACCACCAACAGCGACACCCCCAGCACCACCACCGCCACCGCCCTCGGGCCCCGAAGTTCCGGGGGCAGCAGTGAGGCTGCCCTCACTTGTCTCTTCGGGATTGGCCAGCTCATCGCTGGCGGTGGTGGTGGTGGCATCGGCACGCAGGTCGGCCGCCTCCATTCCTTGCTCGGCTTGCCCTTGCCCTTGCCCTTGCCCTTGCCCTTGCCCTTGCCCTTGCTCGTCAGACCGGACACTTGAAGCCTCACTTCCAGACGCGGGAGCTACAACGTGATATTAGCTCGCGACTTCTTGTGTAGGAGAAATTGTGATGGGTCTGAAGTGGTGCCACCGACTTACTTGCTTGAGAATTTTGTGATGCCATTTTGGACTGTGCGGTCGCGTCGGTCTGAAAGTTGAAAGAAGTTTGAGGTAGGTTTTGATTGACACAGAGATGGTCTGACGGTCTGAAAGTCCGAGAGTCCGACGGTCCAAAAAAAGGTGAGATATGTCCTGATACGGTCTGAGACGGTCGCGACAGAGTCTGAGAAGTCTGATTTTGTTGCGTCGTGTTCGCTGTCGGTCTGAGACAGTCGCGATGAAGTCTGAGAAGTTGGATTTTGCTGCGCTGTGTTCGCTGTCGGTCTGAGATAATCGCGATGAAGAGTAAGAAGTGCGACTTTGTTGCGGTGTGATTGTTATCGGCCTGAGACGATCGCGATGAAGTGTGAGAAGTGCGAGAAGCGGTGACTTTATGTCGCTCTATGATGTTATCGATCTAAGGTGGTCGCGATGAAGTGTGAGAGGGGTGACTTTATTGTGCTGTGATCGTTATCGGTCCAAGATGATCGCGATGAATTGCGAGAAGTTTAAGAAGTGTAAGAAGCCGAGCCTTGATGTCGCTCTTAAAAGTCTGAAGAAAAGGCGCGGCAGACAGGGATGTGAGTGACTCTGTCTATCCGAGACGATTGTGATCGAGTTATGAGAAGGATGATCTTGTCGTGTATACGCAAGCGTGCCGTCGTATCGTGTTGTTGTCGTGGTGTTGAAAAGACGAAGGGCTTGGGTGAGTATGATATGATATGATGCGACAAGACAAGACGAGACGAGATGAGATGATGCGAAGAAGTTAGAGTTGGAGTTGTGAAGACGAAGAAGAAGAGAATTTTCTGAATAAGAAAAGAAAAGAAGAGAAGAGAAAAGAAGTCGCCAGCTGAGATTGTGCGATTGTCACCATCGCCGTCACCGCCATTGTTCTGTCGGACCCGGACCTTCCCTCTTCACAGTGAATGTCTGGCCTCGAGACTTCACTTCACGGCCCTTGTTCGGTACTGCCTGAGGCGAACGATCGATCCATCAATCAGGTGGAAAATTATCTGGCCTTGTGCCTCTGGTAGCGGTGCGAAACAGTTCAAGGTCCGTGAAGTCTCGAGGACAGACATTCACTGTGAAGAAAGAGGAGGATGGATCGTTCAGGTGGAAAATTATTCGGCCCTGTGCCTCTGGCAGCGGTGCGAAACAGGTGGAAATAGCTCTCCGCTCTAGTAGGTGGAGCGAAATGGTAGAGGGCGATGGTTGGATACGTAGAGACATATAGAATATAGGGATTCGAGGCATATAGAACGCCGGAGCGGGATAAAGGAAAGGGGAGCGCGACAGTGTCGCTTACTAGAGTTCAGCAATAGCACCAGCACCAGCAACACCACCAGCACCAGCAGCGCCTGTCGTTCATTGTATTGTCGTTACATGTCGTGACGAAAGCGATTTATATAGGTACCTACTACATAGGTACGCACGGATGCGGCCAAGGTTCGCTCAGCTCAGCGCACCCGTTCACATGTTCAGCATGCTCAGTTGCCTCCTCATCGGGCTGGCAGCATGGTCACCATCCTCGCTAGGGCCGATGCCGCTGTCAGTGCCGCCCAGCGGGCCGGCATCAATGTCGATATCCCACTTGTCCTCGGCACGGTCGCTGTCTTCACCGTCCCCGTCATCCCAACCCTTCTGGACGGCTCCTCTCACGTTCCACCGCAGAGCTCGCTGGACGCTTTCCACCCATTCGTTCGTACCGGTCATGACGGTGGGGAATGGATACTGGGACGCTTCAAGCGTCACATAGTCGCCTTGCTTCAGCTCAATTCGTCCCTTGCCGTCAAAGGAACAGTAGGCCGAAGACCGGGATTTGTTGGGCACAGCGATGCGCAGTGCCAGTGTGTCTGAGAGGACCATCGGCCGGAAAGACAGTGTGTGCGGACATATCGGCGTCAGCAGAATGGCAGGAATGGACGGGTGGATCAGAGAGCCTCCAGCCGACAGCGAATAAGCCGTCGACCCCGTCGGCGTGGAAAAGATACACCCGTCCGCCTGCACAATGGTGAGGAGCTCGTCGTCGCCGTAGAGCTCCAGGTTGGAGACGTAGGCGGAAGGCCCGCGATCGATGACGAGCTCATTGAGCACTTCAAATTGCTCGCCCTCCTCCACGGCGCCTTTTGCAGCACCGGGAGATCGATCAGCTCTCCAGACCGTGCATGTAAACCGCATGCGGAGGTTGACGCGCATGCCAGCGTCGCCCATAACCCGATCTAGATGTTCTTTGTACTTGCCGAACTCAAAGTTCGTCAGAAAGCCCAAGCTCCCCAAAGAGAAGGACAGGACGGGTGGAACAACGCGCTGGAACAACCACGACGTGAATAAGACCGTCCCATCCCCGCCCAGCGTGAGCACGAGGTCGAACTTCTCCGGTGACGACCAACACAAATCCGGGGTCCAATATTTCAACATTTTCTGGAACCGAGGCTCCTTCGCCAACAGGCCAGCCGCGTCGAAGCGCTTCGAGTGCCGCAGTTTAGCATCAACATAGACGTTGACGCCCAGCTCATGGCCATAACGCGGTGTCGAGAGCAACCACTCGGCGAGGTCGCGTGTCAGGTGGACAAGACTGTTGTCGCGGGCCTTGGTAACGATCATAACATTACGCACCGCCCGCTTCAGCGGCTTGCGCTGCAGCAGCTTGGAGACTTCCCGCACGCCAGTAGCAGTCTGCATCAGTCTCGAATGCGAGTAGTCGTCGTCGGCGATCTCCTCCAGCACTTTCTGAATGTCCGCCACTCCGTCAAATCTCTGGTGGAAGAAACACGGGGAACGAAGGAAACTGGTGGATGTGGGCGAGTAAGCGGCCGACAGGATTCCGGGCTGCAAGCCCGCAAAGGTGGCCGTCAGCGACGGTGATGAAGCGCAGCCTGTCTGCTGCTCCGTTTCTGCTTCTGCAATTGCAGATTTCATTGTATTCGCGGCCAGGGGGGCCGTGTTGGGCCCTGCACTTGGCCGACGCGAGGCCAGCGCCTTCATGATTGTCTGTCTAGGTATATCTATCGATTTTGTATTCTTGCGGTGCGCCAGGTAGGATTTCGGCAAAAGAAGAGGTTTCGGTACAGGAACGGTCGGATGGTGAGCAATGTATGAGTTCCTCAAAGACTCGCTGACCGGAGTGAGAGTGCCGCTGAGAGCCTTATCACTCACGAATCCAGGCTCTGAGTGATCGAGGTCGCGCGCCGCGTGCGTTTGGCTGCCGCCGTCTATAGGGTCTAAATGCTGGGCATACTGGCGGAGGATAGACTCCCCGATGGATGGCTTCGAGGAGGAAGTTGCCATGCCATGGGGAAGAAGAAGATCTGAGTTGTCAACTGGAGGCGGCGTGGGAAGGCTGCTAACGCCAGTGGACTCGAAGGTATAAGTGGGTGAGGATAAGGTGGAGTGGTTGTGGGCGTCGCGGTTACTGAATGTGGGAGATGTGGTCATGTTGAGTTGCGAAGATGCAGGAAGATTCCGCAGATGGGGGACAACCCGAGCCGGCGGATGTGGATATGCTCAGCGGCGGACGATCGCCATTGTACGAGGGCAGTCCCGGTGAACTGTTTTGTGATGCCGAGGGGATAGACTCCAAAAACGCCGTGACTCGATTGTAAGCGGACCAATCTGCGGCACAGTCAGAGCGCCCGATGGCTGGAAGGTGACAGGCGTCGCAGCAAGGGCCCAGGTAGGTACCGAATACTCACCAAATCAGTAATCCGGAGCACGGAGTTAAGTTGACGGCTTGCAGAAGAAGGAACAGACGGCCGACGTGAACCGAGGTTTGCACCGTGCACAGCACTGATTATGCAAACTCGAACGTGAGAATGATTGCGACTGCTCGCCCGGAGCACGTCGAAGGAGAAGGGAAGAATGTGATGTGAGCTGGATGGTTTGATAGCTGCTGCTGCCGCCGTTGCTAGCATACATATGTATTTGTACCGTCCAGGCTCAGGAGAACAAGCTCGGTGACAGGTCGCAGTTTGGCCTGGAGCTGGTGGGCGTATCTTGGAGGTGAGACAGGCACGTGGGGATCTGCAGCGGGCGTTGAGACGCCACAGATAGCCGGCGCAAGCCCCCGTTGGCCACCCAGATCCTCCCAGGTGGTACCTGCTTATCGTCTACTCCAGCCCCTGAAACACCGCAGCACCAAGCCTAGAAGGCCTGTGATAGACAGGCTGACGACTAGGCCAATGCAACAGACTCGTGGGCAGCTGGCTGGGCGAGGCTCGAGGCCCCTCTCCACTTCCTTCACCTCACCACTGTTTGGTGCCAGCCAGCCGCCCACTTGGTGACTGTTTCATGATTCACACACTGGCAAAACTTGGGGGTGCCCTTAGTCCTGTCGCCAGCTCTCGTCCTTAATCACTCGGGCTTCCATCGCTTTCCTCATCACGTCCAGCACAGAGATAACCGAGTCGTTTTCGGTTCCGTTCATGGCAACATCTCCATTTGGATGTTTGTTTGCATCGCTTGCATTGGTGTCGTTGGCGCGCTGACCCTGACCGACGACTGCCAAACGAGCGGCCTGTTCTGCGTGTTTGAGGTGATCCATGCTGAACCTGCCTTCGCCCTCTATCAACAACGTTTGGCCGTCTTGGGCAAAGGCAAAGACGTGCAAGCTGGAACTGTCCTTTCGTTGGACGACTCCCGGATTGACGACCACTCGTCCATCACCACGGCTAAGCCCAACGACTGCTGCTCCGGCGATGGTTTTCATTTGCACGCCTGCGTCGAGACAACCAAGGATAGCGGCGTTGAGAGCCGATGCAAGCATATCGAGATATGTCTCACCTTGGCCACCACTTTTGACCCCACCGGGGAGGCTTTCATCGGTCTCAACCGAGATCACCTGAAGAGTGACTTGGAGCATGGTTCTTGGAGTCTCTTCGCCCAGCACGAGGACCTGAAGAGTGCGCCTGATGAGGTCTTCGACGTGTCTTTCTTTGACCATGCCCACCCCATTGTGGGGTCTGAGGTTGACCTCGATGAAGGTTGACTCAGGTATCTCATCAGATCGATACGGTACCTCGACCGGGTAATTGACTCCAGCGACTATTTTGTAGCTTTGATGCGGGGCGCTGTATGTCGCCGACCCATCCGCATTGTTCAAGGTATGCAAGCTGGCTTGTGGAGGATCACCCATGAGTGGAGAAGCCATGGAGAATCTGGATGAGCCGGTGGTTTAGAGTCGGCGAGAATAGATCGTGAGGGAAGATTGAGATTCGGCACGAGGCTGCCAAGCGCGCTAGTGCGAGGCTGGGACTCGAAGGAACGACATTGAGTGACGGCCACTCTTGGGATATTTCCGCATGTCTCAAGTGGGGAGGTATTTCAAGTGAGGCTCGGAGTCTTTGTTATTCACCGACACAGCTCTTGCAGACGGAGTGGCCGCCAGTGATGGGCGAGGAATTCACGTTGACGTTCTACGATTCAATGACATTAATCCACTCGATGTTATCAGACACATGCTCAGGTATTAACAAGCAGTATAGGTGAATGGAGTCCTGGAAACAGCCACCGCCTGGGTATCAAGAACGCCCTATTGGCGTCAATCAGGTAACGCTCTCATCACACCTTCAAAGGCCACCAGCGCCATTGCATTCGCCGGAAAGGCTCTCAGAAAACAAGGGACAAACCCCCTCCAATACCCTCTCCAGCCCGATTCTCGATACACAGCCTTTGCGGCATCCTTCCAATGTCGAAACCTCGGTGTTCCATCATTGAGCCCCCCACCCAGCGGATCCGTCATAATACGCTGCTTGACCACGTCCGAGGGATAAGATGTGATCCAGAAGACCTGCGCGGACAGGCCCCCAGCCCAGAAGTTGATGGCCGGGGTGGAAAGGGAGGTGTGCCTCTTGAACCATGTGGTCAAGAGATCATAGGACCCCCACCAGAAGAAGAAGAATGAGCGGAAGACGAGCGTTGAGAAGAGGCCGTGGAACAGGCCGGAAACGCCATGATGGCGGAGGATTTTCCTCGTGCAGTCGATGGGACCACGGTACAGTCTATCTTGTTTCTTGGCGGCGTACTGGATCTGTAGCCTTGCCTTGACGTGTTCAACTGGCGCGGCGATGAAGGAGACGGTCGACCCAGCCATCATGCCAGCAATACCGTGGCCAAGCGCGGGCAGTTTCTCCTGGGCCAACTCTTGAGCCGTCTTGCCGGGGCGAAATGCTGGGTTCGAGAAGATATTCTCATGGAGTAACCGTCGATAGACCGTCAAGCTCCCCAGCATGACGGAGTCCATGGCCATCCAACCGAGCAGCGGCGGGGTTGCGCCCTTGTATATGCCGGTAACTCCTTCTTTTCTCAGCGTCTGCAGCAAACAGTCCAGCGGGCCTTTAAACTGTGAATGCCGAGAAGTCTGCAAACGGACCTTGATGGTGTCGAACGGGTGGCCCACGGAAAGCTTTGCAATGCCTGAGAAGACCCCTGCGACAAATCCCTTGTAGTTGCTCACGATGGCTCTTGTCCTGCCGTCTTCGCCGGCGGCTTGCTTGGGCCTAAGCCCGGGTCTAGGTAGGGTCTCATCGTGAGCCTCTTGAGGCCTGTCGCGGGTAAGGGTCAGCGCGCGTGCTTGACAAAGCCACTTGTGTGAATTGTTCTCCGTACCTGCTCAATGGGGCGGACATGCTTGGGACGCTGCATGCGGCTCTCTGCCCACGGCTACCGATGTGACGCTGGTGACTGCGCGGGCGTGATCATCATTGAAGCGACACGGCTTACCTGTACCGCAGACGAACGTACCTAAGCAGGTGGGGGCTCTGCTGATAATGTTTCTTCAACTGCTGTGCAGCGACTGGGACGACTACCGGGGACGACCTAGGCTCCCCGGCCGATGCTCACGAAGACGATGGGTGGTGACGTCGGCGATCTGGCGCCAGCAGCTCAGGCACCTCAGGCCTAGATTTGGCGGTGGGAGCTTAATTTAAAAGAAAAAAAAGTGCCCGCTTAAGCTGCTGTATGTGGTACGCCCAGCTATCTGCGACGGTGACACTCGACAGACCTGCGCCATGTAGAGGACATTCTTGTGCGATTGAGCCTCTTGCTCTTCGCCAGTACCAGTGTTTATATATCTCGTGTCGCATACCTCGTGCTAACCTCTCCAGACAGAAGCAGTTGGCCAATTGCCTACAGCGCCAGCGATGGAGGGGCGCAAGGTGTGGACCACGCTCATCACCAACACCAAGTATCTCTCCGGCCTCCTTACGCTCGACTACTCGCTGAAAAAGCACGGCTCGAAGTATCCTCTCGTCGCGTTATATACGGATACATTCCCCCCCGAAGGTCTCGAGGCCCTCAAGAGCAGGAACATCCCAGCCAAGCACATTCCGTACCTTTTGCCCTCAATCCCCAAGGAGTATGCCAACGACCCGCGCTTCTATGACTGCTGGAGCAAGCTCACCCCGTTCAGTCTGACGGAATATGACCGGGTGGTGCAGCTGGACAGTGATATGATGGTGCTGAAGAACATGGACGAGCTGATGGAACTCGAGCTGGATCCGCCTGAGATGAACGGTGAAGGAGACAGGGTATACGCTGCCAGCCATGCCTGTGCTTGCAATCCCTTGAACAAGCCACACTATCCTAAGCACTGGATACCGGAAAACTGTGGGTTTACCACCCAGCACAATACTCCAGATGACGCCCAGATCCATGGGCCTTCCCCCACCGCGGGCATAGGATGTCCGAACGGCGGCCTTGTTGTCTGCAATCCGAGCAAGGGTATCTATGACAAAATTCTGGGCGCCATGGAAAACGGAGACTTAACCTCCAATTATGACTTTGCCGACCAGAGTCTGCTTGCGGACCAATTCCATGGTCGCTGGGTGGGATTGCCGTACATCTACAATGCCCTGAAGACCCTGAGGTGGAAAGGCGTACATGATGCAATCTGGCGGGATGATCAGGTCAAGAATGTCCATTATATCTTGAGTCCGAAACCGTGGGATGAGAAGTATGAGGATATTCAAGACGAAGCCCACAGGTGGTGGCATCCAGTCAACAACGAGAGGTTAGCCTACGAAAAGGCCAAGGGCATTGACGATGGGTTCTGATGTTGGAAATGTAGGCGATGTATAGCCCTGATCACTCTCAGCGAGGCGGACTCGTGACCATCAAATAGACTAAGACATAGATTAGATGCTGATACCAGGCTGCCGCCAGGCGCCGCAACTGCTGTTCGCTTTTGACTCTCTCGAAGAACACCCATCTAGCAGTCTTGCTGCCCGGCTTCTTCAATGTATGAGACACTGTCACCAACGACTCATCCGATCACTGGCCCGGCTTGAGGCAGCGTGTCGCAAGCCTCACCGTAAGAGGCAGAACAATGCCGTATTGATGAGCAGGAAAGCCCGCGGCAGAGACAGGTGGGTATTCGACGGTCTGAGAGGAATCACGTGGCTCAAAATATGGATGTGGCGGCCCGCTAGGGGGACAAAAACGACGATTCCAGCGTATCCCAAGAGAGTAAGGAGCCGACCAGGAGAAAGACGCCGTACTAGGCTATATCGTCACTCGAGCACATGCAGAGACAGGATCAAGAACAGCGAGGTCGACTCAGTGAAAGGCCCGAAAAGCGCCGGAGTGTGACATTGGCGGTGCAGCACTCAGAGACGGCGTCAAAAGCGACAACGAAGGATATTGTGTCACCTCCTTTGATGGCTACCTTGATGCCCTTGGTTTGGTTCTTGCTTAGACTTGAGAGAAATCCGGAAGACGGACCCAGTGTATGTTGATGTGGATCTCTGGGTGTTTCTGCGTTTGGTTCAAGCAGGTCGACCTGCGAAGCGGCGGCAAGTATGTCAGGCAGTTGATCGCTGAGGCTGTCCTTGTCCTGGCCAGTGACCAGGGAGGGCATGACAGCACCACTTCAACTTCGCATCTGTTGGAGGCACCCACAAACGCCGTTTGGCAGCCTCATACACATGGCAAGAATTGAGCTGAGCCACGACATACCTGACTGTGTCCTGGGAGAGTGTTGACTGCAGGCTCGAGACACCGATGCCGCCGGCATGATGGGCGGAGGTAGCGGTCCGTGGTCCGCACGCGATAGCCGTCGATCGACTCTGGAAGGACCCCAGTGCAGTTGACGCGGGACATCTCCAGGGCAGGAACGCTCTGCTCGTAGCAAAGGGATGCCCGCATTCTGTGAGAGCCTGACAAGCGAAAGAGTCTTGTGACGATGGAGACAAGCCCGAGTGGAGCGGCAGCAAGGCCGAAAGCTCGCTAATTCCCCTGATATCCCGTAGCAGTTGTTTCGTGCTTCTTTTACCAATGAGCAGGAACAGGGGGCTGTCATCAAAAAGCGCGATAGCCCAGTGATCGTAGCTTGAGTCGACAGCACCCACTGACCGGCAGGCCCAGACTCCGTCAAGCAGCAAAGGAGGTCGACGAGAGAGCGATAGAACATATCGAAAGCGACACGACAGGAGATGAGGCTGAAGAAGCTAGAAATGTCACGGTCCTGCGTTTTACCCAGCTCCACCAGACGCAACAGGGTGGCGTGAGGCTGTAGGTTGGCCCTGACACAACGATAGGTGAGCATGGGTGAAATCACGATTGACGAAATAGGGAATCTAATGGCGAGGCGAGCGATCAGTCGACGAATGATGGCGGTGAGCACCCGGTCGGCTCGGGCTGTGACTGAGACTGAGGCGGCGCTCCGGATTGGTCAAGGGAAGCGCTTGCTTCGAGGCCCCAGCGCCGGAATTGCTCTTCGAGCTGGGTGACGGCGTGGCGACGTTTGTACTGTGTCCTTGTACCGGCACGCTGGGTAATGTGTAGTCCATGACACCTCCTCGAGCACAAAGGGAGGTACTATCGATACAGTGTTCGATGGGCATTGTCACGGTGCGCAAGAGAAACGGTCCGTCTAGAGAGAGGTCTTCCGTAGACATCACCATATCCTTTCCGCATGGACTTGCCACCGCTTCCACCGCTCACGCACACCGGGAGGTACACGACAATATCTCGCTCTGCAAGTTCGACTCACTCACCAGCCCATGTCAGGGAACTAGAGGGGTTTCCGTTGCTTTCTGGCTGCGAACATGAGTTCGAAGAGAATGCAGTGCAGAGCACTCATCTGACCTGAAGCGTTTCTTTCTCATCTGCAGCTAGGCCGCGTTTTCCTTGACCCCGCCCAACCATGGGAATTGTGACCACATAATCATTTCCAAATGGCTGCGAGAGACGTTGGTTCTCGAAAACTTCCCGTCCGATCCGTGGGATTTTCCCTCCTCTTCGACGTGTTGTCTCTGGCTGGAACATTTCCATGGCCCTGCCGACTCGCGCTCACCACCGATCTGAAGATTCAGGGTCGGGTTCTTCCACTGACTGGCTGGAAATGACCATTAGCCTCGCAGAGTGGGAGAGAGGGAAAGAAGCGTCAGGCTGCTGAGTGCCCGTAGAATGCCACTGCGCCTTTTACCTCCACCTAGGTGCGTCCACGAACATCGAGCTCACTGGCAATGGGTCGAGGGCAGCCCACATCTGCATCTTCAGTCTCGAGTGACATGTTGTTCAGGACGGCAGAAGTCGCGAACCCAACTGCCCAGCCGCAATCAGGAGTACCTCACTGGCCGAGGAAAGTCACTGTCAGCGTTTTGGCCGACTCCCATGCCAATGGCTCTGTGCAACGTGGTATGCGCAGAGATGACAGCACCGGTGCTCAAGGCGCAGGCCATGGTGCCAGATTGCTCGGAACGCAGTCTTGCAACTGGGTTTCACCGTCTGCACGCGCTCCCATTCGAAGCCCCAGATCAGCGTCACCGCCCAATGTCAGCGACCGGTGTCGGTGGGGCGCAGGCTAGACATCAGCGAGAGCTGCAGTTGCTGATGGAAGCGGGAAAAGAGTGCCCAGAGGCAGCTCCAAGTCACGGGCCCCGCCGACTGAAGGGCGCCACCACGCTGAAACTGGCCTGTGACAGCGCGGGAATTAGTGGCCGCCGGCCAGTCAGAGGCCCTGCTTAGCCGACCGTCTCTCACACTGGCCGCAGCCCCGGCTGGATCGGGCGCTGAGGGCCGCCCTTCCGTGGTGCATTGGCTGGCCAAACCGGCCCAAGATAGGCAGCTTCTCAGCCCGTCGCATGCAGGTCGCGAGAGGAAGCCAGGCTAGAATTGCGACCACAGCTCGGAGCCCATGCAATGTTCCCGCTTCCGTGCTCGCACGCCGAATCCTCACCATTTTGAGGCGAGATGGAGCGCATTACTCGGTTTGCATGATGCAGCTCAAGCTCAACCCCAAAGCTGGTGTGAAAGAGACGCTGGGCCGCCTCCCTCTGCTCTGTCTCTTCCCTCACTTTCGCGCACCGCGTGTGCAAAAACCGCCCGAGTTCGCCATCACCACATTTTTTGTTTTAACCGCTCATCACATCTGATCACTTCCATCGCCAACGTGTCAGACTCTTTTCACCTGATCCTGAGTCCGCTTGACCTCGTCCTTCTTCTTATGAACCTTGCCTTTCTCCGACGTGAGACAGCATCTGTCGTCCATGACGTGCAATCACACAGAATAGCAAACCGAGCCAAGTCTCCAATGTATCTCGACGTCACTCTCAACACCGTTGAAGGCCTGCTGCGTGACATCTTTCTGCTTTGAGTCGCGCAATTTGCAGTGTGTACACGAGGGGACTCGATTCTAGACGCTTGCACAACGCCTCACCGCTTTGTTTGTGCCTGGGTCCTTTTGCCGTTCCTGCTTCTGTGAAGCGGTACTCTTGCACCACCTTGTGGCTGAGCGACCGGGACATAAAGATTTACTGGGCTCCTCGCCACGCAACACAGGCACAGGCGTCGCTCGCGGCCTCGTTCAGGAGCACATCTTGATTCTTGACTCTTGCACGCTCGGTCGACGACAGCCATGTGCGTACGCACAAAGACATCGTACGGATGCGGATGCGAATACAAGACGGACGCCGAATGCCATTCTTCGCGCTGCCAGGGCCTGGAGAGGTACCACTACCCGAAGAGCGGCGACTGCAAAACCTGTAAAGAGGCCGGCGGGCAACTGACGCGAGGGCGAGATGGCAAGGGTCGCTATGGGCAAGAAATCGGCAGGCGCGCTCAATCCCGACAAGAAGTATTCGACTCTCCGTTCGACCCAGTCCCGGAGATGGCGGATGTCGGCAACGGTATCAGTCCATGGGCTGCCCCATCGGCTCGAGAGAAGGAGTGGATCAGCCATTCCAGGAAGAAGGCAGACGACTGCTGGCTAGAGGAGCATGCGGAACGAAACCTCGACTTGCAAAGCATCCGGGAGTCTCTACCGTCCTACCCGCCATCGGAACGCGATCATCCCCCTGTCGGTCACTCTCCACATCGGCGTCCCGCACGAATATACGTCCACGAGGATGATTTGCCCGATGACCGCGAGGACAGCCACTACCACCGACGGTACCGACGAGAGGAGATGGGAAGAAGCCTCCCTGTCGAGATCCGCAGCCGGCGCGATGAGTATGACCGTCCCAGCCATCAGAGACTCTACCGTCGACGAAGACAAGACAGCCAGGAGAGCTTTGACAGCACGCCCAGTTCCCGCTCTTCGACCCGGAAGTACAAACCAGCTCCCTCCAGCTACGTGGCGCACGACCATGCTGAGATTCACGACTCCGGATACGGCTCTTACGGGTCTCGGGCCTCGGATAGCCACGGAAGAGCAAAGACCGAGCCCTTTCATTACGCATCGTCGCCAGCACCGCGGTATATCAGTGTCGAGCCACCATCACCGCAGCCGTACGGCGGTTATCACACCGGTTACGGGGTTGCTCCTATCAACGTCGTCACTCGAGCACCCTCTTACGGGTACAGTTCGAGAAGATACTGACCAGCGCCCACCAAGAGTTTCTTCTTCATCCTGCAGCAAGGCGTTCCAGGTATGCCCGACATACGGTAGCGCGGGCCCGAGGCACTGCATCAGTCCAGCGATCACGCGACACTTTACAACTCAAACGCGCATGCTTTCCGAGATTCCTCCTTCTTCGAGACCGGATAGGCACTTGAATATTTTTGCAAGCTTGTTCCAGTCAAGACTATTATCACAGTACCACAGATGCTCATCAGGGAGCCGTCGACGAGACAAAGCCATTTACGATTTTTTGATTGTGGGAGTTGGAGGTTCGGGGGGGTAAGGCTATGATGACGCGCAGTCCTTTTCATGTATGATGATACGGGGGCGTCAACAACAATATCAACGAAGTGAATGACGACAGGGCGGTATGTCCACATTCATGGGCTCCAGGCTAGAAGGAGCTCACGGTATACGGGGAGGCGGAAGGTCGAGGTCGGGGCTGGGGTCACCGTCAGGAGGCTACAGTCAGTGCTTCTTCATTGCTTTGGGAGAGGTACTTTCTGTCTGTACTTTACAGATACTGGACCCTGAGCTTGTCTAGCCCTCCGAGCAAGCGCAACTCCATCTCGTTGCTTGCTTGCTTGATCGCTCGCTCGACAGGGAAGACAAACTCGGGCGTCCAGAGCATTGAATCAGAGCAAATCATTTCACAACCATAACCCCCCAGAGTCTGACCATCCCGTTCCAATCTCGTGTACGTGTAGGTGTAGATGTAGCGTAAGGTGTAGGTATGCTGCCCTGACAGCGAGCGACATCCTCTCCTCTCGTCCCGACCAGCAACATTTGCACTCAAAATCCATTGTGAGCGAGCACGCGACCGACGGACCGAGTCGACCGACCAAGCGAGCCCGCCGAGCCCACCGACTCAAGCTGACATGGCTGCATGGACAGCCGAGCGTGAGGCTGAGCATCCTGCATGTTTGCATCCTGCCGTCTCCGACGCCCCGGGCGCCTTTGCATGCTTCTGAATTCTTTTCTCCGGCTCACCGCCACACCGCTTCCATATACTACACACAGTATGTATGTATGTACTATACGGAGAACGAGAACGAGGACGAGGACGAGGGAATGAATACTTACATTGCGTGCATGGCACACAAAAACATACCAGGTAGAACAAGCAGTGTACAGGGAACGGTACTAGAACGAAGAAACATGGAAACAAACAGTGTACTGAGTTCATTCTAGCAGGCATGTTTGCATGTTTGCATCCTTCCTTCAGTTTCGTCTTAATGGAATTCTTCCCCTTGAGTGCCGAGTTGGCGAACTCAGGACGAAGGACGGTGGATGGCTCGGCCCACAGGACGGGCATTGACTACTGTAGGCACACACAGAGAGCCACATGCGACATCAGGGCACCTTTCGACAAGCCTAGCAGAACTCCTTCTCCGAGATGACGGCCTTCTTCTCGCTTCCACACAACGTATTCTCATCACTCTCGCTCTCGCTCCCATCCTGAGGATCGACGTGAGGCCCCCAATCCTTCCGCTTCCGCCCCGCCGCCAACTTGGCAGCAATCTTCTCCATGATCTCCTTCTTCGCCTTCTCCACCTTCTCGCTCCGGGTGTTGCCTTCCTTTTCGAATTTCTTCGCCCAGTCGACCTTCTTGCCGTTCTTGTCCAGATCGCCGTGCGGAATGTATTCGGATGATTTGCCCATACTCAAGACGTCGCCGACTTTGACGAGCCCTGAGCCGATGCCCTTGACTGCAAGGCCGACGGAGGAGACTGCGAACGAAGCGGTACGGAGCGGGAGTTTGGCCACGCGCACGGTACGGCGTTCCCGGACCTGGACGGACGGCATGCGTGGCAGAGACTTGATGTCCCCTGCTTGGAGGGATTGGACCCAGTCCCACGTGTACTGCGAGGTAGGGCCGCGGTATTGGAAGTAGAAATTTCCCTAACGAGCCAACCCCACCCGGGAGTTATTAGCATGTCACGGCCTGCATTGTGAGGGAAAGCCGGCTGGTTCTGGATGGGGTGAAGAGGACTGGGGAAATCTTACCGTGCCAGACTTATCCGCCACAGTCCAGTGCAGGCGCTGCGTGCCGGGGACCACGACGGGCTTGGATGTGATCACCACACCGAACTGGATCTTTGCATCCTTGGCATGCTTCTTGATGTCGCCGAGGAGGCAGTACTCGTACACCGGGTAATGCTGCGTGTCCGTGACCTGGAGTTTGTCTTGCGTGAGGAGGTAGATGTGCTCGGTAGGTGGGATGGCCGTGACTGCAAGAGGATGTCAGTTCGGCGGGCCAGGAAAGAAAGGGGGGGAACACTCTGTCCAAAGACGAATTGAGGAGGAATTGGGATTTAACAAAGGTCACTCACACAACCACTTGTACACCTTCTCTGCAACCTGCTTGTCCGTCAAGCCTGTGACGCACAGCTCCAAATGATTCGGTCCCCATTTCTTCATCTCACGCTCCTTGGTGCCCTCTTCCATGTACAGATTCACACTCGCAAAGGTACGGCCCGACTTGGCCGCATGCTCACGGATCTTCTTAGCCGCGTCGATCTTGTCTCCATTCTCACTGTCCAGGCGGTTCAACCTGTCGACGATCAAGAAGGCTTTCTTGCTGACAGGGCGTGTGTCTTTCGACTTGTCGAGATGATGGAGCAAAGTGTCCATGGCGGAGACATCGCTCGCGGCGGCGAAGAAAGTGTCAGCCAGGCCGCCGTAATGGAACTGAGAGGCGTCGATGATGTCGTGGAGATTGTTGGCGTGAACATTGTTGGCCGTTGGGTCGCTAACATAGATCCATGGCTGCTTAGCGCGGGGAGGGCACACTGTGAACATATTGTCGGCCGCGTGTTTCTTGCATTTGGATTTCTTGCACATCTTGGCTGATGTTATTGACTTATGAGTCCCGTGGTGAGTCCTGTGCAAGTGTCTCTGGTATTACTGATGGAGCGTTGAGCAGGGCGTGTGGTACGTTTGAGAGCAGGAGTATGAGACAAAGATCGATCAGAGCAGGTCTTGAATCAGAGCCGAGGATCAGAGGTTCCCGAGTAAGGTGAAGGCAGACTCAAGTGAGCCTTGTGACCACTACAACTGCCTAGTCCCAATGTCACATTGAAGGGGAGGTGAAGCCGGAGTGATGGAGGGGTGAGGAGCCTCTAAAATCTACACGAGGACTGTTGTGAGAGTCCATAGAGGAGGGGTAGACCCAGTCTAAATCTAAACTCCTAATGGTGCATTAAAAGGCAAGGCTGAATTGTTGATAGGTGGTTCAAGGCGTCCCCAGCCTTCTGAAGCTCTTGTCTCTTGTTCGTGAACCATGTATTTAGGGGGTTTCCTAAGTTTCAGTGGTGATAGTTCTCCATGCTTGCGTCCTAAGCTTTGTTAGCCTAGCCTGAGGGAAGCTGTGAAGTTGATCGTGCCCCCATGTGAGGCTTGTCAGGCAGTCTGGATTATGTGACAAGGAGGTCAGTGCTTCTCCTGCCCCTCACATTGATTGACCACAGAACGCAGACCGGCTTCATGGCCATTGTTTGGTCCACTAGCCATCTGTCTTGACCTGTAGGAGTCTCTCTCAGGCAGGCCTAGGAGCACTGCCGGCTATCTCTGGTTGTACTGCAGAGCTAACATCAGGTCTGCAAACCGGTCAAGGTGCGGCCCCCACATCAATCGAGCTTGAAGCTCGAGCTTTGGACCAACCGGGTGTTGTCGTCCGGCCCCACACCTAGCCGCGCAACCGATTCGTCAAGTGCTCTCCAAACGCGGGCGTGTTCGTGGCCGTGCAGATGCAAAGGCAACGACTCTCCAGACGCCCAGCTGCTGAGGACGAAAGATAAGTTTCCGCGCCTTGCCCAGCCTGCCTGACTGACTCGAAACCAAGATAGACGACGCCGTCGACTGCCGAGCGCTCCTTAGTCAAAGGGTATTGGCCGTAAAGCGCCCGACGTGCCCATCCGTTTCCGCATCTCTTCTCCTGCTGCCACCGTACTAGGCACCTTGATGCCACAGCAGTCGCCCCAGTAGTCGGGTTCGTGGCCGTATTCCTTCACATGTTGCATCCGCTCTGCCTGCGCCCGAAGCGTCCCTGGATCTAGTTGGCCCATGTCATCAGTGCCCGGAATTAGGCCGCCAAACAAGAAATGTTGCATGATGGGTAGTTTGCCCAGAACTTCCTTGGTGAACATTTTCCTCATGCCGTCTTCCACCTTTTGCCAACTTTTTGCGCCCGAGATGTCGTCTAGCATTGGGCTGTGCCAGCGGAGCCCCTTGACGGTTTTGACACTGTCCACCCATCGGACTTGGTTCAGGTAGATATATTTGTCACCCTCTTCCTCCAGCACGACGTTGTTGTGAATGGACTTGGGCGTAATGTAAGGGTGCCCGATCAGTTGGCTTGCTCCGAAGAAGAACGGCAGGAACTGGTAGTCATCTAGGCCCCAGACACCGTGACTGCCAGCTGGCTCCAGATAGTACGTGCTTTGAATTCTCCGCATAAGGCTGAGGTACCGAATGAAGGTGTGCATTACAAGCGCAGGGAAGTCTTCTCTTTCGATCTGCTTCAGTTGATAGAGACAGAGTAACCACATCATGAAGTTTAGCTCGTGGCCAGAGCCATAGTCGAGTCGTTCATCAGAGCCAAAGCAGTTGATGAGATAGACAGAGACCTCTTGTACGGCGGCCTCATTGTTTATGCCCAGCACTTCCTTGTGTAACCTGTCCACATCTCTGGCAATGGCCTTGTACAGGCTGCGGAAGACTGGATTGCCGAATCGTGATCCAGTGTCGAGTGGAGGGTACTGTTGCAGGAGGGATTCAATGATGTCGAGGACGGCATCAACGCGTCGGATCCTGGCTGACAAATGCTGCGAGTCGAGGGAGGAAATGGCTCGACCGCGCACACAGTCGGCCAATGTGAAAATCCATGCTTGTATCAGCGAGTACGCAGGCGAGGCTAGGAATTTCTGATGGTCGGCCTGAGACAGAATGCGCTTGGCTGGCGTCGTGAAATGTATAGATTCAAGGGCCGGGGGAGCAGGTAACGGAGGTGTCTCAGGCGCCGGTTCTGTCGGTGCTGATATTTGAGGCGACTTTCTTTGTGTTCTCGGGATTAGCTTTGGGATTGAGTATGGTTTTGTTCCATTATGTCTGCCAGCTGCGGCGGCAGTAGCCTCTGAAGAAGTCATTTTATGGAGATGGTTACGTTGATGTAGTGTGTGGAAGAGGTGTGTAGCGAAGATCGTTGCAATGCCACCCTGCGCATGATTCTGGGGAATTCAGGAACTCAGGCCGGAACTCGCCGGTGGCGGCCGAGCGTGGCGCTAACGGAACAGCTGTTCCGACAGCGATCTCAATCTGCCACAATCTTCCTCATTCGTCTGCGTAGCATGGCAATCGTTGACACAGAAATGTAGCAGCGTTGATCTGACGAACAACGAGACAGCCGGCAACTTCTATCAAATTCTCTCTATTTCCGTGTAGACGCGAACACCTCAGCACCCTGATCACTGTGACTGTGAGTTTGCACCAGACATCCCCCACTCCGCTACCCTCGTCCTAGTTCTTCTTCTTGACAGATTTGACTTCCGTCAGCATTGAACCGACGATGGTGAGCAGTCCGAGTCCAAGCGGGAGATACAGTGTCTGCACAACCGCTTCATTATAGCCGAAAAGCACATCCTTCAAGCGATCCGGGCCCAACGCTTTGCGTAGGTCTGACAAGCCATGATTCTCCAGGATCGTTGTGCTGGTCCCGGGAGAGTGCTTAGCAATCTCGGCCACCAGCCTGTTCTGGAAGAGAGTTGCAGAGGTCGCGATGAATGCAGACGACCCCAGCCCAGAGCCGAGAGCAAGCACGCCCACTGCTAAGGAGATGTCCTTTGGCGACAGGACCGTCATTATCGCCGTGACAGGTTGCTGAATACCAAACTACGGATCTCCATTAGCCGATATCGTTGTTGACAAAACGATAACAAAGTCTCCATGGACCGGAAAAGGCTTTCTACGGGAAAGTGAACTTACGCCAACGGCAACACCCAAGAAGCCCAGCAGTGCCGCAACCTTGACTGGGCTGTCGTCTAGATCCAAGGTGGTCAACAGGCCGGAAGCGATCGGTGCGAAGATGCTAGTAGCAAACAGAAATGCTGATCAAGTCAGCTGAAGCCGCAAGTGCAGCGGCGAACTTACGTGTATAATATCCAATCCAGCCTGTGCTAACAGCAGCCAACAGCGAAGTGACGGCAAGCCCAACGATCATCGGCAGACCTAAGAGACCCGCCTTTGCGGCGCTGTACCCTTGAACGCCCTGGAAATAGATTGCGATGTAGTATTCGGTAACTGCAAGAATGCCATTAGTGCAGCAGGAGAAAACAGCACTGGCAAGCACGGTCCGATTCTTCATAATCCGAGGGGGTAGTATAGCCTTTTCTTGCTGACGATATTGAACATATCCAAATCCAGCACTCAGAACCGCGAACAGGACGAAAAGTAAAATGACTCTCCAGTCATTCCAAGCAAATTTTGTGCCTCCCCAGATCAGTGCGAGCAGCAGACATACTACACAAGGCAGCACGAGGAGGGTGCCGACTGGATCCAGACGCCTGATCTTCTCGCGGAGAGGAAGCTCGAGGTCTGGGTTGGGGAACAAGTCTTTCATCCAGAAAACGGAAATGGCTATGGCGATGACACCAAGCGGGATATTGATACCGTAACACACTCTCCAGCTAAATGCGTCGATGAGGGCTCCTCCGATGGCGGGTGCGCTGACCAGACCAAAGCTCTGAGCAAAGCCCATGATTCCATTCATCATAGGCCTTTTTTCGACTGGAAACGATCGTGGGATGAAAGTCATGACCCCGATGCCTAGAGAAGCTGTGAGCCGTCATGATCAACAACCACATTCCTTCTCTACCGTACCCTGACCGCCTGCACCAAGACCTAGTACCACCAATAGACGTCAGCAATTGACGTTTTATGGACGTTGGCACATAAAAGCAGCATACCAGCCACGGCACGGCCTAGAATGAACGCCGTCGAACTGGGTGCAAAGGTACAGATCACTGAGCCCAGCTCGAACGTGGCCACCGAGGCGATGTAGACTTTCTTGAGATCGAACAGAGTGTACATCTTCCCAAAGAAGAAATTTGTCGCGCTCAACACAAGACCGTACACGGCAGAGTACCAGCCTATATCGGCCACGGTCTTGAACTCATTCGTCAGGGACGGTACGGTAGGAGCAACAATAGTCAGATCCAGTCCGTGCAAGAAACAAACCAGCATCATTGCACCAGCGTTGAGCCATAGTTGCGGCCCCGTAGGATATTGGACTTGTTCTTCGTTGGCCTCTTGGACCTGGAGTTGTTCCGTCGGTGGGCCAGGGGAATCACTGACCATCGACTCAGCGCGCGACTCCCCTCTTCGTACAGCTGTTTCAGTCGCGTTATCTGCCATTGTGATTGTGCGTGGTGAAGAGGAGGACCTTGTCAGGGATTGCCTGGTGAGACGCTCCTCTTGATGCCATCTTCGAAGAACCCCTTCTGAAGAACGGAACAATAGTGGCGGCTGGCATTGTGGGAGCCTAACTTACCCCGACATTTGATTCGCATCAGGCACGAGGCTTCTTGCTAGGTGCTTTTCCCCGCCATTTAGGCAGCCTCATCTGGCGAAGATGGACGCGAAGCTCCCTAATGACGTGCCTGCCAGCGACGACTCACCAATCTCAGCTGTTGCTGACGTCTCGATGAGTTCATTCTCAGGTACAAGGTACAAGGTACACAGTAACCACGATGCATGTACTCCGAGTACGGGTAGCACTGTCTATCGCGCGAGCACGGCATTTTTCATCACCGTTCGTTACGAGTACTTGGCTCGCCAGGATCTCGTTCCACTAATCCGTACCAAGCCAATTCCACAGAATGAACTCCTTGAACTCGTACTCTGAAATCACGCCATAGCTTGGGTTCTCGCACGACACTCTGCAGATTTTCTATCACCGCTCATCTACCCAATCAGTATCCCACATCCACTCTCGACGACGACCTAACGCACGGATGTTATCGAATTCCGTCTCGCTAGTATCCTCCTTCGATGCTTGCCGGAGCTCGATACGGAGGCTTCTGGTCGGTCCTAGCGGGCATTGTGGCTGACACCGGTCTGAACAAGCTCTAAAGTCATGGCCATGCAGGAACAAAACCGTGAGGGCACTCAACAGTCCACCTCCACCCCGTCTGCGTTCCCACCACCGCGTCGACAGTCTAGCGTTCGTTTCTCGCAAGGGACTAAAGTCCATTCTCAATCCCCAATGTCTTCCTACCGTCGGAGCGAAAGCGAGTCGGACGAGTCCACTCCAATTCGGACGGCAGAGAGTCAGACAGACCGTCGTTACAATACCACCAATGAGAGCAATTCCCAGAGCACTACCGCACCCTCGACCGCTGAGCCCTCCTCATCAACTCTCGTGAACCCCGACGACGCCGGCCACGGAAACGGTGATAGGGAAGACCACAAGAAGAAAAACCGGGTGACCGAGTGGTTCAAGAGCACGTCCGAGAAATATGGTTCAGTCACACTGGAAAACAAGGGCTCAGTAGCTCGCGATCATTTAGCTCTGGAAAGGACCTTTTTGGCATGGCTGAGGACGAGTCTAGCATTCGCTAGTATTGGCATAGCAGTCACCCAGCTCTTTCGCCTCAACACCTCGTTGTCGGGGCAGAGTCAGTCGACGGCGACCATTATCCAGACGATACCTCTCTCGCCGCTCATCGGACAGTCTGTGCCAGCGGAGCTTCTACCGTTCCTTCAACAAGCGGCCGCATCTATGTCTGCTCCTATGCATCCTCCGACTCTGGGACCGACGCTCCTGGATCAGATCCTTCTCCTGCCACCGACGGGTCTGTCGCCACGTCAAGCCGGAAGCATCGCTGCCTCGGACAGCGAAGGGAGCGCCGATACTGTTGTAACCACCGAAACCGGCGCCGCGAGGATGCGGCATGTGGGCAAACCCCTTGGAGCGACCTTTATCGCGATCTCCATAGTGATTCTCTTTATTGGGTTCCACCGCTACTTCGAGTCTCAGTACTGGATCATAAGAGGCAAGTTTCCTGCCAGTCGGGGTAGTATCTTCGCAGTGTCGTTCATAACAGGATCACTTATCATCGCAAGTCTGGTCGTGGTGCTAGCAATAGCATCGACGCCTGTTCAGAACAAAACGTGACGATTGTCAATTCAATGGGCGGGATGGCGTTTATCAAATTGAATCAGATGTGTACTACTCTATACCGAGGATTGCAACCCCCGGTATAAATGGCGTGTGTCACGGTTTCCCGGTGCACGATTGTATTCTGGCACCGGTGTTCAGGCTCAATTGACTGCGGCTTTGGATCTGATTTGGGTGGTCGAGCAACAGATTGCTCCGGTGGGATCACTTGATGGCTGGCTTGTGCTGACCAGTATATGTTAGCTTGAGAGTCAGGGCAAAGTACTATCTGGAGTGGCGTCCTCGATTTAAATTGCGCGAGGCAGGATCGCGGACAGTCGTCTTTTGGTTGTATAAGTGACACGTGTGCAAATCAGCATAGGCGATACCTCGTACCGCTGCTTCTGTTCCAGTAGAGGCGTTTAAGCCTAGCACCTCAGGATCTGGAATTGACCTTCTACTCTGGACAATCGTCCCAATTACTGAGCGCGACGTCATGTTCCTCAGTGTCCGGAACTTATTCTTCCACTCATCTGCCTACACAGTAATCTGCTGCAGCAGTGCTTCGAGTCAGTAAGGAGAATCTACCACAACAAGCCTCGGTGCGTCGACAACTAACCATTACGTGCCTGCCCGCGCACAACTGTTAACACGCTAAGTCCACACCGGACAGAGGGACTTAGAACATCCTTCGTCATGACCTCAGCAAAAAAAGCCTAAGCTGCTAATAGCCGGTCAATCACTCTGGTCGTGCTCATGCGTTCGTCATACAAGACTCATGGGCCACATCATGGGACGCTGGGCGGACAGACTGCATCGCGTCTGTCAAGGTGTCGACGCGCTCTTCTATCATGAGGGAGGAACAGACGCGCAGCGGCATACTAGAACGTGGCTGGGTGTGTCATCATCATCATCATCAGCCAGCCTCGTCACCAACTCGTACTCGTCAAAGGGGAAGGATTGCCAAGCAGCAAGTGCCAGATCTCCCGATGACTTGCAGCGACCCGAGAAATCTTCCGAACCACAACCTCATGAGGGCCTGACCTAGAGCCCGCCCAGCCACATCCTTTTCTCTCAAGAGAATCATAGCGCCTGTGTTCAATAGAGTTTGTGTGACTGGTGATGCTACGTACACATGAAAAAGCTAAAGTGCTTGCAGCTGCATCCAAAATTGCAGGACGATAAAAACCTAGAAAAGGTGAAACAGACACGCAGGCATGGTGGTCAAATGGGTCCAATTGCTATCTGCGGGCGTCGCTTAAGGTTGTGCAATCTGCGGCTGTGGTTGGACGGCATTCGACAACGTACCGCCAAATCTTCCTCAATTTATCTGACGCAGCCAGTAGAGTTCGCTCCGACAGCACTCCGCCTTGACTTTCCCCCGCTGGTTCCAGAAGAGAACTTACGGAAGCCACAACAGAGGTACGTACGTAGTATCTAGTAGTGGCTTGAAGGTCGTCATTCGTTGACCTCCGTGGCGGGCGGTGTGATGGCCTACAAGTACCTAGCTACTCGAGCACCGCTCGTCAGACCGAGCAAACTGGACAGCGACAAGTATGTAGACGACACCAAGCTGTATCGAGAGCTTTGCAGGCGATGACGCTTCGTTGGGCACGATAAGCTGCGTTGCGCCAGACGCGTGGTCACAATATCTCATTCCGTTTGCTGCTGTGCGCGGTCGCACGCGTTCTGGTGCACGAGCAATCATCGGTGGTGTTTCAGCGTCACTCGACCCGTTTTGTGGTACGTATTGCTGCAAGGAAGCACAAACTAGTCAATAGTCGGTATTGGTTCAGGTCCAGCAGCAACCATGGCCGCTCGCACAGGAAAGTTTCGAGCACAAAATTTGGGAGCCAGGGGAGCGGTCTTTGGTTGCGAAAGTATGATTCAACCTTCGCCTTGATGCTGGTTTCCCTTCTCTGCATTACAGAGACACTACGGCAATGACAGTTCTAAACCACAGTGAGCAAATGGAGGCACTCCGTATAGCGTTAGGCAAATACCGTGGTCATTGTCCAATCCTGCAGGATGGCTTTATTCATCGTAACGAGGCTGATCATCCCAGATAACCAAGCAGAATCCCAGACAGATGTTCAATTGCTCACGTAAAAATCTGTCTTGAAAGCTGGTCGTGATTTCAATCCGGCGCTTCCAACTCGAACGGGCAGTCATCAACGACCAATATCCCGCTTTTCAGGATTACTGCTTCAACAAGCAGTAATGATGCCCCCCATGCCAGATTGTCGGTCATGCATTTTGCAAATGGGAAATTTGTGAGCGTCGAGCCTTCTAAACCAAGCATGCTGCATCTGTGGTGGTTGCGTGGCCTCTTATCAAACCCCTTGGGCTGCCCCATATTGCTCTTAAGCGACCCATTCCTTTCTGATTAGCTGCGTTGTCACCTCCACAGCGATCGTCGTCGGTCGTTATCACTTTCGCTTGCCCGCTTCATCTCAACGGTAGATGCCATTCCCAATGACGGTTCATACGTGGTGGTGGCCGGTTGCCCGACGGTCGTCGCTTTGTCCTCAGACTTGTTTGTTTGAAGAAAGGAAAGGCCAATGACAGAGGCATTGGAAATCTGGGATAAACAAGTTGGGTCAAGTAGCTTGTTAGCGGCCGATCGAAGGCGCCGCTTGTGGAGTCGCAATTTCTTTGTGGTGCAGCGCGGGCCATTGATTGAGCAGGGGGGATGCGCCGGGCTAGGCCTGTTCCTGAATGCTAAGCCTACTGGGGCACAAAGAATGGCACCCCCATGCCCAGCGGCCCAGCTCCCGGCGCCCAGAAATGTGCCTCGTCGTCTCTCCTTTCCGTTTCTCTTTCCAGTCCTGCATAACCATCTCATTCCATTGTAGAACAGACCGGACACTGCATTTCAGTTCTCCTCTACCCTGACTCTCCTTTGCCCTCTGTTGGCTTCACGTTCTTTACCAGAGAGACTTTTCTCTCGTTCACTCCTTTCAACATCCCTCGACGCCAACCTCCTCCTCCCTTGAGAGCGAGCACTCGAGCCACCGCGTTCCAACATTCCAGCGCTGATCATATGAGTCTCTGGGTTTGTACGCCCACCTGACCCTGCGAACGGGACTTACCCTCTCCTTGCTTTGTCCCCGTCTTTCATTGGGAGTCCTCATTGAGATCAACAAGGAAGGCTAACGCGCGCTGGTCGTGCTTTGCAGATCCGACGAGCCTCGTATTCTTCAGCGTCACCTAACTTATACACTCATTAACCACCGGCTAACCACCAGTCTTTGAGAGGCTGCCGCGTCTTATCGTTACGACACTCGCACCCACGGTCAACATGAGAATCACTTCGGTCGCCTTGACGGCAGTCACCGCCACGGCGGTTCTCGCCCAACCTCACGTCCACAAGCATCGACGTTTCCACGAGCATAACCTGAACGAGCGCGACGTGACAAAAACAGCGTGGGCGCCAGGCCCAACCGACTATGTGTACATGCTCAATGGAAAGGAGCTCACTGCCGAAGAGGTGTGTGAAGGTCTGCAGGATAATGAGTTGAAGTTTGTGGATGGCCAGGATCCCGGTGTCTGCTCCCAGACCTCGTCCACCAGCAGCGCCTGGTCTGCCCCCACATCGACCTCTGAGGAGTCGAGTACGGCTCCGTCGAGCACCAGCACGACCTCCTCAGCTCCCGCGGCCTCGTCCCCATCCGCGGCTGAGTTCTACCAAACGGCATCCTCACCGGCTTGGTCGAGCCCAAGTGAGTCCGCCTCTAGCTGGGCGCCTGCGGAATCTTCCTCCGCTCCTTCCTATTCTTCTGGCGGCACTGGCATCAACGCCGCATTCCCTGACGGTGAACTTGACTGTGGCACCTTCCCCTCGCAGTATGGTGCCGTATCGCTCGACTACTTAGGGATGGCTGGATGGTCGGGCCTGCAAGCAGTTTCGATCGCGGGCGGATTCGTCAACCACATTGTCACCGGTATTTCAGGCGAGTCTTGCAGCGAAGGCATGATGTGCTCGTACGCTTGCCCTCCCGGCTACCAAAAATCTCAGTGGCCTTCGACCCAGGGTGCGACAGGTCAATCCGTCGGTGGTCTCCAATGCAGTGGCGGGAAGCTCCACTTGACCAATCCAGGCCTGTCGACTAGCCTTTGCATTCCAGGTGTTGGGGGCGTCGAAGCAACCAACAGCGCTAATGCTGTCGTCGCGATTTGCCGCACAGACTACCCTGGCACTGAATCTGAGACCATCCCTGTCGAACTTCAACCTGGCGAGACAGAACAATTGACTGTCCCGGATGCTGGCTCGTACTACCAATGGCAAGGACAGTCGACTTCTGCCCAGTACTACTTGAATCCCATCGGGACTCCTGCTTCGAAGGGTTGCCAGTGGGGTACGCCCGGTGGAAACGTCGGCAACTACGCCCCCATCAATTTCGGCGTGGGTGCCAAGGGCGGTATCACCTGGTTGTCAATCTTCCAGAACTCTCCCACAACCAACGCCCAATATCAAGGCACCGTGGAGTTGAAGGGCAACTTGTCCGGATCTTGCAAGTACTCGAATGGACAATACTGCGGCGCCACCGGATGTAACTCACAAGGATGCACTGTAAGTATCATCTGTCCCACTTGTTTGGACCTGATGCTAATATGCTTTTAGGTATCCATCATCTCCGGAACGGCAACCTACGTCGTCTCGAACTAGATGACCATTGACAACAATACCTGTACATGTCACGATCTCATTGCTTTCTCGTCGCATACTATCCTGCCCGGCGTTGACGTCAGGTTTTCCTTGAGCATTGTATTCGTTAGAGGCTGGGAGCGTGGTGGAATCTGAGCACCGGTAGCGGTGGACGATGTCTTTCTCGATTTGTGGTCAGGACGGGGTTGGATAGTGAAGACACTTGGAACGGACGCAAGTGCTCCTGTTATAGCTCAAAAGGGTCTCGACAGAACCAAGACGTCTTATCCGAAATGTTGGATCACACCAGATTGGGTATTTGCGGAACTCCAAGGCAAAATGATATCATACCGGTCGTCCAGCATTGGACATGAAATGGAGATGATCTGTTCGTTGGTGTCGTGTCACAATATAGGAGCAAGTCGACCACTATCTGTTCTCGACCACGGAAGCAATATCGTATGGCCATACCGAGTACTCGATCATCAATGCCGGACAGCGCGATCAAAGACCTCTTTTCTTCTTGTCCTCGTGTGAACACCTACGTTGAATGATCGGCGAGACATAGCACGCGAGACGTGACACGCGACGTGACACGCGAGATATGACATCGCGCGAGATAGGCCCCTTGCCAGAGCCCAAGTTCTCGACTGTGACGAGGGCGAGACAATTCAAGTTATTTAAGTTCCCATTTACATACTAGCGACCGACACGCGCAGCAGCACGGGTAAAGGGAATACCATCCATCCTCTATTCTCCACGCTCTACGCTCCACGTTGACTTCTCGTCTCAACGTACGGAGTACGGAGTTACAGTACCTAGGTAATCATGCGTCATGTGTACCTCGTACAGTATACGTGTATGTATCTATGATGGCGCCTCGATTGGTCCATGAAGGGGGTGTTGAGACCGACCCGAACTGTCTGGTCCGTTCTGGATATTCAGTTATAGCACTGCACTGTACAGCGCTGCATTGCGGTCGCTTGCATTGTTGGTACGGACAGTTATATTTTGAAAAGGTGGGTATGCTAGGTTTGTTTCTTCGGTGTTCCTCTGCCTGCTCCGTCTGCGTCTTCCTCACCCGTATACAGTACACGGCGTTGACAGGTGCGGACTCTCTCCCTCCCTCTCTCTCTCTCGCGTGCGCGCTCGCTCGCTCGCTACAACACCTCCAACGTCAAAGTCCACTCCCTCTCTCTGGTCAAGACCTGATCCTTCTCCTCCGTGCCTGGACCACACGCTCCGGTTCCCACGCCCGCAACATCGGCATCGACCCGCCAGAGAGCGCCTTTCCGTCGGTTCCCGCGCTCGAGCAAGTCGCATGGGTG
The DNA here is from genome assembly GCA_016109495.1 of Phialophora tarda. NCBI lineage: Eukaryota > Fungi > Ascomycota > Eurotiomycetes > Chaetothyriales > Herpotrichiellaceae > Phialophora > Phialophora tarda. The sequence goes on along the minus strand of JADWPL010000024.1, from coordinate 54,933 downwards.
GGAGGCCGTTTCGACCGTGTATGCATCGTACTGTTGCGTCGAGAACTGCATGTTCGGACGGTCCGTGGCGTGTGGACCGGGGGTGTAGCTTGCTCGTAGGTCCGGTACCGGTGCGGGTGCTGGTGATGATGGGGTTGAAATGGCGGTTGCGTCACTTGCGGCGCCAGAGACGCTGTCTTCCCCATCACAACCACCACAACCACTGGGACCAGAACCTTTCTTCAAATCACGGGGCTTGGAAGCCGAAACACAACACCATCGCGCGTCACTCCGATTCCCGTTCTCCTGGGGAACATCGTACCGCTGTTGCATGTCGGCGATGCTGCTCGACCAGATCCCCACGCGCTGGGAGAGGTATTTGTCGTTGTAGCTCTCGAGGGGGCCGCGCCCGAACCATTCGACGTGCGTGTAGGACGGGGAGAGTTGGATGTTGTGTCCTATCCGGGGCAGGTTGGGTGGGAACGTGCCGTGGGGGTGGATATGGGTGTGGATCTTCATGACAAGCCCTGAGTTGGAGACGTTGTCGTTGGAGGAGGATGGGCGCTGCGCCGTGTAGAACGTGTAGGTCGTGGTGGTGTCGAAGTGCCAGGCGAGACTGGGTGGTGCGAGGGCGTGTTCCGTGCGGATTGTTATCGTCCTGGCTTTGGTCGTCACGTTATCTGCAGTCCTTGACGTCGAGTTCGCATCCGTGTACGCTGCTGCAGTCTTTAAGCGGCTCGTTATTAGGTGCAGTCCGTAGTGTTTCCACTCGCCCGTCTGCCATGCCGTATCGTTGTCCGTGGGGGGCCGCCAGAAGTCCAATGCGAAGAGTGGGGACGGGGAGGCGGGATTGTGGCTTGCAACGCGCGTGTCGACTAGGAGGGGCTGGTTGTTATGCGTAAAGGAGGAGATGTACCCCCTGGTGCGGTCGAATGTTATCGTCGTGGACGGAGTGGTGATAGTGAAGGCTAGAGGACTTGTCGTAAGGGTGAGCGAGGACGGCGACGACGAGTTGGCTGTCGAGTGTGGAGTTTGGTGCTGGAACGGGTTCTCCGTGCTCCCTTTCGGCAGCTGGGTCTGATACCACGCGACTGTATGGCCGGCTTGGGCCCATGGCTTGTCTTCCTTCAGGCGGAAGGTGATCAGTAACCAGCAGTTGTCGCTGTCGCTGTCGCTGTTCTTGTACTTGAGGACCTCGTCTTCCGGTAATCGTACCCTGCCCTCCTTGCCTGGCCGGATCGAAGGGATGATCAGCTCACCGCCTGAAAGTAGCCGAGACCTGCTCGTAAGCCTGGTTAGTGGAGTGGTCCTTCGAATCAGGCACGGCTCGAAAGCGAAACGTACTCTTGTCCAAGACTCTGCACAGCAAATTCTGCCTTGACATGTTCTAGCCCGACGAAATCGTAATGGTTATGCAGCACAAGCTCATCCCCGTCGAGCCTCGCCGCAATCGGCTCAAACGTCTTTTTCAACTCGACAAGACCTCGCGTGGGCGTATGATCACTATGGCACAGTCCGTCCATGACGAATGTTCCGTCATTAGGTACATCGCCGAAGTCTCCTCCATAGGCATAGTATCCCTTACCATCCAGATCTTCCTTCCACAGACCGTGGTTGGCCCATTCCCAGATAAACCCCCCTTGGAGGCGCCTGTGGGTACGGAACAAGTCTTGGACGGACTGTGCCATAGTGATCACTATGGCACAGTCCGTCCATGACGAATGTTCCGTCATTAGGTACATCGCCGAAGTC